>ML777127.1:833244-850227 GCA_009831015.1 Picea engelmannii
TCGGGAACATATCGTGACCGTCGGATTTCCTAACTACAAATGCATACTAATGCATACTAAAGAAACACACTTTTACCTAACGACATATTAGACCAAGTAGATCTTAACTAACTCCTAAGTGTCTAAATATCCTAACAGATTTTCCAATCTTGAATATGAGAGCTAAAACCTAGGTACAGTAAGAGTTGTAAGTCATAAATTGTGTTAAATATCATGGTAAAGAATGGAGAGCAGTTCAATAATAGAGACAAAAAATTTAATGTCCAAAATTTTGATCTTTGGAAGCTTAAAATGGAAGATCTTCTTGTAGATCGAGAACAATGGACAACGGTTTGTCCAGGTACCCATCTGACATGCATGTCAATGAAAGAATGGGAGAAACTTGAAAGAATGACAAGATGTATGATTTTGATTTATCTTGCAGATTCAATACTATTGAATGTCTCAGGTGAAGATTCTACCAAGAAACTATGGGACAAGCTCAGAAGCTTATACCAATCAAAATATCTAGTAAATAAGTTGTTTCTCAAAAATAAATTGTATCTTCTGAGAATGAGTGATGAAAGTTCAGTGAATGAGCATTTAAATGCGTTTAATACCATTTTAAGTCAGTTATTGTCTGTGGATATTAAAATCACTGAGGAGGAGAAGTGTATAATCCTATTATGTTCTTTTCCAGACTCCTGGGATATCTTAGTCATGGCTATAGGGATTAATACAACTACACTAGCACTAGAATATGTGGTTGCTTCTCTATTGTCAGAAGAAATGAGAAGAAAGAACATGGAAGGATCAACCAAATATGATTTAGTGGTGAGATTTTGATGGTTGAAAGAGATAAAGGAAAATTCTTCGGTAGAAATTCTAAGTTGAAGGGTATATCTAAATCCCTGGTTCAATCGACAAGAAGATGCTAGAAATGCAATAAATCTAGGAATTACAAAAAGGACTAGAAGTCAAGGGTGATGGAAGTCAGTACAAGATCCGACGAGAATAATTTGAATGAGAGAAATATGACCTCAGATAAGGGAGGTGATGTGTACCTAGCATTGACCAGTACAAAGTCAGATCAAGGTGTTTGGCTGATCAACTTAGGAGCATCCTATCATATGACACCACATAGAGAATGGTTCTACGAGTATGAATGATATGATGGACATGATGTGTTCTTGGGGTATGACTCGACAACCAAAATTGTCAGACAAGGAAGATTTCAACTGATACTCCAGGATGGGAGGAAAATAACCATTCCAGGTGTGCTACACATTCTAGGTTTGGAAAGAAACCTGATATCTATTAGTAAGATGAGTGATGCTAGAGTGCACACTCTATTTCAGAAGGATTTGTGCAATATGGTCAGAGGTGCGATGGTATTAATGAAAGGAATTCGTATTGGAACCCTATACAATATGTTAGGAATGTTGACTCGACTAGATGCAACAACATCATTTCTCTTGAAGTAGAATCGACATTTACTCAACTCGATCTGAATCGAGCAAGTCAGTACAAACTGACTCGACAAGACATGGTAAAATCGACTCAACCATGCTATGGCATGAGAGGATGGGACACATTGGAGAAAAAATACTTCAAGATATGCATAGAAAAGGTATGGTCGAAGGATTTCTTGAATGTGGTTTAGAAGTCAACTTTTGTGAACATTGCTTATATGGAAAACAAAGTCAGGTGAGGTTCCCTTATGGACTGATAATGGAAAATGGGGTTATAGAATTGGTGCATAATGATGTGTTTTTCCTGGTTCAAGTGCCTTCACTTGGTGGATCCTTGTATTATGTCAACTTCATAGATGTTTTTTCTAGGGAGAAATGGATATATTTCCAGAGGATGAAATCAAAGGTTTTTGAGAAATTTAAAGAGTTTAATTCTCTTGTAGAAAATGAGATAAATAAGAATATTAGGGTGATGAGAACTGAAAATGATGGTGAATTATGTGGAAAATAATTTGATCGGTTCTGTAAACAATGTGGCATAGCACACCAAAATACCACACCATATACCTCACAAAAAAATGGATTTTCTGAGAGAATGAACATAACATTGATGGATAAGGTAAGGAGCATGCATCTCAGTGGTGCTAGGCTTGCACAAGAATTCTAGGTGGAGGTAGTCGACACTACAAGATATCTGGTGAATATGTCTCCTTTATTGGCACTTTTCAACATGACTCCACATGAGGTATGGTAGGGTAAGAAGCCTTTGATTTCACATATCAAAGTATTTGGCTATGATGCATTTGTTCATGTTCCCAAGGAAAAGAGGAACAAGATGGACAAGAAGGAAGTCAAATGTATTTTCATTGGGTACAAAGAAGGAACGAAAGGATATGAGCTATGGGATCCTACATCAAGGAAAACAATGTACAGTCGAGATGTGGTCTTTAGAGAAGTTAGAGGTAAGTCTGAGCCTGAAGAAATTGTTTAGATCGAGAATAATATTGAGACGACATGGTTTGAACTGAGGAATGAAGAAGATGATTTAGATGAGTCGACTGAATCAAAGGAAGTGGTGGAAGAACAAACTCCCATTGTCGCTCCATAAGGGAACCTCACTCGACTTTGTTTTCCATATAGGAAATGTTCAAAAAAGTTGACTTCTAAACCACATTTAGGAAAGCCTTTGACCATACCTTTTCTATGCATAGCTCGAAGTATTTTTTCTCCAATGTGTCCCATCCTCTCGTGCCATAGCATGGTCGAGTCGATTTTACCATGTCTTGTCGAGTCAGATTGAGTTGAGTCATTGTCAATTCGACTTCAAGAGAAACAATGTTGTTGCATCTGGTCGATTCAACATTCCTAACATATTGTATAGGGTTCCAATATGAACGCCTTTCATTAAGACCATCCAAAATCGGATCCAGGAGGCTTCCCAGGTCTAGAAAAGGCTCAAAACTGAAATTTCTTAGAATCAGATGAAACCAATTCCATTGCGACCGACTCGTCACACTGATTTCATCCATATATTTACTTTCTCAAACAAACATTGTATGTGAGAGTTATCACACTCTAACTATTTTGCCAAACAGGGAAAAAGTAAAAAACAAATCAACAGTCAATGGGTGACGTGGCACTCTTTGGAGGTGACATGTGGGAGTGGTAGAGATTACATGTGGCAGGTTGCAAGGTTGACTGGACAGTGACAGAGGCCAATAACATGTTGAAATGTGGCATTGCAGAGGACCAATGATGGGGTGCCACATGGCACCCCATCACTATTTAAGTAGGAAAAATTATATTGGAGCTCATGGGGTTCGACCCCATGGCCATTTGGTAGAGATAAGACTTGAGAATAGTCCTTTTCCCAATGCACCACTTTGGTGCTTGTTTGATATAATTCACTTTTTAATAAATAAAGTGTATTTATCATGCATGGAGGGCATAAAGGGGCTGGGGCTAAGCCCCAACCCATGGTTTTCATTGTGCATATAACCATAGGGGTGCAGGTGCTGTATATACAACCACTAGCATGCATGTTAAGCAACTGTCCGCCAAAATATTTGAGGCCATGACCAGGACCTAAGGCTTGAAATAAGGGCGTGGTTCCATTGAAGGTGCATGTGACCAAAATAGGGGGGAGCACATGTGATTTGGGGGCTTAAGCCCATATTTTTATACAAAGTGGGTTTTTAACTATACAATATGGATTTTATTGATTTTTATGCCTGTTAATGGAGGATTTGGCCCATTTTTGGGGGATATTGGGAGGAAGTTGGGGAATGATAACCAAATTCAGATCTATATAAACCTGGCCTATTTGAGGCCATGGAGTACAATCATAGAATAGTTATGCTGAAGCAAAGCCAAGCCAAAGCCATTTTTATGCAGGGAAGCTGTTGAGGAGGAGACCTTTGCGGGTTATTTCCGGGAGATACACTCAATATTTTTCAGTGCCGTCAATTGTGTTGGATTTATGAGGTCAAGCAGAACACAATGAGACTAGTATGAGATCCATTTGATGTACTTTTTCTATACTTTGCAAGCATTGAAGAATTAATAAAGAAGCCTCCCCCATTGAGACGAAGGCCCAAAGATGTAGGCAATTTTGTGACGAACTCCATTATCACTTCTCTTGTTATGGTTTGCTGTTCTTATTGCTTTAGTTCAGATCTGTATACTATCTTATGGCTGCTATGTTTCTTCATTCAATTCATCCTCTTTGGTTCAGCTTCATAAATGGTTAATTAACACATGCAATTAATAACTCAACCACAGTCATTAAAAGATCTTTTTGGATCAAGTGGTATCAGAGCTAGTTGACATTTGGAATTTGAGTTTTGCATGTTAGCCAGGGAAGAGCTCATCTCAAGGGAGAAAATGGCATCTATAGGAGGACTTTCACATGATGAGAAGGTGTTCATAAATTCGGTGTTTTCCATGGCCGATATGGTGAAGGTGTTGTATGAAGACTACTTGGAATGAAAGAGCACGATTCAAGTAAAAGCTTCAAAGAACAACCAAGTCAAAGAAGGATTGAAGGAAGTGCCTTCTACATATGTTTTAGAAGACACATCTGAGTTATGCAGTGAAGGTAATTCATCTAATTCTCCTTCTTCTCATCAATTTGGTTTTGGTGCATTTGAAAAATATACAAGAGGTGTAGGTTTGAAATTGCTAACCAAGATGGGTTATGAAGAAGGAAAGGGCCTTGGATGTAAAGGTCAAGGTATCGTGAATCCTATTGAGGTTGTGGAAATTCCTTGATATTTAGGATTGGGATATGGTGAAGGGAACCTTGGAGAGTCTTCCAAAAATTTAGAAGCAAGTAATGCTTCAAATGGCCAACTTAAGACATTGCAGGAACACTTCACGAAAGGTAATGGTGCATTACTTCAGGATTGTGGTAGTGAATTCAAGTTATCTCTAAAGCAAGGTGAAGATCAACATGGAAGGTTTAATGGTCATGTTTTTAAGAATTCTCCTTTTGATTATAATAAGAATAATCAAGTAATCCATAACTTGTGGAATCTTTATCCATGTACTTATTCTCATTTACCCAAGCATTGTGTTTCCAAGTGTTGGAAGAGACAAACTTTGTACAAGAAACCTATGTTGTCCAAAAAGGAAACACGACATTAAGACTCAAATCCACAACAGAAGAAAGAGAAGGGTAAATAGGTTTGGATGCCAAAAACTCAGTGCACTTATTGCAGCAGGAGTGGACATCCAAAGGCTAGTTGTTGGAAGCTTAATCCAAAGCTTTGTCCAAGGAAGGAAAAAAGGGTGGCACATGTACTCACGAAGGAGGAAATATTACCAGCGAAGCAAGAGGAACACCATGAAGGAAAGAAAACAACCACTTGGTTCTGCAAGAAGTGGATGTCTCAACTTCATTGTATTTTGCTTCCATTAATGCAATCACACATGTTGAAATGATGACCTGTTATAACATAATTTTTGTACAACATTGTGTTTTTTTTTTCATTCTTATGAGTATGTAATCAGTCAAATTCCATTCTTGTAACCTTTTGGGGACCAAAAGGTCCTTTAGTGGGGAGGTGTGATCCAAAATCGGATCCAGGAGGCTTCCTAGGTCTAGAAAAGGCTCAAAAATTAAATTTCTCAGAATCACACGAAACCAATTCCATTTTGACCGGCTCGTCGCGCTGATTCCGGCCATATATTTACTTTCTCAAATGGACACCATATGCGATAGTTATCACACTCTGAATGTTTTGCCAAACATGGAAAAAGTAAAAAAAAATCATCAGTCAAAGGGTGACATGGCACTCTTTGGAGGTGACACGTGGTAGTGGCAGAGATGACATGTGGTAGGTTGCAAGGTTGAATGGACAATGACAGAGGCCAATATAATGTTGACATGTGGCATTGTGGAGGACCAATGAAAGGGTGCCACGTGGCACCCCATCACTAGTTGAGTGGGCAAAATTATATTGGAGCTCATGGGGTTCGAACCCATGACCATTTGATAGAGCAAAGCCTTGAGAATAGTCCTTTTCACAACGCGCCACTTTGGTGCTTGTTTGATATAGTTCACTTTTTAATAAATAAAGTGTATGTATCGTGCATGGATGGCAGAAAAGGGGCTGGGGCCATGGTTTTCGTTGTGCATATAACCATAGGGGCACAGACGCTGTATATACAACCACTGATGCGCATGTTAAGCAACTGTTCGGCAAAAGATTCGGGGCCATGACCAAGACCCAAGGCTTGAAATAAGGGCGCGGTTCCATTGAAGGTGCATGTGACCAGAATAGGGGGGCACGCACGTGATTTGGGGGCTTAAGCCCATATTTTTATACAAAGTGGGTTTTTAACTATACAATATGGATTTTTTTGATTTTTATGCCTGTTAATGGAGGATTTGACCCATTTTTGGGGGATATTGGGATCTTTTTGAGCCTAGATTTTGGGAGGAAGTTGGGGAATGATAACCAACTTCAGATATATATAAACCAAGCCTATTTGAGGCCATGTAGGACAGTCATATCATAGTTATGCTGAAGCAAATCCAAGCTAAATCCATTTTTATGCAGGGAAGCTGTTGAGGAGGAGACCTTTGTGGGCCATTTCTGGGAGCTACACTCAATCTTTTTCAGTGCCATCGGTTGTGTTGGATTTTTGAGGCCGAGCAGAACACGGTGAGACTAGTATGCGATCCATTTGATGTACTTTTTATATACTCTGAAAGGATTGAATAATTAATAAAGAATCCTCCCCCACTGAGACAAAGGCCTGGAGACGTAGGCAATTTTGTATTGAACTATGTTATCACTTCTCTTTTTATGGTTTTCTATTATTATTGCTTCAGTTCAAATTTGTATACTATCTTATGGCTGCTATGTTTCTTCATTAAATTCATCCTCTTTGGTTCAACTTCATAAATGGTTAATTAACACATGCAATTAATAACTCAACCAAAGTCATTAAAATATCTTTTTAGATCAATGCAACAACATCGTTGCTCTTGAAGTCAAATTGACGTTGATTCAACTCGATCCGAATCAAGTGAGTCAGTACAAACTGACTCGACAAGACATGGTAAAACCGACTTGACCATGCTATGGCACGAGAGGATGGGACACATTGGATAAACAATATTTCGAGCTATGCATAGAAAAGGTATGGTCGAAGGTTTTCTTGAATGTGGTTTAGAAGTCAACTTTTGTGAACATTTCTTATATGGAAAACAAAGTCAGGTGAGATTCCTTTATGGAGCAACAATGGAAAATGGGGTTATAGAATTGGTGCATAGTGATGTGTTTTTCCTGGTTCAAGTGCCTTCACTTGGTGGATCCCTGTATTATGTCTCCTTCATAGATGATTTTTCCAAGATGAAATGGATATATTTCCCGAGGATGAAATCAAAGGTTTTTGAGAAATTTAAAGAGTTTAATGCTCTTGTAAAAAACGAGACAAATAAGAATATTAAGGTGTTGAGAACTGAAAATGATGGTGAATTATATGAAAAATAATTTGATCGGTTCTGTAAGAAGTGTGGCATAGCACACCAAAATACCACACCATATACCCCACAAAAAAATGGATTTTCCGAGAGAATGAACATAATGTTGATGGATAAGGTAAGGAACATGCATCTCAGTGGTGTTAGGCTCGCACAAGAATTCTAGGTGGAGGTAGTCGACACTGCAAGATATCTGGTGAATATGTCTCCTTTATTGGCACTAGTCAACATGACTCCACATGAGGTATGGTAGGGTAAGAATCCTTTTATTTCACATATCAAATTATTTGGCTGTGATACATTTTTTCATGTTCCCAAGGAAAAGAGGAGCAAGATGGACAAGAAGGCAGTCAAATGTATTTTCATTGGGTACAAAGAAGGAATGAAAGGATATGAGCTATGGGATCCTACATCAAGGAAAACAATGTAAAGTCGAGATGTGGTCTTTAGAGAAGTTAGAGGTAAGTCTGATCCTGAAGAAATTGTTTAGATCAAGAATAATATTGAGATGACGCGGTTTGAACTAAGGAACGAAGAATATGATTTAGATGAGTCAACTGAATCAAAGGAAGAGGTGGAACAACAAACTCCGGTGGTAAGGAGGTAAAAAAGAGTAAGAAAACCAATCTAAAGGTATAGTCCACCTGACTTCTGTTTCACATTTGTGTTAAATTCCATTGACGATGAGTCCAATTCAATTAGTGAGGTAGTCGAATCAGTAGAGGGTAAACTCTGGAAGGATGCCATGGTCGAAGATATGGAATCCTTGCACAAGACCGAGACATGTGATTTATTCAAGTTTCCTAGTGGAAGAAAGACTGTTAGTATCAAACGGGTATTCAATAAGAAGATGAATTCCCCAGGACAAGTCGAGAAGTTAAAATCTCGACTGGTAGGGAAAGGATATTCCCAAGTCGAGGGATTCAACTTCTGTGAGATTTTTTCCCCTATTGAAAAAATAAATTGTATTATAGTACTAATGTCTCTGGATGCAATATTTGATCTGGAAATAGAACAAATGGATGTGAAGACAACGTTCCTACATGGGGACATGGAAGAAAAAATCTACATGAAACAACCTGAAGGATTTGTAGTAAAGGGAAAAAAAGAGTTGGTGTGAAAACTTCTAGTACCACATCTTTTGTGTGTAAAGAAATCACCAAGGATGTGGTACTAGAAGTTCGACACATACATCCTTAGTTTGGGATTCTTGGGAAGCAAAGCTGATCACTACATATATTTCAAGGAAGAAGGTGAGCATTTCATATATGTAATTTTGTATTTCAATGACATGTTGCTGATTGGAAACAACATGGACACAATAAAGGAGGTGAATAAGCAACTATCCTCCAAGTTTGACATGAAGGATCTCGATGCAACTAACTTCATTATGGGAATTGATATTAAGAGAGATTGAGCCGCTAGAAAGATCTGGTTGAATTAGACGAAGTATATTGAAATAATTATGAAACATTTGAACATGCAAGATTGCAAACCGATGAAGGTGCCAATTCCTGTGGGAGAAAGGATAACTCTTGAACAATGTCCAAAGACATAGGAAGAAATAGAGGAAATGGCACGTGTTCCCTATGCAAGTGTTTTTAGTAGTAAATTGTATGCGATGGTATGCACTCAACCAAACATTTCCCATGTAGTGGGAGTGTTGAGAAGGTACATGTCGACACCTGGAAAGGAGAACTGGACAACTGTCAAGAGAGTATTCAGGTGTTTGTGTGGCATGAAGGACTATTGTTGGAAGCAGGCCAAACTAGAAAGAAAGGCTATCTTGGGAAAGAAGGCATGCACGAGGGAAGCGACAACTGGAATAAGGAGCAACACACGTGCATGCATGGAATACCTAACGATGTTAGGGTTAGGGTTTTTGCAATACATTGTAATGGATGGAAAGCCAAAAACATATAAATATAGATACCTAGGTCTCATAGAGAGGATGATGAGTGGAGCTAGTGGAGAAGTAGAGACCAAAGGAGTCTTGTCTTGATAACTAGTTGTAATATTTTTCTATATGACCTAATTTTATAAGCTGTTGAGATGAAGACTAGTAAGGAGTGTGGATATGGAGTGTTAGATCACAGGATGAGGAGCCTGGTGTGATCTAGTCCACCTCACAATAGATCTCGACCTGACTGAGAAGAGTTGTAAAGCGTGCAACACTGTATTTTTTGAACTACTATATTAAAAGAGATAAGAGATATATATTTGTGGACGTATCCCAAGGGGGGGTTGAACCACAGTAAAACCTGTGTTATGTGATTGAATGCATGTGTTTCTTTACAGTCTTGAATAGTTATTGTTTTACTAAATGAATGAGTTGATTATATTTCATGCATAATCGTGAATGACAATTTATTGCATTAATAATTTAAGTAGAACCCTCAGTGCACATTTCCCAGATCCCCACTCAATCCTGGGATGCAAACACATGAGTATTGCAACCACACATTAATACTATCTCGGGTGAGACTACGCAGTGCACTTCATACGTTGCATTGCCTTTTGGTTTACCAGGAGGGCCGATAGTTTTAGAGGTTTTGTTGGAACCCAAGTAGACATGAACCCTGGGTCACTCAAGGTAAATATATAAACTCAGATAAGAATAATAACCAACAAATGGTTCCATTGTCGTTGGTTGGAACACTAGAGGATTGAGTATATGGGATCTGTTGAAGATTTGTTAAAAGATATGTAAGATCTATGGGAGGCAGATCAAGAGAATACTGAAGCAAACGAAGAAAAGGAGAAAATAATGAGTCACTAGAAGGGGATGTTGAGACCGTGGAATCCCACAAAATCAGAGATCGAAATATGGCTAAAGACAAAAGAGCCGGAGTTTTCACAAAAAGATAACATAAACCCTAGAGTAACACCCCACAAATATCTTGAGAAATACGTCTTTACTGCTTTGCATGAAGTCTTTTTCTGTGATCTTCCACACTTATTGTAGGAGTGGATACTAAGGTTGAAGGATAACTATGCAAGGAACTGGATCCGATAGTTAGAGTGGACCTCAGTACAGATTGAGAAGTTATAGCAGGTGAAAAACAAATTCACCCTCGTAGTAGATTTTGGCTCGACAGTATTGTAGAAGGATTTATAACAGTATTTGCAGTAGATACAACAAAGTCATACAAAACAACGTAGCAAGAGTTTCTACGTGGGCCTCGAGGAAGGTATATTAGATCATTGTATACTTCTATTAAGATACTGCTATACAAAAAGGGGGTAATGACAATGGAGTCAGACAACTAAACTTCCCTGCGTGCATGGGGGAAGGAGGGAAGACCTGAAAAAAATATAAGAAATGGAAGGAGAAATGGAAGGAGGAATGGATAAGGGAAAGAAGGAGGAACCCTTGGACCCAATCACGATGGATGATGACCATATCAAGAAGGTCATGGAGACAACTGGAAAGACACATAGTAGAGTACCCTACCAATACAAGTTGAATACCAAGAAGAGAGCTGCAGCCACAATGGAAGTCTTGGCAAGTGATGAAGAAGAGGTAGAGGATATCCGCGCTCTGGAGCAGATTGAGGAAATCCTGCATGCAACATATGAGAGGAAGATGAGAGGTCCAAGGGCAGGAAGAGAAGGCAACAATCCTATCCATATTAATGTCAATGTGGAACCCATAAACCCATGTGCAACTAATACACCAAAGAGAACACCACTGATTAGATAACTGAATTTTGGGAGACGAAAGACAACAAGAAGTACATCTACACAAGGGACAACAACTAGAGGATCTAGTTCAGGAAGCACTAGTCAAGTATCTACACCGTACGGAGGTAGTAGCTAAACGTTCAGGATGGTAGGACATGATCCCACCATCTGGTTACCAGAATTCAAAGGAGAAGCATTAGAGGACCTGAAAAAACATTTTTTTATCTGTGAGAATATTTGGGAAGAAAAACAGATCACATACAAAGATACTAAATTGGCAAAGCTAACGATTACACTAAGGGATCACGCACTGGATTGGTATATGAGTTTAGCTACAAACAATCCACCAGGGACAACCAGAACGATTGCAAACATCAAAAAATTGCTAATAAATGAGTTCCAGAAGCCAAGTTCAAAAGATTAGTACATGAACAAGATGATAGAAATTAGATAGAAACCAGGAGAATCTATATGGGAGATTGAACAAAGATTCAAGCGAATGAAAGGAAATTTGAAATATCTCATGACCGATATGTAGCATAGGCACATGTTTGTTAATTCACTGCTGTCACACTTAAAATAACCATTTCGACAACAAGAGTTTCAGACATAGGCAAAGGCTCTGCAAACAACCATGCAACTGGAAGAAAACCAATATCAACAGACGGATCCAACGATCGAAGAAATGAAGGAGGATTTGAAGAACTTAATGTTCGAGCTAAACCAGAACAGAAGTAAGGACAAACGAGAAGTCGTTTGATGTACCACATGCAGGACATAAGGACACCACAAGAATGAATGTCCAACATTTGTGCAATATATGGAAACATGAATGCCAAATCCATTAGCAATAAGAGGACTATGGTGTGAGATATGTAAGAAACCAGGACACGATCCATATCATTGCCCAATGATGCAGAAATACCAGACAGTCCCAAAGAGTTTATATTCAACTTTTGCAAGTCACTGTGCCACAATGACAAAGATTGTATAACTATGAATTTGATGTGAGAGAGGACATCAGATGCATATAGAGTGCAAACATAAATGGTGACTAGGAAAGACACACCACAATTTAACCAAGTTCCAACCCCATACAACACTGCGCAACAACAGTATAATACTACACAATAACCATATAGTACCACACAACCACACTAAAACACAACAGAAGCTCAGTACAATACCGCACAATACAATTGGGCGCCTCAGTATAATGCACCGAGAGGAGATTGAGCTAGCTACATAAGTGGAGGACGAGTGAGAGGAGGCTTTGGAAGAGGTAGAGGACCAGTGGTATGTCATAACCATGAACAACCGAGACATTATGCAAGGGAATTTCCACTTCCACCACAATGTGTATTTATTGTCGAGCATCAGACCATGATACAGAAGAATGCCTGACACTATTAGTAAAGATCCAGGAAAAGAGGAATCAAAACAATCAAAACATTCAATGGATTTCAGTAGAAGTGAGGGATGAAGGAAGGAACATCAACATAGTTACACAAGGAGGATCTAAAACATGAAATGACGCAGTTCGACAAGAACCAGTACAACATCAATGGGTAAAGAAGAATGCCGAACCCAAGAGATAGTTCGACATGTAGAATGAGAAGGACACATTTAAGTAAGATAGATAAGAATTCGTGAATCAAGACACTATGTTGACTTCAACTGCGCAACAAAGCAAGGAAGCACCAGAGTACGAGATGCCTCCATTATTGGATCATACCAATGAAATTCAACCCATGAGACAAGTAAGTACAATCAAAGGATTTTTGCAATCATGTGTAAAAATCTTGAATGATCCATCCGTTGTCAAGGTATTGCAAAATATATTAGAAAAATGTAGCATAGAGACAGAAGGAAAACTAGAACAAAAAATAGTCAATCACCTACATACAAGGAGAAGAACAAGTAGAGAGTTCAGGCTGAATGCCAACATCGAAGATTTTAATATGGGAGATATCATACTGGATCTAGGATTCAAAGTCGATGTATTACCCAAGAAGACATGGCAATTTATGGGAGATCCCACACTAGAATATTCACTTGTTCAACTGAAACTAACAAACCAACACAGAGTCCTACCAATTGGTAGACTGAAAGGAGTGATAGTAGATCTGGATGGAGTACACACTAAAGCAGACTTCGAAGTGATTGAAATAGTGGATGACACAACACCATATCCAACATTGATTGGCTTGGATTAGGTGTTTGATAACCATGTCATAATTAATTTAAAGACACAAAAAATGACATTTGAGTCAGGGGAATATAGGGTCATTGCACCATTAGATCCATCAGAAGGGAAGAGGTTTGTAGAACCTACTTGTTTAGACATGGAGGAAATCAACCAATTGTACAGAACAACTGTGTGTGATGAGGATTACGTAAACCTAACTACAGATGAGATACTCAGTTGGTGGATAATTACTTCATGTGCGACAAACTCAGACACAGGTGTAGAAAACTAGCAACAAAGGCTACACAAAGTTTCCACTAGAAGGTGCATAAGAATCGATTGCGCAGTAAGATGGGTAGGCATGAAGATAAGGGAACCACCTAGTTTCCATGGATGGAATGATCTAGAAGCATTCTTGGCATAGTATGAGGACAAAGTGTTAGAAAACTAGAGACTCTTAGCACTTGATATAACACTCAAGGCCACACCTGCAAGATGGTGGGGCACACAGAAAGAAGAAATCATGGATTGTTACCAATGTAAGCAGTTAAGGTTTGATGCAGAACATAAAAGAAACAAGCAGAAGGAGTACGATGGACAGGGGCACCAACGAAACACGTGGAGAAGTGTAGAGAGTTGTGGAAGATGAAACCCCCAGAGGAATGGCCTCATCATTTCATACACACTTTAGAGGGAATACCAGCCAACTGGTACATAGACCAAGAACTGCACAGAGGAACTTTGAATTGGACAGTACTACAACATAATTTTATAGTCACTTTCTCATTCGAGCATGAGAAACCCAACATAGATACAACACTTAATAAGATAAGAGGGGTGATATTCATTAAGGAACCAAAAGTCTAACTCATAACAGAAGAAAAACAATGGAACAAATAGATAGTCAAAGAACTGTTGTCATGCTACCATGTGCAGGAAGAAGCACAAGATGAAGACGATTTGCGTGACATTTAGATCGAGGAAGAAAAAGGTGAAAGATAAGTGGAAGGTCCACCTCTAGACTCAGAAGCAATTTTTTCTTCGATCAAAGTGAAGAAAGTCAACATTGGGACAGTTGAGAATCCCAAAATGGCCAACATTGGAGACTACTGGGATGAGAAAACAATAGAAAGCATAACAGAGTTACTGCATGAGTACATCGACCTGTTCCCCACAACATTTACATAAATTAAGGGGATAGGATGAGAGCTAGGAGAAATGAAGATACCACTCAGAGTTGAAGCAAGGCTGATTAAACAACAACCATACAAACTAAACCCGACATATAAGAAGAAATTTAAAGATGAGATCGACAGAATGCTTGAAGTTGGAATCATAGAACTTGTGGAGGAATCAAAATGGATAAGCTTGATGGTAGTTCAAGAGAAAAAACAAGGCAAGATAAGAATATGCATCGACTTGAGGAAGTTTAACGATGCATGCCTACATGACTCATTCCCTACACCTTTTACGGATGAAGTATTGGAGAACCTAGGAGGACACAAAGTTTACTCATTCACTGACGGATTCTCAGGCTACCACCAGATCAAGATAGCATAGGAAGATAGATACAAGACCACATTTGCTACATAATGGGGATCCTACCAATACAAAGTCATGCCGTTTGGACTGGAGGCACCAATAATATTTTCTAGAGTAGTCATCGCTGCATTCAAAGAATTTATCCACCACTTTATAGAGGTATACTTGGATGACTGGACAATATATAGTCTATTGAAAGACCATGTAGAGGTCTTGTGGATGATGTTAGAAAGATGTAGGCAGTGCCAGATATCATTAAGCATAAACACATGTATATTCAGAACACCGTTTGGGATACTATTGGGCCATATCGTATGCAAACAAGGCTTACTAGTAGATCCTACAAATATTGTAGTAATTGTTAACTTACCACCACCAAAGACAATCCATCAACTAAGAGAGACATTGGGACACACAAGACATTACAGGAAATTTATCAAAGGGTATGCGCAGATTACCGCACCAATGGAGAAACTGTTAAGAACATATACACAGTTTCAATGGAATGAAGACTATCAACATGGTCTGGATACGCTGAAAGAAAAAATGGTCACCATGCAATACTAGTATTTCTAGACTGGGAGAAAGCATTCCATGTACATGTAGATGCATCAACCATAACACTTCTAGATATTTTGGTGCATTCAGGAGAGGGATATTTGGATCACCCTATAACATTTGTGAGTAGAAAACTATCATAATCATAGCAGAACTATAACACTACATAGAGGGAAGGAATAGCTATGGTATATGCACTGCATTCAGAGATTACTTATTGGGGAAACACTTTAAGACGTTCACAGATCACTCAGCCCTTAAATACCTAGTCAACAAGCTAGTGTTGGGGGGGAGAATCTGTCAATGGTTACTACTATTTCAAGAGTTTGATTTTGAAGTAATAGTCAAGCCAAGAAAGTTGAATGCAGGACCATACCACCTATCAAGGGTAACAAATGAAGAAGAACCTACAAATTTAGAGGACAACTTTCCGGACGCATAGTTATTTTTCAATCCAGATCACCGATGAATACTTTGCAGATATCATTCAGTACTTGATTACAAGTACTATTCCATAGGAATATAACACCATGCAGAATAAAAACCTGGTAGTCTGGGCTGAAGACTATCATCTGATCGCAGGACACTTATACAAAATGGGCATAGATAACATCTTGTGAAGATATGTGCTAGAACACGAAATACCAAGGGTTTTAGCAGAAGCCCATGAGGGAATAGCAGGAGGAAATTACGTAGGAAAAACTACCATGCAGAAGGTATTGTGCATATGACTATGGTGGATGAGCATTCACAGAGACTCGAAAGTGTACTGCCAAAGATGCGATATCTGTCAGAGGGTTTGTAAACCCAATATAAGGGACAAGATGCCATTACGACCACAGGTAACTTTGCAGGTATTTGAAAAATGGGAAGTCAACTTCATGGGACCAATCAACCCACCAACCAAATGAACAAGATCAAGGTACATTATCACTGCGACATAATACCTGACAAGATGGGTGGAAGCAACACTAGCGAAGGATTGCAACGCAGAAACAACAACACATTTTCTATTCGAACAAGTAATCACTAGGTTTGGTTGCCCAAGAATTTTGATGAGAAACCAAGGAACTCACTTCATTAACAACACTATTAAGGCTATGACTGAATAATTTGAAGTCCATCATCAGAAGAGAACACCATATCACCCACAGGAAAATGGCACAGTAGAATCATTTAACAAAATCCTTGAGAATGCATTGACAAAGATCTGTAATGTCAACATGGATGATTGGGACCTCAAAATACCAGCAGTACTATGGGCATATAGGACCACATGAAATAAGTTGATAGGGCACACACTATTTAAACTGATATATGTCTAAGAAGTAGTGGTGCCATTAGAATGTTTTGTACCCAGTCTGCGCATCGCAACAATTACACACATGACAGAGCGAGGCATAGTACATGAGAGACTAAATCAATTGATGTGTTAAGCCCTAATATTGGCTCATTACCACTTAATTGGGGCATATTAGATTAGTAATGTTATTTTATTTATGTCGGCTTTAGGCCATTAGTTGTAATTTAGATTAGTAATGTTATTTTATTTATGTCGGCTTTAGGCC
>ML777127.1:866456-893329 GCA_009831015.1 Picea engelmannii
CCCTGTCTGGGCTCTTTCGGCACCTCAATCGGTCGAAAAATGAAGAAGATAGCCTCCTTGAAGTCTTCCCCTTCAACTTTGCTGTCTCTGGTTCTACAAATCGCACCCTTGTGCTTCAAACCTGGCTCACACGCTCATTTAAGTGTAAAAACTTGGCACCGGGTGCAACCGTGCCAACGGTGCAAACCGTAGGACGGTTAAGGTGCCTCCAGCCCCTAACCTCCTCGGCACTCGGTCATATGGCCCATGCGACCTTGGGCTCGACAAAAAAGTGGTTGAATCGTTTAAAGCCGTGCAACCAATTGTAACTCCCGTGCAAAGTACAACCGCGCGTACACATTGCAATATGGTCAAACGCATATAATATAACCATGGGTTATCAAACCCGTGCTATAATATACAACGACATACATATATGAATACAATGCAATAAAAACTTTGGTATATATTTTGTGCCACTCGTGGGTCCTTGGGACATAGTCACATATCGTTTCATATGACTACGGGCCGGGTCTAAGCCCCGACCCGACCCTCGCCCTTTTGCATATTGAAATGACTTTATAAGAAATGCGTTGGGTTACATATCAAGTCACAAGATTTGGCGTATTGGTCGGACGGTTATAATAAGGTTTATATATGGGGGGAAGGTCCCAGGGTTGAACCCCATGGACTCCCGTTTAGATTTTATATATCAACATGAACTAAACAAATGGGGGACACGTGGCGCCCATGCATTGGGCCACGTGTCTCCTTATTATTTTCCATGAATCGGACACGTGTCAACACCGTATTCGTCGATAACCGTCCAATAAAAATGCGCCACGTCTTCCCTCTACCATGTCATCATGATGGTACGACCCTACCACGTGGCCGTACGGACTGTACGGACAGGTACAGTCAGCATCCCAAATTTTTGCCTTTTTGGCTTGGTGGACAGATCGTGATATCTTCTCCATACGGACTCCGTTTGTGAAAGTAAATATACCGCCAGAATCAGGAAGACGAGACAGACGCAATGGAACTGTTTTCGTCGCATTCCGAGCACTTTGAAAATTGAGCAAAATTTGATCCCCTGATCACCCAGGGGGAGTGAACCACGGTAAAACCTGTGTTATGTTATTGAATGCATGTGTTTTTTTACCATATTGAATAGTTGTTGTTTTACTAAATGAATGATTTGATTATATTTCATGCATAATCATGAATGCCAATTTATTTCATTAATAAGTTAAGTAGAACCCTCAGTGAAAATTTCCCAGATCCCCACTCAATCCTAGGCTGCAAACACATGAGTATTGTAGCCACCCATTAATAATATCTCGGGTGAGACTACATAGTGCACTCTATGTGCTGCTCTGTCTTCTGGTTTACCAAGAAGGCCAATAGTTTTAGAGGTTTTGTTGGAACCCAAGTAGACATGAACCCTGGGTCACTCAAGGTAAATATATAAACTCATATAAGAATAGTAACCAACAAATATGCTATATGCTACCAAGGAATACTTGGAGGTGACAGTGGTAAATTAAATGTACATGGATTTTTTAATGCTATCTGGGATGGAGATATGGATCGACGAAGGTCGACCAACGGATATGTCTTCAAGATGTTCGGTGGAGCAATAAGATGGATGAGTAAGGCAGTTGTATCCTTTTCAACAACATAAGTTGAATACATTGCGGCCACTCATGGAAGAAAAGAAGCAGTATTGATGCAAAGGATGTGTTCAGGAATCGAGTTTGAGCAGAGAGCTATGAAGGTAAGTTGTGACAGTCAAAGAGAAATATTTCTGGAAAAGAACCCTGGTTATCATTCGAAGACTAAGCACATTGATGTACAATAACATTTTGTAAGAGATATGCCAGAAAGTAACAAGGTGCTACTGGATAAATTAGACACATTGGAAAACATAGTAGACTCGTTGATTAAGTCTGTGAGTGATGTGAAGTTCTCTTGGTGTAGAGAGGCAATGGGCATTGCAACTTTGGGTGTATGAATGAAAGTTTAGGAATCTCCTAGTTTCAACAAAGAAGACAACAAGTAGGAGAATGTTGGGTTGTTATATTGTTTGCAGTGAAAGTCTACTCGAGGTGGATTGACTGACAGTTGAAGTCGAGGTGGATCGACAACAGGTCGAACTTGAGGTAGATTGAAAACAAGTCGAAGTCCGAGGTTAGTCGACTGGGTAATTTTGAAGTCGAAGGTCGAGTTGGTTCAACATGGTAAAGGCATCGACAAAAATTCAAAGAGGTAAAATGATACGAGGTTGACAGGTAGGTGTGTGGCAATCGACTGAAGACTGAATGAAGGATGACTAGTACTCGACTGGTAATCCAACTTGGAGTCAAAATTAAAAAATCCTGAGATTTGTGGGATTTGTAGCCAATGATTTGCATGGATTTGTAACCATTTTTGGGTACCAAGTATTTAAGGTTTTTCCTATTGTAAATCCTATAAAGAGGCATGTTGTAAGTCCATAAAGGTTAATGAATAAATGATAATTAAGTCTTTAGAGAAATATTTAGATGTAGGTTGTTGTTCATGTAGATGTAATCCATATTGGCTATAGGGTTGTTCTTGCGAAAGAAAGATGGTATGATGTCGATTTTGGATTAGGTGTGGACCAAGGTTAGACATGTAACCTTTTATTTAGATTGAATAAGACAACAAGAGAGCATAATGCTCAAGGAATGTTGGTTTTCCCGGTTTCGATTTCCAGGGTAAAATATCTGTGTGCTGTGTGTTTTTTTTGTCATTTACGTTCTTGATTAAACTCTTCTCCTCTTCTTCTAGGTTTAGTGTGGAAGTGTATCTCATTTCCTTATAGAGTCAAGTTTGATAATATTTCATTCTAATCAGGTTTATCATAGGATCTCCCATCAAATCACTTTTTAGATCAAAGTGAGATCGATGGGGAAAAATATCTTTCACACTGTGATTGATGAAGGAGCCTCGACTTGTATTATGTCTATGTCCTATTGGAAATCCCTCAACTCTCCAAATATTAACACATCTACAACATTATTGAAAGAATTCAATGGAAATATATTCCAGCTCCATGGGATAACCACTTCCTTACCCATCGAGTTAGGTGGTAAGACTATTTTTGTTGTTTTGGAGGTTGTTGATGCACCCTTGAGTACAATTTGTTACTCGAGAGAATTTTGTTCTACAATATGACTTTAGTTCTCTCGTTAGTATTTATAGTCTTATGCTTCTCTCATCTAAGGAAAATAGTGATAATTGATCAACTTGCATTTTGTACCCTAGACCTTGGATCCAATGCAAGGTCTAATTTACCCTTTGTTGGTGATACCCAACAATATTACATGAGTTTTGGTGCAGGGATGTTTAAACATTATTCACTCATGGGAGCATTTCCTCTTCCCCCACCACCTCTTGCCACATACATTTCTCATATCAACATGATTTCATAATTTACCAGTGGATCCCTTGGTTTTTTTGATCCTTGGGTGGTACCTCATCCTGAGGATGTTGAATCATATGGAGATTTAATGCCACTCATCGCGGTTGATATTGTCGATCCAAAAATTTCATCAACATCTATTGATACTGGTCAACAAATCCATCCTCATATGGAGTGTGATAAATCTACTCCTCCCAAACAGGTTGTTGACTCTCCAATTTAACATGATGTCCTATATACTAAGTTTCCTTCTGATAAGGTCATCCTAGATGTCATGGATTCCATTTTTAATCCCAAGGATGAGATGATACATCGATCATATTTTCCTTATTTGAAACCGATGAGAGTTAGCATGTTGAGTGTTGATATGGGATTGGGGGCATTTTCCTGAGCATACAATAGACACTAGTACATTTTTCTCATTTTTCGATGCTATTATGACACCAATCCGATGAACACCCATTTGTATTATGACAAACTCCCTCTCTGACTATTTGTTGAACCCCTTTCGTCGTACTCTTGACATCCATAAATGAATGTCAAATATCCGATGTATAAGACTGCTGCATGGTAGATACAAAGATATTTTATGAAAAAAATGTTCATCTCATTGAATCATCGCCATTACGACCATCATATGGTGGTGGTATTGAGACACATTGATATGCCACATGGCATTATCCAATAAACCATCACGAGGAAAACAACCCTCATTTTAGCAATGATGGTGGTTGTTACTATGACATAGGTGCGTAACTACCCTCAGAAAGACAACATGCATGCCATCCAAATTGCCACTTTATGGCCGACAACCTACATCGACGTGGAATAATTTGAATCGAAAAAATATGGCAATTCTCATAGAAAATGGGAAGATTATAGAACTTAAAAAGGAAATACAAATGCTTACTAAATAAGGTTGCAATGATAAATATGCAGTTAAAAGTAAGGGTATGGATAAGGGAAAAGGTAAAAGTAAGGGAAGTGCAACAAAAGAGAAGAGTACAAAACTTGAATAGGAAATAGAAAGTCAAAGGAAAGAAGATGGAAAACATCAAGACAAAGGTCAAATTCAAGGTATGGGTAAGGGTAAAGATATAATCAGGGCAGTCCAACAAAACAAATTCCTTCAAAACACTTGGAAAAGTCTAGAGAAGCAAAATAGAAGAGCTATGAGGAAGCTAAAGTATTAAGCAGTGCTCTAGCTGATATTTATTCCCCATCACCAATGGTGGAATCATTGAAGATGGAGATAGCTGATAGATATGCAAAGATTAAATAGCTCAATAATGAAGTCTTGCAGAACCAAAAGGCACAACATTTGGGATGTGACATACAAATGCAAATGTTGAAAATCCAAATTGTTTATTTACAACAGAAATTACAGAGTACAATAGTAATTGAGGAGGTGCTAATTTTGTTTGTTGCATTGAAGAAACAATATTTGAGGGAACAAGAGCTTGAGAATGAAGTATAAAAACTCAAGGGTCAATTGGACGACATTCGATACAAACTGAAAATAGAAAAGGAACAACTTGAAAACAGTCAAAAGGTCAATGACAAGAAGTATAAGAAGAATACAGAGTTGTTGAAAAAACAAGCAGAATAAAAAACAATATTGCAAGAGAGATAGCAAAATTATGCAAAGAAAATTAAATATCTAGAGAAACAATTACAACATGTGCTTACTACATCTACAGAACAATCATAAGCCTCTACAACAACAAAGAGAGGCTCTGCAGATTTTTCTTCATCTCAAGAGTAGGGCTTATAGAAAAATTCCAAGCAACCTAGGGTATATACAAAATAACATTGGTTTATATACCATGTATTCCATATAATACATTTAAATATTTAATATTTATCATTATTTCAACAGTTTATTAACAATGTATTTTATTTTATGCAGTTAATGACATGTATGAGTGCGTATAGTTATTTACATGTATGAGTGTGTATAATCACATATCAATTCTTGTAATACTTTAAAAGTTACTTGAGATTGATTTACACACATATACACCACCATTCTCATTTTTTTGCAAGATGTTTAAGTAAAACATAAGTAGTTTCTTGTACTTGAAATTTTGATATAACAATGGTAATTGCATAGATTTATCTGTGTTGTAATGAATATGAAACCTATATGTATCAAGTATGAAAATGGATTTTAAAACAATAATTGTGCATGCAAATTACAATACATACACAAGCTACAAATGCAACATTTTCCCAATTTCCTCCACAATGGTAATTTTCATACCATGACCACTCATAATCCAATATATATATATATATATATATATATATATATATATATATATATATATATATATATATATATATATATATTNTCCATGTGATAAGTGCTAGTTATATATATGTGTGTGTGTGTGTGTGTGTGTGTGTGTGTGTGTATTGTTTATTATTTGGGTTGGTTTTCATTGATGTCAACCCTTGAATAAAGTCCGGTAGCGAATTCCAGTAGCACAAAGGTTTGGGTAATGGACCCAAGTTTGTTTGATGTATAATGGTATGAGTTTTAATATATTTGAAGGTAATACTATTCTATATGGATAGTACATGTCATGCCATTTCCATTGGTATGTGGAACGTCACATAACTCCTCACGGTTAGAGAGTTACGACCATGTGAAGTTGGAGAACCCTCACGAGTCATCTAGAAGCCCCAAAAGGTCAAAGTAATCAATGTGGTTAAAAAAAAGAAATTATTTAAATAATAAAGTGAAGTGATGAGTGTACTATAAGTCAAAGTGGATACAAAAGAAATTAATTAAATAATAAAGTTAATGGATAAATTACTAAGTGGACAAGTGGTTAGAAGTGGGTTACCGCTAAAATAAGGAAAGTGGTCTAAGATGGTTAAAAGGTAACCCCTTGAGGAAGCTACATAAAAGTATAAATAAGAGGCAAGGGTGTCTCATTTAATCACACTTGAGCATATTGAATATCTACAAGTGATTGAGGTAACCAAAGGATATCTAAGGCGAATTTCAGAGGGAAGGTGAAGTAAAGAAGGCTGAAATTCAAGGGAGGATAAATTCTTTTGATGTTTCTTTCTAAGGTATGTTATTTACAGGTCATCTCACCATTTTTGCAATAAATGTGTTTCTAGAATGATTCAGATTGCACAATCTAGAGGCTATTGAGGAAACATATCCAAGTAGCTGTGATAACATTTTTGGCTTGTCGTTAGTTGTATTTTTAGATTTACACTCCGTGGAAAATAGTGTTTGTGGCTAGTCCTGAAACTAGTCTAAAATAGGTGTTTCAGTAAAAACCCCATAACTTCTTCATACATGCATAGGGATTTGAAATTTGGCAATCAGTAGTAGATGAATACAAAGAACCAACAATTCCACCAATAAGTTTAAAAACAATGAAACTTAGTCAAAATAATTCCAAAGCCACAAATGCACTTCTGAATGGTCTTGGTGAATCGATATATGCCAAAGTTGTACATTGTAAATCTGCTAAAGATATTTGGGACAAACTTCAAGATATTTACGAAGGAGATTCAAAAGTCAAAGTAACAAAGGTTCAAACTTACAAAGGTCAATTCAAACAACTAAAGATGAAGGAAGATGAGAATATTGCAGCTTACTTCTTACGATTCGATGAAACAATAAATGAAATCATAGGATTGGGAGAAGAAATTGAAGAATCTATAATTGTTCAAAAGGTACTAAGATCTCTTCCTATGATATTTGATCCTAAGATATCAACACTATAAGAAAGAGACGATCTAGACTCAATAAGCATGGACAAACTACATGGAATCTTCACAACATATGAAATGAGAACTGAACAGGAAAATCCAAATATAAAAGAAACAACTTTCAAAGCATCCAAAAGGTCAAAGAAAAAGGGAAAACAAAAGGAACATAGCAACAACAATGACTTCTCAAAATATGATGAAGAAGAAGTGGCCAACTTTTTCAGAAGATTGAACAAGGGAACCAACGACATATATAAAGGTAAGATTCCATTGATTTGTTTTAATTGTGATGGTATTGGTCATTTTTCTAACAAATGTACTCATAAGAAAAATAAGAGGAATGATGAAGATTACTCAAATAGAAAACACACATATAAAGGAAAAATAACAAAAAAAAAAGCTTTCAGGAAAAACTTATGCACCAAAGAAGACACCTCCTCATCAGATGAAGATGAAGTCAGTGAAAATGAGACATAAAGAGTTGTGTTCATGGAAATAGAAGAATCTGATAAAGAAGACACCGAAGAAGAATATGAAGAGGTAGAAGTTGACTACCAAGAAGAATTGTTGAGTGCCATAGAAGTTATAATAAGAGAAACGAAGAAAAAAAAGAAGCTACAAGAAGAACTAGACAAGAAAGAAGACACTTAGGAACTAGAAAAAATGATCACGAAATTGAAGGTTCAAATAGAAGAAGATAAAATGATTGAAGAACTTAAAGAATAGTTAGAAGAAAGAGATATGATCATTGGAAATTTGGAAGCAGAGATTGTCACATTGAGAAAGTATCTTCAAAATAAAAATATGCAGAACAACTCAAAGTTCTAGATGAAATTATCAACAGTCAAAATCCTTATCATGAAAAGTCCGGACTTGGATACAATCAGAGAAAAAAGGGATCAATCTCGAAATCAAAAAAACAAGAAACGTACCCAAAAAGTTATGCATAAACAATAAAAGAGAATAAGAAGACCTACAAGGAATATTACAGGGACACTCCTCCACCGAGAAGATTCATATTTCATAATAAATGACTGACATAAACAAACAAGCCTCATGAAGAATAAGGATTCTTAAAATTAACTCCTTTCAGAATATCTTCAACTCCAAGGTATCAAACTATCTTTTTTAGTTTATGTTATGCATGAAATAATTTTGGACATAAAGATGTAAATTGCAGAGATAATAGGAGGAACATAAAAAAATTCTAAATTCATACACAAAATGGTTATCCAAGAAGGCCTATTGAAACAAAGAGAAGAAGCTACAACAAGTTTGAATCATTGAGCACCGAAGTGGAATTATACAAGTGCACAAACTTTGGACACATGGCCAAAGATTATAGAATGACAATCCCTCCTAAAGAACCATAACATAACAACAACAGTCATAGACAGGAACCTCAGAAACAAACAAGCCTCAGGAAGAGGAAGGATTCATAAAAGTAACTCCTTCCAGAAGATATTCAACTCCCAGGTATCAAACTATGTTTTTTGGTTTATGTTATGCATGCAATAATTTTGGACATAAAGCTGTAAATTGTAGAGCTAATAGGAGGAACATAAACAACTTTGAAAGTCATACACAAAATGGTTATCCAAGAAGGCCTATTGAAACAAAGAAAATAAGTTACAACAGGTTTGAATCATTGAGCACTGAAGTGGAATGCTACAAGTGCAACAACTTTGGACACATGGACAAATATTGTAGAATGATAGTCCCTCCTAGAGAACCACAACAGAACAACAATAGCCACATACATGAACCTCAGAAGAGAACATGGATAAGAATGCATAATCAATATAGAAATGAAGAATGCACACTCGCTCTACAAGATAAGTAGAAGAAACATGGTTGGTATGTTGACAATGGTTGTTCAAAACACATGACAGGTGATAAAGACAAGTTTCTTACATTAATAAAGGAAAGAGATGGATCAGTCTCCTTCATAAATGATGATTCAACTAAAATCATTGGAAAAGACACAATCAGAATTGAAGACAATAATACCAAGGCATAAAATTTTCTACTAGTAGAAGATATGAAACATAATCTTATAAGTGTAATTCAAATGTGTGACCAAGGTCATAAAATTACTTTCGATTCACAGAAGTGAGAGATAAGAAAGGAAGGTTCAGAAAAATTGATTGCAACTACTGCAAGAACTTCAAGCAACATATATGTATTAAGTGAAATTGGAAATGAAAAGTGTTGTCTAGGAAAGGAAGATGAAAGTTGGCTATGGCACAAAATAATGGGTCACATACACTTTGATAACCTTGTCAAAGTCAACAAAAAGGAAGAAGTTAGAGAAATTCCCCAGATCACGAAATGAACCAACACTTTATGCAAGCATTGTCAACTAGGAAAGCAAACAAAGACCGAGTTCAAATCAAAGGAATATTCAACGACAAGACCACTGGAAATTGTGCATACTGATCTAGTTGGACCAACTACAACAAAGGGTTTGAAAAGTGAGAAATACTTTATGTTATTAGTTGATGATTATACAAGAATGACTTCAGTTTTCTTTCTCAGGAATAAGTCAGAAGATTTTGAAAACTTCAAGGTCTACAAGGAGATGGTTGAATATGAAATGTATTCAAAAATCAAATGTTTGAGATATGATAATGGAGGAGAGTTCACTTCAAAGGAATTTATGTACTACTGCAACATGAATGGAATAAAAAGACAAATCTCTATTGCTAGGACACCTCAACAGAATGGAGTTGTTGAAAGAAAGTTCATGAAAGTACAAGAAATGGCTCAAACAATGCTAATGGATTCCAAATTGACATATTATTTTTGGACACATGCAGTGCATACAACAATTCACATTCAAAACAGAGTAATGCTCAGAAAAAACAATGACAAAACTCCCTACGAGCTATGGAAAGAAAGACCAACAAATATGAAGCACTTCAAAGTATTTGGAAGCAAATGCTACATCAAAAAAGAAGATGACAAAATGGGAAAGTTTGACTCTCGTGTGGACAAAGGAGTACTTGTTGGTTACTCAAGTACAAGGAATGCATACAAGTGTTACAATTTGAGGTTGAACAAAGTTGTGGAAATCATCAATGTAACAATTGATGAATCAAGTGGATGAGGATTAAAGGAAGAAGAAAATGAATCAATGGAACACCTTTATGAAGAAGAAGACGAATATAAAGAAGAAGTAGAAGGGAAAGATGAAGAGGATCAAACATAAGTAGAAGAGAAAGTTCAACAAGTGCCTCCAAAGACACCTAACAAACGAGTACAGAAGAATCATCCTTCAGATCATATTATCGAAAACAAGGATGCAGGAGTTGAGACTAGAAGAAGAATCTGTTCACCAGAACAAATGCACCTAACACTCTTATCTACGATTGAACCAAACAGTTTTTAAGAGGCCAACAAAGTTGAATTCTTGAATAAGGCCATGGATGAAGAAGTGGATCAAATAGAGAAGAATGACACTTGGAAATTGGTTCCAAGACCAAAGAATAAGAATGCGATTGGCACAAAGTGCGTTTTTCAAAAATAAATTGATTCAAGATGGACATGTTACAAGGAACAAAGCTAGATTGGTATGTAAAGGATACACACAGGTTGAAGGAATCAAATTTGAAGAGACATTTTCCCCAGTTTCCAGAATGTAAGCAATCTGATTGCTCTTAGATTATGCATGCTCCAAGAATATTAAAGTGTATTAGATGGACGTGAAATCAACTTTTTTGAGTGGGGAACTTGAAGAAGAAGGCTACATTGAACAATTAGAAGGATTTTAGTTGTCAGAGAATGCAGATTATGTGTGTAAATTGAAGAAGGCATTGTATGGTCTAAAACAAGCTCCTATAGCATGGCACTCTAGACTGGATAAATATCTACATCAGGAAGGGTTCAGAAAAGGAAGTGCAGACACCAACCTCTACATCAAGGTAACTCAAGATGGTATTTTATTAATTGAAGTTTATATTGATGATATTATTTTTGGAAGTAGTGATGAGAGGTTAAGACAAACATTTGCAAAGGATATGCATAATAGATTTGAAATGTCATTACTTGGAGAATTATCCTTCTTTCTGGGTCTTCAGATATGTCAAAGAAACCGATGAATTTTTATTTCTCAATCTAAGTATATCAGAGAAATGCTAAAGAGGTTTGGAATGGAATATTTCAAACCAATTACCAC
This sequence comes from Picea engelmannii, assembly GCA_009831015.1. Lineage (NCBI taxonomy): Eukaryota > Viridiplantae > Streptophyta > Pinopsida > Pinales > Pinaceae > Picea > Picea engelmannii. Next base: position 877,796 of record ML777127.1, read on the forward strand.
TCCTATGAAAACCAGTTGCAAGTTGAGAAAAGATGATGATTGAAAGTCTATAAACTAGAGGCAATATCGGTCAATGATTGGTAGCTTACTATATGTGACAACATCTAGGCTAGATGTAATGCAGGTAGTTGGACATGTAGAATGATTTCAAGAAAAACTAAAGGAATCACATGTTTTAGCAGTGAAGAGGATTTCCAGATATATCAAAGGAACAAAAGAGTTTGGATTATGGTATCCAAAAGGAAATGATCTATCACTTATTTCCTACACAGATGCAGATTGGGCAGGTTGCATTGATGATTGACGAAGCACCAGTGGAGCAATATTCTACTTGGGTGAGTGTTTAGTATCTTAGTTAAGAAATAAATAATCATCATTATCTTTATATACAATCAGAGTAGAGTATATTGCAGAAACAACATGTTGTACACAGGTTATATGGATGAAACAAACTCTGAGAGATATACAAGTTGAGTATGATGATCCCATTCCAATCTATTGTGATAATACAAGCACCATCAATATCTAAAAGAACCCAGTGATGCAGTCTAAGATAAAGCACATTCCAATAAAGTATCACATTGTATGGGAACAAGTTGCAGAGAAGAACATCAGAGTTGAATATGTGGGCACAAAAGAACAAGTGGCAGACATATTTACGAAACTGCTTCCACGTGAAGTCTTTGAGTATCTTCACCAGAGACTCAGAGTAATTTCTACTCCAAAATGAATGCTTTTGAATGCTTATCTTATATGTCTTAGATTTACATGAGGAAGCACCATAAAGAGGAAAATTCAGTTTGGGAGATCGGTTTCAGGAAGGGTTCAGTCAGGGGGACAAACCCCATATGGAAATATACCTTTTCCATTGATGACAAGGAGGGAGATATTTATCAGATGCAAAGGTAAATGCTTGGAGAAAGAGCACAGAGGCATGGTTCTAGGGGGAACAATGATCATAGGGGGGAGCATGAGTGATATGACTTCAATATTGCATCAAAGTGTTGCCATCAATGCCAAAGGGGGATATTGTTGATTATTTGGGTTGGTTGTCATTGATGTCAACCCTTAAAGAAAATCAGATAGCGAATTCCGGTAGCACAAAGGTTTAGGTAATGGACCCAAGTTTGTTTTATGTATAATGGTATGAGTTTTAATATTTTTGAAGGTAATACTATTCTAGATGGATAGTATATGTCACTCCATTTCCCGTGGTATGTGAAACGTCACATAACTCCTCACGGTTAGAGAGTTATGACCTTGTGAAGTTGGAGAACCCTCATGAGTCATCTAGAATCCACAAAAGGTCAAAGTAATCAAAGTGGTTGCCAATAAGAAATTATTTAAAAAATAAAGTGAAGTGATGAGTGTAATATAAGTCAAAGTGGATACAAAATAAATTATTGAAATAATAAATTTAATGAACAAATTACTAAGTGGACAAGTGGTTAGAAGTGGGTTAGCTCTAAAATAAGGAAAACGATTTAAGATGGTTAGCAAGCAACCCCTTGAGGAAGCTACATAAAAGTATAAATAAGAGGCAAGGGTCTCTCATTTAATCACACTTGAGCATATTGAATATCTACAAGTGACCGAGGTAACCGAATGATATCTAAGGATAATTTCAGAGGGAAGGTGAAGTAAAGAAGGCCAAAATCCAAGGGAGGATAAATTCTTTTGATGATGCCTTCTAAGGTATGTTATTTACAGGTCATCTCACCATTTTAGAAATATTTTTTTTTCTAGAATGATTCAGATCATGAAATCTAGAGGCCGCTAAGGAAACATATCCAAGTAGTTTTGATAAAAATTTCAGCTTTTGGGTCATTGTAGTTTTGGAGTTACACTCCGTGGAAAATAGGGTTTGTGGCTAGTCCCGAAACTAGTCTAAAACATGTGTTTCAGGTAAAAATGTCATAACGTATTCATAAAAGATCCAAATTTAGTAAGACCAAATGTATTGGTTAGAGTACAATCTATAGTATGTTGTGTACTATTTTCAGATCTATACAACAAATATTCCGTGTGAGGCATTCTCTACAAGTTCAATATCTAGAATAAGCCAGAATTCAACAAGGTATGCCATTTTTTCTATAACAACTTTTTTGGGAGGTTTCAAGAAGTGAAACCTGGAGAAATTGTAGACAAGAAACTAAAGAACATTGTGTACTATTTTTAGACCTTTATTCATTACAGGTACATAGTTATGATTATTTCAAGTTAGGGTTGTTGACTAATCCAAAACTAGTCATGTGAGACTAAAGTAAAGTTTGATGAAAATGCTAGTCTCTTGTTGTTAAAGTTAAGGAAGGTTTGGAGGTATGTGATCATATACACCAGGTCTATTACAGAGTTACAAATCATATTTGGATGATGAAATCAATGAGGGATTTTGGTTGAGGTACATGTTGGGTATATGGTTGATACAAGTACTTGATGAGTTGGCACATACATGAGGTGTAGTTTATGATGTTGGTACATATTGATGAGTCATAGTTTTTTCGTATTTGATGCATGATTGGTACATATTTGGTGCATGGTTGATGCACTCGTTGATGGTACAGGTTGAGGTACATTTTGGTGCATGGTTGATGCACTTGTTTATGGTACATGTTGATTACAAGTTGTTACATGTTGGTTGTAGGTTAGTGGTACAAGTTTGTACAGTGGTATATCTCACAATGATAGTGTGACAGTGGTTCCATCATTCTATTTCTATGTTAGAATGGTTGGACAGGGAAAGGAAAGGTGGTTGTAGCGACATTTCGGTTGTAGTTGAAGAACATAGGGGGTTGTATCCTTCTTCTGGTTGTAGCCAGAGAATTGGGATGTTGGAGCTTCCCTCAAGTTGTAGCCTAAGAAACTAGGGGGTTGGAGCCTCCTTCTAGTTGCATCTAGAAAACAAAGGAAGTTGCTAATTCCAATGAATCTAATTCTTAAAGACATATAAGAAAAAGTATTATGTGGTTTTCTCCCGCTTTGCGTTTCCACATAAAAACACTTGTGTACTATGTATGTGTATGATTGCTCATTTGTTCATTGTTTATTTACTTTGCAACTATTGGATGATAATGCTACATTGATATAACACTTGCATTTTATGGTTAAAAAGGATTAGATTTCGCTATTACTGATTCACCCCCCCTCTCAGTAATCCAACACATATCACTTCCAAAGATTGTATATTTATATATATACATATTCTTAAACGTAATATGCAAGTGATATTGCACAAATAACCTACTGGGTATGTTCATATACAACAACAATCCACAACCACAATATTTCACTTGAATTATTAATCTATCATCTATCACTATAAAGAATTTAAGATTTGTATATGTAATAATACACATTAGTTCATGCATGTAACCCCAAACCAAAATGTATATTTCACCCTACCAATTTTGGGGATCAACAACATATATACAACCTGTATTTTTCCATAACATGGTGTTCATTTTCCTCAATGCCTTGTTTTCATGAAATTCCATAAGGAAAGTGTGCATAATGTGCATAATTTATCTAAATATGTGAATTTTCCCTAACATTTTGATTTAAGGAAGAGATAATGCAAATCCTAAGACAAGGATTGCAGTCTTCACTCTAGGGTATGTTCAAACTTCATCTACAACAACAATCCACAAACAAAATATTTCACTTGTGTAATCATTAATCTATCATCTATCACTATAAATAATTTCAGAGTTTCATATGTAACAATACATATTAATTCATGCATGTAACCCCAAACCAATATATATATTTCACCCTGCACCATCTCAAGATAGAACAACATATATACAACCTACCTTTTCCCCTAACATGGCGTGCATTTTCCTCAATGCCCCCTTTTGATGAAATTTCATAAAGACCATGTGCATAATTGATCTAACGATACAAATTTTCCCTAACATTATGCTTTCAAGAAGTTATCATGCAAATCCTAACACAAGGCTTGCATTGTTTACTTAAAGGTTTGCATTTTACAACATGCCCTGCTTTCAAGCATGAAACACATAATTTCCATTTTTGAGCGTGCATTTTCTTCTTAAGGATTAAATATATCATAATAATGAATGAATTACTCACTGTCCTATACATACATCATCTCATCATACAAAATTCAACACTGTAACGTTTCTATAGCTTTTGTACAACCATGAAGCTTGTAATATTTCATCAAAAGGTCATGAATCTTTGTTCATAGAAATCATCCTATTTGGAGTGTAAATGCACTCTTAATTGTACACAAATGTCAAAAATATTGTAATAATCAAATTACAATTTAAAATTTTAATTATGGAGGCTTATCCATCTTTGGGCATGCACCTTCCTATAGCCAACTTTAACGATTTTTCCCTTTGGTTTTACAAGGAAATTGTTAGCTTTTATGCACATAAAAAATGTGTTTGTATGAAACTTCCACTATAAGGCTATATGAAGGTGTATAATCACAAATTACACCTTATTCAAGTTGAACCACTCAATTTGGGTCAACATTTAGACTAGGGTGTGCATTTTACTCGAATGCCATTTTTCACTTCATATTTGGTAATCCCAAATCTAGGTGCATGAAAACAACCTATCATGTTCTTAAATTGCACTTTAGATGACATGGGTAAATTTTCCATCTATCGAATTCCATTTAAAACTTATAAAACAATTTTTGGAGCTACATAGAATCTTGGGCATGCATTTTAACTTGGTCACCTAATATGGTTGCGACCTTCCAAATTTCAAGGAAAATTTACCTTTTCTGCACAACAACCCTTTTTAAACTTGCAATTGAAAACTTAACAAGATAAATAGGTATAATATGATAAACCACAACCCCAAAAAATTTCGTAACTCATAAGGTATAATAAAACCTTTGCTTATGTTTTACAAATAGATTGGGCATTTATAGGATTTTACTAGGATTGAGGGAAGAAAATAGTATAAACCCAACCCTTCATCCATCTAACTAATACCTCTTATGACTAAAAATGCAAAAATAAGTATACAGGCTTATGCAAAATGACTTAACAAATCATTTACAATTTGAACCACTAAAATTGAATGAGTTTTGAGACCTAGTTGTGCATTTTAGTGTAGTTTGGCATGCATTTTGCACCAAGGAAAAATTTACACCAACACAAATTTGGTCGTCTTTGTCCTAGAAGACCGTTTTTGGTCTTTTTGCAGGGCAAAGGGTTTTAAGTTTTAAATTGCACAAACATAGGTATAGAAATATGTACTATTTTTATACATCTCTGTGACTTGTAATATTTCCTTTAATATTGACCTCTTTATTCTAGTGTAGAAATTAGAGTTAATATTTATTCCATTTTGTATGTATAATTGGTTGGTTGGAAGTCATTGAACTTGATTTCTCTCACAACCCACCATCCTCTGATTCATCAAAATGTCAAGAATCTTTTTGAATAGAAATCATCCTTATTGAAGTGAACATGCACTTCTAACTGTACAAACATGTTAAACATATTTTAATAATCAATTTACAACTTAAATATTAAATTATGGAGGATTATCCAAATTTGGGCATGCACTTTCCTATAGCCGGCTGTAACAAATTGGGCCTTCGGTTTTACAAGGGAATTTTTATCCTTTATGTACATCGACTATTTTTTTTTCTGGAAATTCCAATATATGGCTATGTCAAGGTGTAAATTCACAAATTACAACTTCTTTAAGTTTAACCACTCAATTTGGGTCAAAATTGAGACATGGGCATGCATTTTACTCTAAGGCAGTTTTGACTTCATATTTACATGAAATCCAAAATCTAGGTGCCTAAAATAGACCTCTTATGTTATAAAATTTCGCTTTAGATGAAATAGGTAAATATAAAATATAGATATATCCATCGTAGGTAATTTCGTCACTTAGTACAATTTTGACCTTCTAATTTACAAGGCAAACTTTGCCTCTTTTGCACATCAACCGTTTTTAAAATTGTAATTGAAAAATTAACAACATGATTGGGTCTAATATGATAAACCAAACCCCAAAAAACTTTCACAACTCAAATCTACAATATAATAAAACCTCGACTTACTTTTTACAAAAAAGTTATGCATTTCTAAGGTTTCACTAGGTATTTGTTGCCTATTTTTGCACAACAGAGTATTTTTTGATTGAAAATGAAAAATACTTGTACACATGATTATGTAAATTGGATTAGAAAATCATTTACAATTTGAACCACTCAAATTGAATGAGTTTTCAGACTTAAGGGTGCATTTTAGTGTAGTCTAGCATGCACTTTGCACCAAGGAAAATTTTTCCCTCTTTGTCCTACATAACAAATTTTGGTATTTTTCCACAACAAAGGGTTTTAAGTTTCCAATTACACAAACAAAGGTATAGATAGATGTATAAATTTTCTATTTATAACCACATACCTTCCTCTATCATCAATTAATTTAAACTTCCAACCCCCAAGCAATTTGCTCAGATAACTAACTATTGTATCCCCATTTGACATTGTCTCTTATAGGAGGAGGTTGTTAGGTTTATTCAGATCAATAACCCTTTTCAAGGCTCATGTCGGGTTTTTCCTGACATCCACAATTTGCGTTATCAACTGTCCATTTTTCGTCACATAACTTAGGTTCGATCCCATCAAGTTGCGACATTAGCCACTCCTTTTTCCATGTCGTAACTTGTTCAATAGTTCCTACCCTTCATGGGCACCCTAGTTAGCACCCAGATTTCCATTTGGTGCCCATGCTACAATTTCCTGTAGGCATGAGAACCCTACTGTAGTCCCACCATGACTTATTGTTGAGACTCATTTTCCTCTCTTCATCTATGTTGTATCCATATTCCAAGGGAGTTCCCATCCTTTTATGTTGCTTAATGGTCACCTATGCATTTGTTTCTTACATCATACACCCCACTGATGCACTGCTATTTTCCCATATTCCACTTACCTCTATTACAATAGCCCCGTTGATGTCGAAACAAGAATGTTTTGAAACCAACATCTTAGTGAGGCTAGGCGGGAAGAGACAGGAATGTTACCCTAAGTTTTGATTTTTATCGTATTTTACAACTTATAACATTTTTGTGTTTTTCTTTTGTAAGTGAAATGTGAATTAAACAAAGTTAGTATGAAAAATTTAATTGCAAAACTTGAAGGAAAGTTAAACTAACTAAATTCTAAGTTAAAAGAAATCTCTAAGAATAAAATTTTTATTGCATGATTTTTTCATTTATTAATTTTTTTTATGTATTTTATGTATTTTATAATATTTATACTTCTATGTATGTAATATACCAGATATAAAAAGTATGCAAAACAGAAATAAAATTCTAGAAATGGCAGAATAACAGTAATATAACCAACATAATCTCCACAATAATACAAAAATGATATAAGAACAACAACAAAAATAACACTTTGATTCAGAAAGCAATGTTCACGGGCCTCTTCGAGGGGGCAACCTCCAGTCGAGCAGCGCTCTGTTACGATAATATCCAAGATAGGGTTTTCATACCCTCGACCCTTATTTATACTAAATATGTCTATCAAGAGAAACATCTAGAGGAAGATCCTTCTAGAAGAGAAATCTTCTATTAGGTCTTCTTACATTTGCCTTATTCTATTTTATTGAAAGGCCTTATTGATATTGACCTTTATTACATCCGAATATATTGCTCTACCTATGTGTGGGTTAGGACCCTAACATGTATGCCCCCTTAAAAATAACATTGTCCCTAAGTCTTGAGATGTGGAAACTGCTGTAGAATGGTAGCTGGTTCCCAAGTGGCATTTGCTGGAGTTGTATCTTTCCACTGGACTAGCACTTCCTTGATGTTTCTCTAACGCAGGCGATGCTCACGCTGGTCCAAAACTGCTTTCGTCTATAGCCAAATGGATCCTTCTTCAGCTAACTCGAGAAGGTTGGTTTTAATTTGGCACTGAGTTCCAATCACCTTCTTTAAGCATGAAACATGAAAAACATGATGTAGCTTCGAATGACTGGGTAGAGCTAATTGATAGGTGACTTGTCCCACATGCTTGAGAACTGTATAAGGACCATAAAATTTGGGCACTAGCTTCTGACAATGCTTGGCCTTGAGGGAAGTTTTCTTGTATGGTTGCAGTTGTAGAAACACCTGATCCCCTTCCACAATTTGACGTTCAGAGCGACCTTGATCTTCTTGTTTCTTAATGTGATTTTGTGCCATGACCAAGTTCTCTTTGAGGGTACGGAGAATATCCTCTTGAACTGTAAGTGTTTGGTCAATTGCCTAGACCTTCGAGGTACCCGGTAAGTATGAGAGAACTGAAGGTGGATTCTATCCATATACCGCTTCAAAATGAGTCATGTGTGTAGCTGTATGGTAGGAAGTGTTGTACCACCATTCAACTAGGGGTAACCATTGAGCCCATTGATTTTGATTTTCAGAGGAAAAACACCTCAGATATGTTTCCAAACACTTGTTGACAACTTCTGTTTGACCATCAGTCTGGGGATGATAAGATGTGATGAGATGCAATTGGGTGCCCTGTAGCTTGAACAACTCTTGCCAAAAATTGCTTGTGAAAGTTGGGTCATGATCAGAAACAATAGAGTGCGGCATGCCATGAAGCTGGAAGACCTGGTCCATGAAAATTTGAGCCACCGTGGATGCAGTAAATGGGTGTTGAAGAACGCAGAAATGAACATACTTGGAAAGGCGATCCACAACCACCATTATGATTGATTTATTTCCCAATTTGGGTAAGCCGGTAATAAAGTCCATAGAGATATCCTTCCAAATAGCAGGTGGAATCGAAAGTGGTTGTAGTGCACCCAGAGATTTGACTATTTCTCCCTTTTTGCGTTGACACACATTACATTCAGCGACAAAATTACAGATGTCCTGTTTCATACCATCATAGGAAAAAGAACGTTTGACCCTGTCATAGGTTTTGGTGAACCTGGAGTGCCCCACTGTGGGTGTAGCATGAAACTCAGAAAGTACTGTGGATTTAATATTTGATTGTTTACTTAAATACAAATGGTCTTTGTATCGAAGCTCATCCTAAAGCCAAGAGTACCCTGGGGGAGCTGGAGCATTGGTCTGGAATTGCTGGATCAGATGCAAACTTTTGGGATCTTGTAGCCATTCTTGGTGAGCAACTTGGAGCTAATCTGGTACAATGAAGGAAAGAGAAAAAAGGGATCCTTCTTCTTCATATTTTTGGGACAGTGCATCGACCAACACTTGTCTTTTCCTTTCTTGTAAATGATCTCATAATCATATCCAAAGAGCTTAGTCACCCATTTTTATTACTTCGAGGAGGAAATGCGTTGTTCCAGAAAGTACTTGAGGCTTTGATGGTCTGTCTTAATTTGGAAACATTGCCCCAAGAGATAAGGGTGCCACAGATCAATGGCATGCAAAATAGCCAACATTTCCTTTTCATAGATGGGTTTGCCCAGATTCCTTTTAGATAGTTGATTGCTGGTGAAGGCCAAAGGTCGACTGTCTTGCATAAGGACAACACTGATTCCTTTCCCTGAGGCATCACATTCCAACACAAAGGTCTTTGTGAAATTAGGAAGGGCCAGAACCAGAGTGGTGCACATGGCCATCTTCAAGGTTTGGAAAGCTTAAGTAGCGGTTGGAGTCTAATTGAAAGAGTTCTTTTTTAGGAGAGAAGTGAGAGGTGCTGCAATCTTTCCATAATTCTTAACAAACTTGTGATAATACCCTGTTAAGCCTAGAAATCCATGCAAGATTTTGAGAGTCTTTGGGTGCGACTAGTCTTGCATAGCTTCAATCTTTTTTGGATCCACCCTGATGCAATCCTTGCCAACCAGATGACCCAAGTATTCTACTTTTGAGGCACCAAAATCACATTTAGACTGTTTCAGGAAAATTTGGGGCTGAGAGAGTACATGGAGAACTCGATCCACATGAGTAAGATGGTATGTCCAGGTTTTTCTATAGATGAGGATATCATCAAAGAAAACTAAGACAAAATGATGAAGAAAGGGACGAAAGACATGATTCATGAGGCTTTGGAAGGTGGAGGGGGCATTACACAAGCCAAAGGGCATGAAAAAAAACTCATAGTGGCCCTCATGATTTCAAAAGGCCGTCTTGGGAATGTCTTCCTCTTTCATACATATCTGGTGATAGCCCAAGCGAAGATCAAGTTTAGTAAAGAATTGGGCACCACTCAATTCATCCAGGAGGTCATCAATGACAGAAATGGGAAATTTGTCTTTAATGGTTAGTTTTTTGAGGGAACGGAAGTCAAGATACATTCTCCAAGAACCTTCTTTCTTCAGGACCATGACTGTAGGAGAAGAGTAAGGGCTCATAATAGGGCGGATAATGCCTGCATTAAGGAGTTCCTGGACCATTTTCTCAATTTCATTTTTTTGTGAAAAGGGGTGGCAATATGGACGGATATTGGGAGGAAGGCTTCCTGGTACAAAGGGAATGGAATGATCATGAACACCGTGGGAAGGAGGGAGTCATTGGGGTGTGGAAAATACCATTTGATGTTTAGAAAGGAGAGCTTGGAGGTCTTGCGGCACCGGGGGTGTCTCTATTGCTTGTATGGCATGGAGTTGGGAAATGACACCAGAATGACCTTTTTTGAGCATCTTTTCCATACGATGGGAACTAATGACCTCAGGTGAACCAACAATGATGCCTTGGAATTTATATTGGTGGCCTTTCTGGTCAAATTGCATGGTTAATTCCTTAAAATCCATGAGAATGGGACCCAAAGTCCTTAGCCAGTCTACACCCAACACAATGTCACAACCGCCCATGTCGATAGCAAACATATGGGATTTAAGGTGGTAGTCACCTATTTGGAGACACACATTTTCACAACGCCCTCCACATTTCATGGAACCACCATTGGAAATCATGATTTGGAAATTGTTGACGGCATGGATGTAGCAATGAGTTTATTGGGCAATGCGGCAATGAATAAAATTATGGGTGCTTCCACTATCAACCAGAATGATGACCTTTCGATGCTTGATGTAACCGATTAACTTGAGGGTTTGGGGGGCGGAGAAGCCAGTGAGAGCATTGAGGAAAATGATCAGTTCCACTTTGTGAGGGTTTGAGGGAGGGGTTATGTTAGTGATTTCAGGTGACTCAGACATAAAGGGATTTTCAACATCCTCTTCCGAAATATCCTCAGAGATGGCCATAAAAATATTTTGTTCCTTACACTTATGGCCCGGGAAATATTTTTCATCACAATTATAAAAAAGGCCTTTGAGTTGGCATTCAGCCATTTCAGCCCGGGTAAATTTTTGTATCTTTAATGGGGAGGAGGGAGTAGTGGGATTTACGGGTTTAGGGCAAGGGATAAAGGAGGGTTTACGGTTTTGAGAGGATACAACTTGTTATGCTTCTTTATCTTTTTTAGTAGCCTCCACCCAACAAGAAGGTCAAGCCATGAGGATATGGGCCCGAATCTCATCCTTGAGGCCACTGATAAAACACTCTCGAAATAAAGCCAGACACTCAAAGACAACTATGAAGTCTTCTACTATTCCCGATTGTTTCAAATTTGTCAAACGACCCAAATGGTTGGTGTCAGTGTCAAAGCGTTCATAAAGCTCAGTCACAAATTGGGTCCAAGCAATATACCCTTGACGAGAAGTTTTTCTCCATTGCCACCATTGCCAACGTTCTTGATCTAGATGGAGAACACCATACCAGAGTTTGGCCAAGTCATCTGTAATGCCGTATAAAGAGAAATAATGTTCCATTTGGGTTACCCAACCAGTGGGGTCCGAGCCATCAAATTTGGTCACATCCAACTACAGAAGGTGTAGGTCACGTTGAAAGTGATGGTGCTGAAAGGTATGGGAATGGGAGGAATGTTCACCTTCAGTCTTTGGAGGTGCGTCAAAGAAAGGGTCATATGTAGGGATCTTCAGTTTGGTGTAGAGTGATGCAAAGACAGATTCAAGCTGGGTGGTCAGTTCTTGTTTGACTTCCTCCATTGAGGAATGCATGGTTTTATTGATGGATGTATCGATGGAGGCAACATTGGCACTTAGTTGTTTCACTTCTTTTTGGGTCTTGAGGAGACCAGATTGCAAGGTGTTGAAGCGTGCTTCTAGGTCTTGGCTATGGGTATGGGCCATGAGGATGGGTGAACTAAAAAGGGGTGGGCGGGGTAAATTTTTTTTCCGAAAAATGATATGGATGAATGTGATAAGGGCGAAGGGATGAATCCAATGGAATAGGTCTCAAATAATGGTGAAAAAATTTCCAGACTTTTTTTTTTTTAACTGTAGAGTTATACTCTGGTTTGAAGAATACTATAGTGATGAAATCCCCAAATGCTTAACTAGTAAGAAAAGTGTAGTGATTTGGAAACCCGAACACAGTTGCACGACAACAGATCTTGTATGTTTTAATTTGTTTCTGTTTCTATCCCCCAAGGGTTAGGTATTCAAGGGTTCTACAGACAATGGTTTTCCCTGTGCTATAGCTCTCTGATATGAATGCGGGGTCCAACAATAGTACTCGGCCCAATATCTCAGGGCACTAACTAAGGAGGATAGACCGTACCCTTAGTCGTACTACCCGACTACCCAGGTACTAGAGAGTATCTTCCCGAGTGCTGTTCTCGGTGGGACTATAACAGTCAGGCAGCTGGTCAATTTATCTAAAGAGGGCTTCAGGAAATCTAGGCCAATCCGTACACAGGTGTTTTCTGATGTGCTACCACTAGAAGGGGTACCAACAGGGGTTACAAGGGTGGCCAACAGATGCGTTCTTAAGAACCACTTGTATTTCCTGCATGTATGAATCCCTCAACCACGGGTTTATGCGCGTAACGACAGATCTCTATGGCTTAAAGATGCTGGAATACGTCTCTACTCTGAAAAAAATTTCCCACAATTTCTGCCAAGGAAAGTGCTCTGATACCACTTGTAATATACCGGATATAAAAAGTATGTAGAACAGAAATAAAATGCTAGAAATGGTAGAAAAACAGTAATATAACCAGCATAATCTTCACAATAACACATAAATGATATAAGAACAACAACAAAAATAACACTTTGATTCAGAAAGAAATGTTCACGGGCCTCTTCGAGGGGGCAACCTCCAGTCGAGCAACGCTCTGTTACAATAATATCCAAGCTAGGGTTTTCATACCCTCGACCCTTATTTATACTAAATATGTCTATCAAGAGAAGCATCTAGAGGAATATCCTTCTAGAAGAGAAAGCTTCTATTAGGTCTTCTTACATCTGCCTTATTCTATTTTATTGAAAGGCCTTATTAATATTGACCTTTATTACATCCAAATATATTTCTCTACTTATGTGCGGGTTAGGACCCTAACAATGTATGAAATATAAATTAAAACAAAGTAAATGTAATAACAAAAATAGAAAAACTAAAGTTAAATACTTAAAAAAGAAGAAGAAAAGATGAGTGTGAATACAAATAAAAAAAAATTAAAAGAAAATTAAACTAACTTAAAACTAAGTTGTTAATATCTTAAAAAAGGACCTCAAAAGCATTAATTAAAGTGAAATAAATAAATGAGTTTTTTTAAAATGGTGTAATTAACAAAAAGATAAACTAAATAAATAAAGAAAAGATGATATTTACACTGAGATCAATGTAAAGAATGAGTTTTCTTTTATTTTTTTTGAAATATTATAATTAGTGAATACAAACTAAATGAAATTATACAAAGAAAGAAAATGATTATATACACAATTTAGAGAAGTATGTAAATTGTTTTGCATTGTTTTTTTTTTTAAATTAGTATTTAAACAAATAAATGACTAAACACATGAAAATGAATAATAAACAAGAGATAATTTTAATTTCAAAATTTTAATCTTTTATTGAAGTTTGTATTCCCATATATTTCTTGAGATTCTTTGATTGCTTTTAAACTTCTGCGAAGATTTGAACCTGAGTTATTATTTTTAACTACTTAAGATGAGATTTTACATCATACATTAAGTAGCCAAGAACGAAAAGAAAAATAAGAAAGTTGATTGTTACAAGTGAAAAACTCTCTATGGCCAAGGGTAAACCACAAAACACAGGTATGACTGCAGAAATCAACTCAATTCCAACATGTACTATATAAAATAATGTGCAATATGTTAAGCCCCAATATTGGCTCATTACCCCTTAATTGGGGCATATTATATTAGTAATGTTATTTTATTTATGTCGGCTTTAGGCCATTAGTTGTAATTATACCTCATAGTCTCCTATATATACCAAGGAGACATTTTCATTTTGAATCATCTTGCACTTGAACATTTAAGTGGGGTAAAAGGAGGTTTCCCCCTCAAAGAGGATTATTATATGAAATTATCTCTTTTTCAAGGCGTTGAGTAATTTTTCTGAGGTTTTTCTATGCTATATTGATATTTGGTTCTTAACATATGGTATCAGAGCTCAAGGTCTTGGGGTTTCGTTGCTACATCTGAGACACCTTGGAATTTTCGCTATAACTTATTTTCTACAACGTTTCAGAAGGAACGGATTGGAGGATATTTAGTATATGGATCAAGGTACGTTGGGTTCAAAATTCAGCTACTGAGGCCTTATAATTTCGGAGATACATTCTATACAAGATAGGGTTCTGGAATCATCCTGAACTGAGTCATTGTCGAATTTTCACTATAAATTTTTTTATGTAAATTTTCAAACCCTGAAATCTAGAGGATATTTACAAAAATTAGTAAGGTATCTATGGTAAAAATTTCATCTTCTGGATCATTTTAAATTTGTAGATACACCCTGTGTAATATAGGGTATCTGACTAGTCCTATTGACTAGTCTCAAGAAGGAGTTCCAGGTAAAAAAATCATAAATTTTTCCTAGAGTATCCAAATTGAGTGGGACTAGTTTCATTGGATTGTAGACAGTCTGTAGTATTTTTGGTGCGAGTTTAAAAATTTTATATCAATTATTTTGTGCGGGGCACGTTATACAAGTGATATCTCATGGAAAGGCCAAAAATCGATAAGTTGTGGGGAAGTTATGGTAAATTCCACTTGGCACATCCAATTTTGATCAGACCTGTGGCATTGTAGAGAATAAATATTATAGAGCTACATAAAAGAAAGTTTCATACCTAGAAGGGCTGAAACTTGGGAGATAGAACGGAAGAAATATTGTCTAGCAGAACCACCTCAAAATCAAGGTTCAAAAGTGATACTTGGCCAACATGCCACCAAAAAAGGGAACTTCTACACCAAATAAGCCTCTAGAAAATCCTACTTGGACTCTTGATGAAGGTGAATAAATGCGTAGGGACATAAATGAACTACAAAAGAAGATGGATTCAATGGAAGCTAAGTTGGATACTAAGATGGATGGTTTAAAAGGGGAGATCATGGAAGTATTGAAAAATTTTGTTACAAAGAAGACACCTAAAAGTGAAAATGCATCCCATGAAATTCATGATGAGGACACAAGGAAGGTGAATCAAGAATGGAGAAACTCCAACTTTGGTTTGAAGACCAACCATGTTCCTAAGATTGATATGAGGAAGTTTGATGG
>ML777127.1:896781-926196 GCA_009831015.1 Picea engelmannii
AAAGTACTATGGCCCTTATAAGGTGTTGCAAAATATTGGTACTATGGCATACAAATTGGAGCTGCCTGCATCTTCACGAGTACACCTAGTTTTCCATGTTTCATGCTTAAAGAAGGTTATAGGTGACAAGATCCCAGTTCAAAATATATTTCCAGAACTTGACGAGGAAGGAAAACTCATATTGGAACCTGAAGCCATCACTGACACAAGAATTCACCAGCTGAGGAATATATCCATTTCAGAGCATCTCATTAAATGGATGAAACTATCGGTTAAAGATTCCACTTGGGAAGATGAGTCTTTTATACAGAAACATCCAGAGTTACTCAAGCGTTGCAGACACCACTTGTCTCAAGGGGAGGGGCATGTTAAGCCCTGATATTGGCTCATTACCCCTTAATTGGGGCATATTATATTAGTAATGTTATTTTATTTATGTCGGCTTTAGGCCATTAGTTGTAATTATACCTCCTAGTCTCCTATATATACGAAGGAGACATTTTCATTTTGAATCATCTTGTACTTGAACATTTAAGTGGGGTAAAAGTAGGTTGCCCCCTTGAAGAGGCTTATTATATGAAATTATCTCTTTTTCAAGGCATTGAGTACTTTTTCTGAGTTTTTTCTATGCTATATTGATATTTGGTTCTGAACACAATATGAGGAAGAAGGCTACCTCGATCCAATCGTTTGATGTCGTTCCACCGTTGAGCACTTTGACCCAAAGCTTTACACTTGCAAGAAGTTCTCAACAAACAAGCGATGAAAGTATATAGTGACAATATATAAAATGTGTTAGCACATCAGATAGCACAATCCATTAATAAACATTACAAACATGCCCATAGATAATAATCATATATTTGCAAGATATCAATAGGACGGGAAAGGATAATTTCTATTAATAATTGATCAACATAAGTATCAACATTACAGACTTTCGTGTCAGCACGATTCGAAACCAAGAAACCAAGTTCCTTCCAACTAGGTCTCCACCACTTCAATCCTCCACCAAAGGAAAGCTCATAGAAAAGAGGTAATGAGGTCCTATCGACAATAAGGAAAGAGCTACACTGTGTTCAGACTTGAGGGACAAAGGGATGCTGACTCAATATGAAGTAATTTCTCTAGAGTAACTTTGCTCTCAAAGTTGAATGCTTTCTCCTCTTTTTCCATAGCTCAAAATTGTGCTCTTATAGCCTTCAGAATGGAACTGAAGGGTCGAGTCAGAACGTTTCCAGTATATGGAAGGCTAAAGATCAGAGATATTCTGTCATGACATGGAAATCCGACCTCATTTTGTATTTTTTGGCACAAATCCTGATACACGCGAGCTGTAGTGGAGCAACAAGTGTATATGCATCTTACAAAGCAGCTAGGGAGCGTATATGTGGAAAAATATATATTTTTGGCTCTGGATTTATCAAAAAGGGGTTGATAAGTCTGCATAGGGAAATAAAAAAATGCCCTCTATGAAAGATAGCAATGGTGAGGCAAATCTTGCTATAACACTGATCCAGACATGGAATAGATCAATGGTGGGGAGGCACAAGGAAAAAATCTGCATATTGAAAACTGATTAGTACTGAGAAAATCAAACTTAAAGTACAATAAACTTAATAAGAAAACCATTCACCTCATGGACACCAAAAAAATTCATCCTCTCTTTATCCCTTATGCTCATGTCGTATATAATCTCGAGTCATTATAAATTGAAACAAACTCAAGAGATACTTAAAACTGTCAAAGAAATGCAAAAAAGCTCTGTTGCATCAACACATATAACAACAATTTTTTAGTAGCACTTCAATCTCTCTTTATATTCTCACAGATCTTGGTATAACTAAGAGTATCTCCAGATTGGGTATCAAATGATTAGAAAACAAATATTTGGATCGAATCCACTTCAATAAAGAATTTCATCCTTTCACCATCGTGATCTCTTCTTCAGTACTGAAAACTATCTCTTATCTTTGTTGACTATCAAATAAGCTCAAAATCCTATGTTTTGGCAATGTCCAAGATAATTCTTAGCCATGGATGGAATGTAGAGAAACTTCATGTAGAATATTAAGAACTGCAAGGTCTTTATATAGCCTTTCTTCCATTGATTTGAGATCTTGATACTAGAATCACACGTCAAAAATACACAAAATGATGGGAATAAACATCGCCCCATCATTTCGTCACTAGTGTTCATGATAATGTTTTCTTTAAGAGATGTTGATAATGTTCATACTTAAGATTTTGAGTAGTATGACAATGACCATGGCATTTGTATAATAACTCTAGTAGTGATTTTAAAATTGCACCTTTGTATATGTAAGAGATCATATACATGGTCACAATGTTGTGTCACAATATAACTTCTTTTCTTGGCAATGAAATGATGATTTGGCATTGAGATTTACCATAATGGAGAAAACCACAAAACTACTGTGCCATAACATCGGTTTGAAAATCAGGTTATTTCATTAACAAGAGTGATAGTCCCAATTATAAAACATTGAAATATCACAAACCTACTTCTAGGACATATGCATATTTTCAAAAGATTTTATACACTACATAAGATACAAACTTGGATGGTTCTTGATCCTAGGCATATTTTCAAAAGATTTTATACACTACATAAGATACAAACTTGGATGGTTCTTGATCCTAGGCATATTTTCAAAAGATTTTGTACACTACATAAGATACAAACTTGGATGGTTCTTGATAAGATGCTTGTTATAGTAAACATTTTGAAAACACTTCTCCATGATTCCTCGGAGGTTTTATCTTATATGAGTGTGTTTGACATATAATGGCAAGAAGTAGTTATGACCAAAATGTATAACAATAAGATTTTTTTTTTGGCGTAGCATGGAATGATGTCGAAGTATTAAACCCAAATACATGGTATAACATTCATGAGAGATAATGTCATAATTAGAAGATGCGAGGTACAAAATTTATCTTGAAAATTGAATAATAAATGTAAAATATGACAACGTTAGAAACACAAGGAGGGGTATATGGACCATATTTTGGTGATAATTAAAAAGCCACGACAATTATTCTTTCATAATATTTTCTAAGTACCATGTTAGTCTTGCTGAAAATGAGTATTAACTTGTTACCTGTCCAACATGCATAACTATCAAGCGACCACCATTGTTAGCCATTAACAAATGATTATCATAATTTCCAAAATATTTTGAATGGCGAACAATCTAAAGACATCGTCTTTGAAATGTGTATAGTATCTCAGCGAGGGTGCACACCACTTGTGCAATAAATATGAGGTGGAAGGAAGCATGACAATGCTTTTTCGACTAAAAACTGTTGACCAAAATTGTCGTCAACAGGCCCCTCTTTCATTATTTGGCCTCTGTTTTTCATCCATCCACCCATGGAGAGAATATCTACTAATAGTGGATTTCACTTTCTAGTACCATTTGCATTCATTTTGCTTAGGTCAGTTCCATTCCCTTGGAACATAGGAGCATGTTGTTAAGCCACTTGTTCTCTCTAAAAAAGTACACTTTTATCTCTTTTTTGGAAATGTAAAAGGAAACAAGAAAGACACTCATGCGTAAACTTTTATCTCTTTTTTAGAATCATTAAAGGACACGAAAAATTCACATTTGGAGTACACTTTTATATTTTTTTCAAACTAGTAAAAAGACATGAAAAAGACACCATCATGAGTATAGTTTTAACTCTTTTTCGGGCTCATTAAAACTGAATGAAAAAGACACTATTGAGAACAATTTTATCTCTCCTTCATGCTCATTTAACCATGAAGGAGAAAATAAAAACCAAAACAATCAAAATAAAAATGGTTTTTTTCTTTTACCATTGATCTATTTACAAAATGGTACCGTCAGTTGAGTCTCCCTTGAACATGGCACCTATTTGAGTCATCATATTATAGTTGGGTTTTAGCTTGCCTAGGAGGCATCCTAGTAATATGATTCAGAGATACTCCTCTGGATGGTTACTCTTCGAGTCACCATGGAGAGTTCTCCAATGCCTCCTATATTGTTGCACTATATTAATC
This sequence comes from Picea engelmannii, assembly GCA_009831015.1. Lineage (NCBI taxonomy): Eukaryota > Viridiplantae > Streptophyta > Pinopsida > Pinales > Pinaceae > Picea > Picea engelmannii. Next base: position 900,830 of record ML777127.1, read on the forward strand.
TAGATCTTGATTATTTCTTCCAAGTCACCATTGTATTGTGCTATATGTTCAAGGGGAGTTTAAGCTTGAGTCGACCATCTGCTATTTTTTTTACTTTTCGAGTCGACCATCCCCATGTTAGTTGTACTTGGTGATACTCTCTCTTCACATAATGTCTCATAGTATATTTCGTGTCGATTGAAGGGGGATACCTTAAGGCCCTCCTTCGATGGATCTCTTCCTATAAACTTCAATACATTATCTAGGAGAGGGCTCTAGAAACCGATTAGTACCTTGGAGCTTGCAATCCTTAATGACATGCCTCCTCATGATTGAAAATGGGTTTACATCATTGAATCCTGATCGATTGATTCTACGAGTGTATGGAATCATATATTCTATTTAGATTCACTAGATTGTACTAGGTGCCTTGGGGTCCATCCTCCTCATCGGTGGGTCCCCTCGCGTCTGTTAACGATATATATCGATGAACCGTAATCAAATAGTTTCTACCATGCTTGAATTCAACTAATATATTCACATGATTGTATTCATACCATCGGGGTTTGGGTTTAAGAACTTGGCTTTGGGGACACACCATTCCTTTAGATCATCCCCTCCAAGTTGCGATGGAGTATATCACTTGTATATGAGTACTTTGAAGACTTCACAAACAGTTTCCTCAATTCTCATTGTCTTCCTGATGTATATGTATTGTGACATATATCCACATTGTATTTGCTCATGGATATGATCTTATTGCTGAAATAGATCCACATTGTATTTATTTGTGGCTATGATCTTATTTGATGACATGGATCCACCATGTATTCTTTTGTGGCCATGATATTACATTTCATGTCTTGGATCCGTAGTGCATAGTTTGGTAGCCATGCTTTGATACTCTTTAGATTTCGAGTATGTCTACCTTGGGGATGGACTATGTATTATTTTATCCTTGGCATTGGATTGTAGGTAATATTTGACCTCCAAACCTCCTTTACTCTCTCTTCATGTTGCCTCACATGGATGCTATTTTATTGTAATGTGTTTCGACCATCCATTCCTATCCTGACCTCACACATTAGCAGGAATTTTTTATAGCCTTAATTTCCACCCTACAGGTGTTATCAGACAAATCGGTAAGTGTGGACACAAACAGATCTCCCTAGTTTCACCCTAAAACTAGAACAAAACAAGACAAAATATAAAACTTTCCCTAAGTTTTAATTATCAAGCATACTAACTAACAAGAGATAAATGACATACCTTTTAAATGTCCTTTTTCCTCGCTCCATTCTAAGGCTTATGGGATGATGAACTTGTAAAAAATACATAAGCCAACAAAGTGAAAGAAAAAATGTATACTCAACAGAACCTATGTATGTGATCAAGGAGTCATACAATAAAATAAGACCAGTTTTATGGGAAAGAAATATATCACTGTATTAAATATATGAAAAGGAGAATACAACCGGTGCATTGATGTTGTAAGGTTCCTTCCAATAGTTCCTTTCTTCCCACACACTTCTTCTCCACATATTCTGAGATCAAAAATCTATCTTGAAAAAGTAAAGCTCAAATCCAACATACAAACTCCAAAAACTCCAAGCTACAAAACTAAAGAGCTTTCCAACTAAGAACTAGCCAACTAGCTTTTCCATGAGAACTCTTCTCCTTTTATAAGCTGAAAATGATAGTGTGAGGAGGTTAGGATGATCCCATGAGATCAGGGGCATGACTCAGATCCAAACCAATTATAGGCCACCTCACCCACAAAGCTTCTATTCTAGAACTTTCGAGAAATTCCTCTTTTTCCTTCGTACGAAAATCATCGCACCCTTAACACTAAGAAAACTGCAACGATGTCACAGGCCATTTTGGTTCAACCTGCGGAGATCCTAGATTTTCACACCCTTAACACTAAGAAATGTGAGAAAATCCCTTTTTCTAAGGTTTTTGACAAAGGAAAAGTATAATTTCATCTCTCTAAAAAAAATATCTTCATTCTTCTTCAAAGATTAAGGCCATTGATCCTTCTAATGACAAAGGATAGGTTTACATCATTAACTGTCATAGGGGTGATGAAAATAATGTGTAACAACACGGCCAGAAGGGAATACAACAAAACATCAAATCCAAGACATAACTTTAGATTAAGATTTGGGTCACTTTTGAAGGGTGTCTCTTGTCATACATGGACAACAAACGACACATCGTTGGTCAGCTATAGTGTGACCTGCGACACCCTCTATAACCTTGTATATTCATAGAGTTTCAAATAGGTAAGCGAGGGGTGAGTTGGTTCTTCATGGCATGAGCCTTGGAACTCTCATCATTTGAGTCTCCATTGGTCTCTAGAAGATCTAGAAGCTCTCCCAAGCCTCTTCCAAGTATCTATATAAAGAAGGAAAATATTGAACAAGAGGGAGGAATAATAATTTAGATATCTATGATTCCAAAATTTAGAGGTTATTCTCCATCTACATCAGTTGTATTCAGGTTTCCTAGCTTGGTTTGAAGATATTAAGAGAAGGAAGGAGCACGGGGAAAAGAGGAATGCATCTGCATCATGAGATAATTGTATTGATGTATTTTTGTTATCCAAATTAATAAATCATTGGTTTTCCATTATGAATGTTTGTATTTCATACATAAATGTTCAGATCTTATTTTTTTTTGTGATAGATAAGATTATATACAATCTATATATAGGATTTTAACACTAGGAAAATAAGTATAATGATATTGTTTTGTCTCTTGTGTGTAGGAAGTAGGTTGTAGGATTTGGAACCAGAACTTTAGGACTGCAAAAACTAGGACATTGTTATGAGAAATATTACCCTGTAGACATGCTAAACTCCCCTTTGGATGAGACCCCTTCTTTGGTCCAAATATATAAGTAAACAAATGGTTACTACTTTCCCTTTAAATCTAACTCAACCAATCAAGTAAGAGAGAAGAAGAATGTGGCGTACCTTATTGCGTTGTTCATCCCCACTGCTCCAATCCTTGGGCTTGATCTCTAAGATCTTCAAATCAAATGAAGTTTTGCAAAGGACATCAAAGGAACTCTTCCTTCTACTTTATATGATTAGATAAAGAAGATCTATCTATGGAAATTGAAATGACAATAGACAAGAAAATGTAGAACAGATGAACTTGAAGGGAATAGGCCAAGTTTATATTAATTGGAAGTCTAATCACAAGTAATTACAAATCATGCTTGATGATGAAATAAATTCTCCAAGCTCTCTGCGTCTAGCCCCTTGCACAAATATCTTATGATCAAAATGATGATACTTCAACAATTTCCTTCCTCTCAGGATCAAAATTTTGACACCTGAAATCTCTCCCCCTTCACCTTGGAAATGATTTCAATTTATAGGATTAGGAGGCTCAACCACCATGATATAATATGGGAAATGGTTGATTATATGGCTTCATGAGTTGGGATTTGATCATAAGTAGTGACCTATGATATAATTCAACCCAAAACAACCTCGTCCTTTAAGAGTTGTCCCATGAGAATAGTCGGGATGCACCATATTTCCCTTTAACCAAATTGGTTCCCCTTTAGAGTGAGAGACAAAGTGCCACTAGTGCCCCTTTAGAAAGGCAGGGGGAGCACTAGAATTCCCTCAATATGAGTAGGGGAGCACCACCCTTAATAAATTCCCAAAAATGGTCAATTTTGTTGATTAAGGTTGGTTGTCATTGATGTCAACCCTTGAAGAAAGACCCATAGCACAAAGGTTGGGTAATGGACCCAATATTGTTTGATGTAAAGATGAATCATTATTGTATTGTCATGGTTGATAATAAGTATAAATTTATGAACTCCAAAGTGGTCCCCTTATGGTGAAGGCCCTCACGGGAAGACACTTTGTGGATTGAGTTATCCTAGAAGTATGGTTAGAGAACCCATGATTATTTATGGAATAATGAGATGAAATCCAATGAAATTTTTAGTGAGACTATCCTATATGGATATTTATTGTCATTCCATTTCCGGTGGTATTTGGAATGTCACATAACTCCTCACGGTTAGAGAGTTATGGCCATGAGAAGTTGGAAAACCCAAGTTTGGATAATGGACCCAAGTTTGTTTGATGGATAACGGTATGAGTTTTGATATATTTTAAGGTAATACTATTCTATATGGATATTACATGTCATTCTATTTCTGGTGGTATGTAGAACGTCACATAATTCCTGACGGTTTGAGATTTATGGCCTTATGAAGTTCGAGGACCCTCATATGTCATCTAGAAGCCCCAAAAGGTCAAAGTAGTCAAAGTGGTTTAAGAGATTTTAAAAGCTAAATAATAAAGTGAAGTGATGAGTGTAATATAATTCAAAGTGAATACAAAATAAATTAATTCAATAATAAATTTAATGGAGAAATTAGAAGTGGGTTAACCCTAAAATAAGGAAAGTGGGCAAAGTGACCTAGAAGATGTTTTTAATGAAGCTACTTGGAGAGTATAAATAAGAGGCAAGGCTCTCTCATTTAAGACACACTTGAGAATATTGAATACCTATAGGCATTTGAGGTAACCAAATTATATCTAAGCCAAATTTATGAGGAAAGTGAAGAAAAGAAGGCCATAATTCAAGGAAGGATAAATTCTTTTGATGATGCTTTCTAAGGTATGTTTTTTTAGGTCATCTCACCATTTTCAAAATAATTTTTTTTCTAGAATGATTGAGACCGTGAAATTTCTATTCCATTGAGGAAACATATACAGGTATCTTTGGTAAAAAATTCATCTTTTGGGTCGTTGTATTTTTGGAGTTACAGTTCGTGGAAAATAGGGTTTGTGGCTAGTCCTGAAACTAGTCAAAAACAGGTGTTCCGGGTAAAAACGTCATAACTTATTCATAACAGATCCAAATTCAGTAAGAAAAAATGTGTTGGTTAGAGTATAGTCTGTATTATGATTTGTAATATTTTCAGATCAATTCAACAAATATTTCGTGTGGGGCACACTCTACAAGGTCGCTCTATAGAATAAGCCAGAATTCATCAAGGTGTGCCATTTTTGCCATAACTCCTTTTCTGAGAGGTTCCAAGTAGTGAAACCTGGAGGAATGGCATGAAAAACATTGAAGAACATTGTGTATCAGTTTCAGATCTTCATTCATTATATTTTGATTACATATTGTTTGGTACAGGTTGGTGCATGGTTGATGCACTTGTTTATGGCACAGGTTGATTATAGGTTGAGGTACAAATTGATGCATGGTTGATGCATGGTTTAGGTTTATTGGTACATGTTTATAGTGGTATATCTCATAGTGATAGTGTGACAATGGTTCCATCACTCTACTTCTACTTCAGGGTGGTTGGACGGGAAAGGATAGGTCGTTGTAGCCACCTTCCGGTTGTAGCCGGAGAACATAGGGGGTTGTAGCCTCCTTCTGGTTGTAGTAAGAGAATTGGGGAGTTGGATATTCCCTCAGGTTGTAGCCTGAGAAACTAGGGGGTTGGAGCCTCCTTCCAATTGTAGTTGGAAAATAAAGGAATTTTGTGCTTCCAATGAGTGTAATTCTTCAAGACATATAAGATAAAGCATTCTGTGGTTTTCTCCCGATTTGGGTTTCCACGTAAAACACTAGTGTACTATGTATGTGTGTGATTTTTCATTTCTTATTGCTCATTATTTGATAATAATTCTACATTGATATAACACTTGGATTATTTGGAGAAAAAATATTATAATTATGCTATTACTGATCCATCCCCCCTCTCAGTAATCCAACAAATTTTTCCAAGAAAAAGGTGTGGTTCCAGACCTCAAATGGTGGGTTTTCTCTTCCAAAATGACTTAGGGATTGTGACAAATGTGTTTCATGGTGTCAATGAGTTGTGAAACTTATAAAAGTGAATGCGACACTTGGTAAGGTGCATACGACACTTGAGATAGTGCATGCGACACTTAAGAAAGTGCATACATCACTTTGTGACACTTGCGACACTTAAGAGTGACATTTTGATGTGTAACAGACATATGGAGGAAAACCTTTAGAGCAAGGCATGCCATTCTTCTATTTCCTCATGTAATATTGAATATTGTTTCTTGTTTCTAGGAAAACCATAGAAGTCTAGCACTCTGTCTATCTAGGATCAATAGGAAGATCCCATGGAGATCTTACCATTGACCCATGATATTTTCTCCATAACAATTTGTCGACTCATGGAGGAGGAAGAGGGGGTGGAGGATCACCATCCTCAACATACAAATACGAATAAGACTGCTAATGAAATCTCAACCTCTCGAGTAGGTGTAGGGAACTAAAAACATGATGCATTGATAATGTCACATCATAGGTAAGGGTCATCCATATTGAAGAAAGCTCAGGGTCACGTGTGATTTCCCTAGCTCGTTTAGGGACCACTCTATGGTGATCCATCAATGCACATACCTTATCTATCACCTCTTACTATAATCTACAAGTGATCTTGTATAACATGCTATGTATTTGTAATTGAGGTGGCTCATTAACCTCAATCATTTCCTCATCCTATCGGGGAGGTACCTCCCCAACATGTTTGCCAATATTTGCAAAATAATATACAACTATGATTATAAAATTTTTAAAAAATGTTACAATAAATTACATGTGCATTAAATAAGACAAAAATGTGCAACTAAATTAATCAAAACATATTGATAATATTTACTTTAGAATCTAATGTATTTTCCATTCCATCCCCAATATAGTTACTATACAATATCAAGGATGCGATCGTCCTCACTAGATAGAAAATCCAAAACATCTAAACTCACCAGCTTACATGGGTACTCTGGTTGGTCTCTCTTAGAAAAAATCTTCCCCAACATGCAGATACAAACATCTTCAAAAAATAAAATAAGAAACTCTAAAGAAAATGGGAAGACCATCCTCCCATACAAAAATAACGCGCTACTGATTAGAGGTATAGTGTGCTAGTGTCAATACCATAAGTGACAAGAATATAACCTCCTCTACACTAAATACATGTAAATGCAATTGACGACTAACAACTTGGAAGTCACTAGGGTCAGTATTTTCTGCAATGACATATCTCCACACATATTCCATTTGGTTCTCTCATGCAATGCTAGGCAAGAGATTGGGGAATCAATGAAAATCCTCCCCTCTCCTAGATATCCTAGTAATGAAATAAATATCCTCCTCTATGGGAAGGTACCAAAGATCAAGACTGATCTTGAATGACTACCTACCATGATTCCAATGATGGAGCAACTACCTCAAAAAGTGCATATTCCCCATGAGGGATGTATCCTCCTCATAAAACTTGAGGAAGACAAACTTCGTCAAAAGGACACAAGTTTTCATTATAATAGGTCGAGGGTACATATCCCTCTCCTTCTCTTAGGCCTCCCACTCATGCACACATTTTTATGGGTTGACATGTTGTTGTGGTTGTTATTTTTATCATCAATGTTGTTAACTTTGATTCACATACAAATTTCATGAGGCACAAGCATGCAGGTGCACACATAGTCATAGATATACAATCTATAGTAAATGACCATTTTTTATTTATTTCAAATTGAAGTTATTTATTTCAAAAAAATTGTGTAAGACATACCAATGTGCCTTAAAAACTTGGATGCATTGTATACAATGCATCAAAATATAACACATCCCATAAATGATGCTTATTATAAAAAATACCGCATTAATAAAGTGGATATGGTTTTATTATTATTATTATTGGAGTTCCACTTGTATAAGGGTGTTACACACCAAAATGTCACACTTAAGTGTCAAAAAAGTGTCATATGCACCTGCTAAGTGTTTCATGCACTTTATCAAGTGTCGTATGCACCTTACTAATTGTTGCATGCACTTTGACACCATGAAATAAATTTTTTCATGATCCCTAGTCTTTATGGAGGAGAAAACCTAGCATACGATGGTCGAAAACTTCTTTTTACCTTGATTTTTGACCCATTTTTTAAGGTCAATGCCCCTTGCCCATGTATAAGGAGTGTTGATCCTTAATAAAAAATCCTTGCTGAACTATGGGGGAGTGTTGATGCTATGTGCTCAGTGTTGGGGGAGCGTTGACGCTATGTACCCAGTGTTGGGGGATCGTTGATGTTGTTGAGGAAGTTTTGGCTATTCTAAGGGTCAACTTTGAGATACTCTTAAGTGGTTTTCATTGAGGAGTTGAGTCATGAGTTGAGTCACCCATATTCTGTCCATTGTGGGTAACCAAATCCTAACCTAAGGAGATAAATCCTAAATCATTTCTTAGAATCCTTCATGGTGGTTAATCCTCCCAAATCCTATATAATGAAGCCACTCAAAGGTGAAAAGGGGGAGAAAAGATTTCATAGTGTAAGACCTTTGATCTTGGAGGAAAGAATCCATCAAGCATTATCATTCTAATCTTGATACGTTGAGGCAAGGGATGGATTGGAGAGCTTGGAAGAGTTGTTGTAATGTCTATGGTTGGTTTGAAATTAATTCACCATGTTTCTCCATTAATATAACTTGGCCTATTTCCTTCATATTGTTGTTTTCATATGTATGTATATATAGATATATCTTTTCTTGTATAATGTTATATTGTAGAAGTAGAAGGTACTGTTTTGTTTCTTGCAAAATTTCTTCATTGCGATAGGAGCTTGGACAACAAGGCCAAAGATTGAAGATCAACGAGGACAACCGTCGAAAAGAAGTAAGTCACACTTATTTCTTTTATCTTCTCTATGTAACACACTCGGCCCCTAAGTAACTTTCCTAGGGACAGGGTATCATAATTTCTCTCTCTTTAACATCTCAGATCCTCTGTCTGAGGTATTTATCCTGTTCTAACTCACTTGTAGCATTCTAATGACTACTACTAGGATCAAATCCTAGTTTGAAAATTATGGCTTACCAAAGTTCTTCGGACGTTCATTGGTTGAGGGCCATGTGGCACCCACGTGGATCCACCTCACACGTGTTGTTTCTAAGTTCCCTCCTCCACGGTGCAATACCACCCCCCATATGATCCCATGACTGGACTTAATCTCTTTATCATATATCAACTGAGGATGAAATTTTGTGCTTCGGAACTTCACGCCTCTTTTCTATCTACTCATGAGACCACCCAAAGTTTTGAATTTTTGAAGTCCCATAAAATTGCCACGTGGCTCTGGCCTTCGGGCCTTTCGGTCTCTCTACCATACTATACCCCATACCCTCCAGAGTCCCAAAGTCTCAGAATCCTGGTCACTTCACCAACCCCTTTGGCTATATGGGCATGTACCATGAGCTAACATGTGGAAGGGCTAGGGGAGACATGCGCCCTCATCGGGGGTGAGACGTGTCATGTTCCAGTAGGAATATAGGATATGTGATACGCATGAGTCTAGGTGACACATGGCACACATATCATGGGTCCACATCACCCTGGGTGATGTCACTATGCCACGTCACTCCAGAATGACAACCTTCTATCATCCCTCAGATCTCATGGTTGAGATCAGGACACGTAGACCCATAGATCTATGACTCTCATTGTTTTGGGGATTTGACACTCAGGATTTTTGTGGTGAAAAATCCTCCTATCTCCTGAGGTTTGTTAGAGATGGGATGACCACAACCTAGATCTGATGGTTAGGAAGGAACCCAAAGGTTCCCTAGATCAACGGTCCTGGTTACCTCGTGGTTCCGACCTTCAAAGGTTTTGGCTTCACTGCCACTCCATTTTATTGAGGCAAGACTCCACCGAAGTACCATGTGAGAAATCTTCCACTATACGATCGAATGATCGAGAAGGGGCCCCACCAGACTCCCCATATCAATGACTCACAACCTTTCGGACTCTGACATTTGGGTAATTTTGATGGTTAGGAAGTTTGATATCCTAGGGCTTCGAGCTCCCTAAGCTCTGAAACTATCAGGAGCTAGCTCCTTTAGGGCTTAGATAAAGGTTCTTGGACCCTAGTCATATGGACCCTCTGATGAATATCGGGCTATAAAATCTACTCTTAGAAAATATTTGGTTAAGGCCATGGGCACAAGCCTAAGGTATCTTAGACTACTGGTTTGAAAGAAGCACCTTCCTAGTTTGTGGAACTTTAAGTTCTGAAATAGAGCAAGGAAATCACGTGGAATTACCGAGATGGTAGCAATGCCAAGAGGCTTGCTCCGACTCTAGAAATGTGAGGTAATTCTCTGGGAAAAACATCTTCGAGGGTTAAACTGGAGCATATGGAAAATAAAGCAGAAGTATACGTTCACAAGAAGACAAATGCATACACATAACTTAACTATTTCAATACAGAAACCATTTATAGAGTTATAAATACACATATGCATTCATTATTCCCAATTCAAAGAACAAAGCATGAAAACACTTATTAGAACCAAAATACATGATGCGATAGATGAAAGGGGTGCCCATTTCTACCTAACCTTATGCTCAGTCACTCCTAATGGATTTACCATTGTCCACCCTGAGCTAGATCACGATGCTTTGATATTTAATCCTTTGTTCCGGCTCAACGACAATAGGGATGGAGGTTACTCTCCTCCTCTCGTAAGATCTTTGCAATGATTTTGACTATACCAAGCAAGGAGGACTGCCTCAGTACTTCATCAATCACTCAACAACCTCGTTTATCAGCATGTATCATAACCCTGCTGGCCATTTCCTGTGACCATAACACACTCCTTTCTTAGTTCTTCCTTGGACCCGAGAGCTTAGTCTCTCGTCTACACACTCTTCCCAGGTCTTCCTCTACCCACCATGCCTTCCTTTCTTTCCTTCCTCAACAATATTTCATGTGGATTGAATTCCGAGTATGTGGTCAGGTATGAAAGCCTTACATATGGGTGCTCTACCCCATCCCCTCATTAACTCTTGAGGAGGTCTTCCCACCTACCATCCTAACTGTAATTCATTTCTGGGTCAGAGGAATGTTATGGTCCTGAGAAATTAAATCCAATAAGGTACTAGTTTGGTGGAGGTTAACACAAATTTTTCTGGTCCCCTTCACCATCTCTTTCATAGAATTCGTGGTCTCTCTTAGCACACCCCCCTTCCAGGAGTCATGCAACACTTATCCATTTTCTAGTAAATAACATAATTTAGATTCATTGACCTTTTATACAAAGGTCCATCAAATCAAACATTCACACATATTGAGTTTTCCATAGTCTCTTGGCCCATATAATTATATTTACAAACTGGGGGAAACAAGGGTGTTACACTCTTCCTATAGACATATAGAATATATCAAAAGGAATGTTAGTGTCCATTTATTTGTTTTTATGTCTTGGTCAATAGGGGTATAGATATCCAAGGGAGATTTCACATGTCTGTAGGGGAAATATTCTGTAATAGAAAATGGAGACTCCACTAGGGATCGATTTTTCATGTTCCTAACCCTTTGAATCTTAGTTTTTCTTTGATATTTTTCATGCCGATGCTTGTTTCTTGAACCTTTTCTGCTTTCTGGTGAATATGGGAAAAATTTGCTGCTGTTTTAACCACTTCCAGGCATCAACACTCCCCTATAGTGGGCCACGAATCATTGGAAACCCTTATCAATTCTCCTTGATAGTGTATTGGGGAGAATTAACTCTTGTTCAATGCCCTGTCTACCTCCTTACAGGAGTGTTGATCTCCTATGTGGGTCATTTTTCAACCTATTTTGCTTGTTTCTCCTTATATTTTTCACTCAGAATTTTGCAGTAGATTCCTCTGAACTTGGTTATGAATTTGTTTGATTAAAAGAATTGTGATCACCAACTTTTCTTGCCTCCTTGAGATTGCAAGACCTTCAAAATTAGAGAACGATCATTAATACCTTAGTTTAACTTAATCCTTTGGTCAAGGTATATCTTACCAGTGGTTGTATCCTCATCAAAAAGGTTTCAAAACTCCTATTATTCCAATTTTGAAACATATATTGAAGTTTTTATTCATTTTATTTGGAATTTTAACTTGGAGTTTTTCAAACAGAGATTTCTATTCTCTTTTCCATTTTGAGTCCTTGATTGAACAAGTTGTCTCACGCTTGATTTATTTCAGTTCTCATAAAACTTTTTAGTGCACTTTGTTTGGTTTATTTTTTCTTCATGTTCCTTTGTGTAAAACAATGATTTCTTTCATTCTCATTGAAAGTCAGGAAGCATAAAGATTTTGCATTTGAAGAGATTTCATTTCATATACAATCAAACAAAGAATTTTTTTTGCAATCTTAGGAATCTTGTTTTGGTACATGTTTGGAAAGGAGTTAGTCTTGTTTTTTCTTTAATATTTTGGATTTGTTTGATGGTTTGGAATCATTTTGAAATTTTACATGATATTTAGTGCTTGTTAAGAAGAACAAAACTCTTCTCCTTCTCATAGATATAATTCATCAAAAAGAAACAATTGCATTTCATTATTTTTGCATTCTACTGGAGTCGAATATCAAACATCATTAGTTTCATATCTGTGGAAATTTCTTAGTAATGAAGCCATTAAAATCAACCAACATGCTAATGAAATAAACTAATTTTTTTTTTGGTTTATAGTACACCAACAATAGCATAGGCTTAGAATATTTGGACTAGGAAAAATGGGTAAATTGTCCAAGATTACTAAACAAGACTGTAGAACACTAAAGAGTGATCAAATACAACTTTAATATAGGTGTAGTAGGGAACCCCATCTAACACAGGGGATAAACACGAGGTCACATGCAAAAGAGCATTAGATATTACCCCTCAAAATATTGACTAATCGTAGTAGAAAGAGCGTATATTGGGGGTTTTATTGAGAAACTACTGGTTTCATTTGGTCTCAGTGATTTTTGAATCCTGAATCCATTCAGGATCCTCAGGAGTCTTACCAGTCCAATTGTATTCATTTCTCTTGAAGAGCTTTAGACTTTGTTATCCTTCCCATACGTTTGGTCTTGACTGTTGACTGTACTCCCTGGACGCCGATTGCGAGTTGGTAACCTTAGTTTCCTTTCCTAGGTATATACATAGGTGACTGAGGGGGGATTTCATGATAGTTAGGGAAAACATCACATCACACTGTCATTTGGTTTTCCATAAGGATTTGGAGTTTCACCTCCTCTATCCACAACTCCTGTAGTTGACCCTGTAAGAGTGCAAATCACTAATGTTGGTGTTTCTTATTTATTGGGAACATCCATGACCTAGGTTACTTTGAAACAACCACTTGTGAGAACATCTCCCTCCACACATGAGTCAAGTAATATTCTTGCTTCACTAATCGCACATACGAACACACTAAGTGCTTTACTTGGTCATCCCATCGATCAGATGGGCCAATAATCAAGTCATTCAAACAACCACATTTACACAAGTTACTCAACCCAAATATCCAAATTTACAAATGGGTAGTTCTCCTATACCCTTCACTGGAGGTCAATATTCAGCTGGGGGAAAACCTTTTGCTAGGGGGAAACCCTCAACTATGAGGAAAAATCCTATGTGGGGGACACAAAAACAAACCTGGGGGAAAGCCGCTCATGTAGGTCCTTCCATTCCCATTACTACTGGACTATATCATATACAACCATATCCAAGAGTTTCAAATCCTTTATGTGGTCAACCTAATCCGTATGTCATTCCTCAACAAGGAAATTTACCTAATCAATCTGTGAAGCCCATGATTCCAACACAACAACACCCTCAAACACATTATATGTGAATTCCAATGGGAAAACCACAATACTGGTTAGCCACAATACATGGGAGGACCATCTGGTTTTTCCATCCTGTCATAACCTATATATGATCATGTTGGTGTTCCTATGTCACATGGTTACTACCAATATCCATAAGATAATTGACAACTTCCATTATTGGCTACATTATATCTTCCTGATCTATCATGTTTTACCAATGATCCCATACTGTATGCCCCATTTTGGCCTCTAATCCTTGACAAACTACCTTCCGATATCCCAAAATTTGATGAGAAACCTAGAGAAGACCCCAATAACCACGTAATGAATTTCCATCTTTAGTGTTCTTCAAACTCTTTTATGGATGACTCCATTCATTTAAGAATTTTCCAAAGAAGTCTCACAGGATTGATAGCCGAATGGTATATCGAAGTGCAGTGACACTCCTTTGGTGACTTTAATACTTTAGCTATGGATTTTTTGACACATTTCCAATTGCCGATTTGATATGAAATCGATACAAATATTTTAACTTCGCTTAGGAAATCCAGTTCCACTCATATTTTTGATCATATTCATGAGTGGAGGAGGCAATGATGGTTACTTAAAGCTACCATTCTGGATCAACTTCTGGTAGATTAGTTTACCAATTCACTTTTCCACCCATCGCTAGAGATGTCGCTATCGAAGGTGTTGTCATTGAGGAGGAAGTGATTAGTCGTGCTCAATATTTGGACTTGGTATATTCCCATTCCAAAGAGCTTTATGATCTAATATTTCATGCTTCTTTCCCGTCGAATGATCCATCAAGATCTACTCTGGAAACCCATACCAATCACGTGGTAGGTTCCATTACCAAAAATTCTTCCTCACCTACACAAACCTCCAAGGTGAATGTGGTCTAGTCCACTTCATCTCAACAACCTGGAGGTAATAAGAAAAACAAGGGTAAATACAACAGTTCTTCTAACCCACAAAAAGTACAAAAAATACTGATATCAAATTGAAAAGGAAAGACAAGCCTTCCTACATCATTTGTGTGGAGGACGAAGACTACCCTCATCATGAGGAATTTGCTAAATTTCTGAAAGGTATGAATATGCTTCCTCAAGCATTGCTTAAGTTTTTATGTGTAAAGAGATGGTTAATCTAATGACTAGAGCTAAGACTTATGAAAATTATCTAGATAATCATTCCAATGGAGGTACTACTGATAAACCCTCCACTTCCAATCCTCCTCCATCCTCCACCCCTCTTCATATAGATAGGCCTTTTGCTGATTCAGTGTTGCGCCTGCCCAAGGGCACAATTCGAAAGTCGATTTTTAATCCAAGTGCCTGCGCTGCTCAAAATTACAGTGTTGTTAAAGACTTGGCACAAACACCTTCTGCTATGTCGACACTTGAAGTTATAAAAAACTATCCAATTCAATGTAGAACCTTGTTGTCAGCCATTGGAGCTATGGATCTAGAGGCATCAAATATGATTATGTTTAATATAGACTATTTTAAACCAAGAGTCTCCCACCACATGGCATTCCAAATTCAAGCTATGGTTGGTGGGAAGAACATCCATCACACCATTTTGGATGAAGGAGATTCCACATGTGTCATGTCTTTGTCATAATGGAGAGCCATTGGTTCTCTTGTACTTAACTAGTCTCCTCCCACCCTTAAGGTGTTTGATGGACATGGTTTCCAACCTTACAGACTCTTAAAATATTTTTCTATGGAGTTCAAGGTAAAAATTGTTTCTGTTGACATTGAAGTGATTGATGCACCCATGGATTATAATTTATTGCTTGGTCGCAATTGGTTCTATGTGATGAATTTATTTCCTTCTTCAATATTTCATATTTTTCAATTTCCCCATCAAGGAAAAATTGTGACTATTGACCAACTTGATTATTGCACCCCAGATCTCCATAATTCCCCAACGAATAATATCCCTTCCTGGGATAGTATGATATTCAATAAGAAAGTGTGGGGGTAGGTATCCTCACACATGGGAGTTTTCCCGTTACGTCCCCTTGATCCTCCACATGAGGTTTCCATGTTAAACATGATTGCAACTACGGTGCAATGATCCTATGAATTTTTTGATCCTTGTGTAGTGCCTATCCCATCTGCCACTTAAACACTAGGTGACATCATGTCACTTAGTCTTCCACATTATTTGGTATCTAAACCTTACCTTCCTCCACTTGTCTCCATTGATCCTCTTTTTTCCTCCCTCTCTAGTGAACCTATCGCTATTAGTAGCCAGGAGCCTACACTAGTGGAGAAGAAAAGTTAGTGAACGAATCAAATCTTGGGGGGAATGTCTCCAACCTCTGGGCATCATAATGAAGTTAAACTGCCAACTTCTTATGACGATGTTGGAGGAAAAATACCAACCTCTGAACACTATGTTGGGAAAAAACCTGCCAGTAGGTATTGATCAACATACCAACCTATGGACACCATGTTGGGAAGAGGCCCATTAATGGATATTACATTGAGCATAGTTTATTCTCATTTTCAAGCTCATTAACAAATGAAATTGACTTCAAGCATAGTTTCATTCTATATTTCAAGATTGTTAAAAAATGAAGAAAACTACGAGCATACTTCGTCATTCCTCGAGCTTGTTAAACCACAAAGAGTCATCTTTAGAGTGGTAGTTTACCCCTTCTTTGGCCTCGTAACAATAACTACAAACAAGTTATACTCTAGTAAATCATGACTAGAAGAGGTATCCCTTGTATTGTTTTACACTTTTTCGGGCTCGGGGAACTAAATTTACGAAAAATAACATCCATGGAGTCATATTTAAGATCTTTTAAAACTCTCTAAACATGAAAATACCATTGATTTTTTCTTATTTGGACTCGTAAAACATGCATTGAAAGACCCATAAGGGGCCAAACCCCTCCTTCTTCAGGTTTTTAAAACATATGACAAGGGACTCATTGCAGATGATCTATAACAAGCATCATTTATCCTCCTCAAGATCGTTAAAAAACAAAGAGGTACTCACCAATCATGGTGGGGAAAAAATGAAGGAATTGGGTTAATTTTTGGAAAAAATTATGGCAGCTGTTTGTTGTCTCCCTTGAAAATGGCTCCTGTATATGTCTCATCTTACAGTTGGGTAATATTCTTGTCTCTAAGTTATACCAATCCCATGAGTCCTCATACTCCTTCATCTCACT
Source organism: Picea engelmannii (assembly GCA_009831015.1). NCBI lineage: Eukaryota > Viridiplantae > Streptophyta > Pinopsida > Pinales > Pinaceae > Picea > Picea engelmannii. Next base: position 917,663 of record ML777127.1, read on the forward strand.
CAAAGAGTGCCCCGATGATTTTCACACTATGTTTTGGTCTATTTGTCAATCGAGTCAATGCTACCAAGTCACTTGTCATGCCTCACAATGTTCAATGGCAGGGATGATTTTAGGGGCTAAATTTTTCTCATGGGATAATTTTCCAAGTTTTTTCCCCAAAAAATATTCTCTATTCTAAAAATGATTCTCCCAAATTCTATTGAATAAAATTATTTTACCTTAAAAATTGCCAAAATTTTATACAAACTATATAAAATCCTTAGAAATTTGAATATTTTTGCAAAAATATCGCCAAAAATTTATATTTGGCATATGAAGGATTAGTAATATTCGTGAATGTTTCTACATTTAAAAATAAATTTCCATCCTTAAAATCATTCCTGTTCAAGGGAAGTTTCACCTCAAACCAACCATTCTGTAGTATTATCCATTTTCATACCCCATTCCTCATTTAATCCATAATATTTCATCACTTTTCTATGTCAGTTTCATGTCAATGGTGGGGGATACATCATGGCCCTCCTTCGACAAGTATGTTCCTATCGAATTCAACACATTATCCATAATTATACTTAGAAACTAGTTAGTACCTTTGAGCCTCCATGCCTCAATGGCAAGTTTCCTTACCTTCGACAATAGGTTTTCACCATTAGCCTCTGATTCAATGATTCCATGGATGTTCGACTTTAGCTCATTTATTCACATTCGATGGAATGTACTAGGGTACCTTGGGATTCATTGTCATCATTGGTGATTTCCCTCGTACTTGTTAATGGTATACATTAATGACCAGTAATCAAGTGGTTTCTACCATGTTCAACATCAAGTCATCTATTCACATTGCTAGATTCATGCTATTTCAGGATCAGGATGAAGACCCTGGGTTGGGTGCTCACTCTGTTATGTTCTTTACCCAGGCTACGATGGAGATCATTTGAATATTTAATAGATTCCAGTATAAACACCATATTGTCAATCTCAATGATGTATATGTTGTGACATATATCCACTTTGTATTATTCTGTGGATATGTTTTTGTCATATCGTATCTCTTCTATGTATTCTTTTATGGATGCGATCAAATCATGTCATGGAGGTATGGATCTACATTGTATATTCGATGGCCATATTCTTAGTAAGTATTTTCATGGATCTGTAGAGTATTGGTTGATGACCATGCTTTGAGTCAGTTGGCTCCGAGCATAGGTATGCCTACTGTTGTCACAAGAGTTGGTTCTAAGTTGTAATAGAGCCAAGCCTTAACACATTTTAAATGAAAAAATAAGTTATCACTCATAACTTGATTTGGGTTGCATGCAAGTAAATTCTGAGATAACCACGAACCACATTTGATTAGAATCTGCCCCTTCCAACCCAAGAGGGATATCTCGAATATATGTCATGATAAGATATCCTATAAGATTAACAACAGGCAGATCTGTGGGTAACAAAAAGTTTTGAGGTTTCTAGGGTTAATGGGTTGGACCGGGAGGTAGTCCATTGGGCATGGAATCAAATGATCAAGAAAATAGTAAGAGTGTTTTGGCAATGGAAATCCATGGAGCAGAGGCAAGATAGAAGTTGATTGCAAAGAGAAGGATTTATAAAAGTATGGCAACATAATAAAGAGAAAACATATCAATACACAAGGAACACTTAGAGATGAGTGAATTCCAAGCATAAATTAGTGGAAAGAGATGGTTGGGATAGAGAATCTATAAAAGGATGAATTTTGAACCTTTAGATCTCTGCAAGAAACAACCTATAACTAGTCTGCAACAGAGCATCTAACAGAGGATGAATTCTATTACAAAACAGTTACAAATCGAGAAGAAAATATAGATGGAGTGATATTGAAACTAAGAAAATGGACAAACTCTGTAAGCAACATCACAAGAATCTATGATATGGATACAACATGCTTCTGCAATATTTTATTAAACTGAAAATGAAAGCTACAATCCATGAGTACTACTCCTGTGTGTCTCCCCCCCCCCCCCCCCCCTTTCTTCTTCAAGAATATACAATAATATAAGTATTCTACCCTCTTTCGAATAACTGAAAAATGATTTGAATTACAAAATAAATCCCTCTAGAAATGAGCAGGTATCTCATGTAGGTATTGAGGTCTAAATCCTCCCTAGGAGGTCGAATTTCCTCAAAAGATAACAACAATTACCATCAATTTTAGAAACTTTCTGCCATAGAAAATGGGCCAAAATGCTGAAACCTGGGATTGTCGTTATGGTTATGGATCTCTCGAATAGTGAAATCTATGTATAAACTAAAATAGTCTTTTTTTCTTCTATTTATTCTGAGAAAAAACCTCTCTCAGTTCCTTGTGATCCATTTCCATTTTCCCCAAATCTGCATTTTACAAACATGTGTTGAAATAGGAAAATATGAGATCCGAAAATTAGGGCTCGAAGATGGATTCAATTCTCCTAATATGTGATACCTCTAGGAAAACTGAGAGAGGCTATTGATCTCTGATGTGTTAGTCACAAAATCCTTCAACCGTTTCTCAAAATGATAGTCCATTCGCTCAAAATCATCATTTGAAAATGATGACTCAACACAGTAAAAAATGCCACATTTCTTAAAATGAAACTCATCTTTCAGGGGACTTTTGACTGTCTTCCCAAGCTCCAAATAAAATTATGAAATCACCACTGGAAATATTAGGATCCGTATATGTCTATTGACTATTCGAACGTGGAAAAATGCCTCTCCACGGTTGAGAAAATTGAGTTTTTACAAGGCAGTTTTGTCACTGGAAAAAACCTGCGATTTCAGTGGCTAACCGGCCTAAAATAGGGGTATCTTAGCCACCGAAAGTCCTAGATTTTGGTAGCTAACAATGTGATTTCAGAGCGCCATAAGCCACTGAAAGTCCCGAAACCCCAATTTCGGGTTTTGGGGAAATCGAGCAATGGTCAAAATCTCTATGTCGGTCGAACCCTTGATTGCCGAAAACCTGAAATGGGGACGTGGCATTTATGTAAAACCCTTATGGCGATTTTCTTGTTGCGTATTGCATTCTTTTTGTGCCTCCTTGTGACTTGATTTCTGGGCAAAAAAAAATCTACACTTTTGGTAGCTAAGGGCATATGAAACCTGATATTTAAGCTACCGAAAGTCTACACTTTCGGTAGCTAAACACTATAATTTTATTTTTTTTTAAGCTACCAAAAGCCAAAATTTCAATATGTGTTCCAACATAGGCTCCATATAGGGATGGTTCTTTCCTACAAAGTGCCAACAACAATAGACCAAGTGCCTTCATCCATTGGGCGACCTGAAATCATCCTTATCAAATGTTGAACCTTGTCACTTTGCTTGCACCTTTCCAAAACAAAAAATCGCTTATGCATTCATTGAGCTATGGATTCATCTAGCCTGTGAAACTGATCTTCGGAAACCCTATAGCTTGCTTGTATCTTGATTTAATTATTCAATAAATCAACAACTGAAAATGATCTAGCTGCTCGTATGAAGAGATTATTCTCCTGCCTACTCCTACTCTAAGCAACCGTACTACCTCTTATCAAGTAAAATCATGTTTCCAATGAAGCCATATAAGAAACTGATTTACTAATATCATCTTTGATCCGTACCCCAAAAATATAGTAAACCATAGCATGCAAAAATGTAGTTCGAAAAGATGACAAAACGGACTTTCATTTGACAAGAATTTTTTCACATCTATGCTTCTCATTGACTCCAAATAATCAACAACGAGATCATAAAAGTCACATAGAAATACCTCATTTTGTTGATGTTCTAATTTACTGAAATGTTGTTGCTCACTGCCTTTACTGATTTGAATGTTGATTGTGGATTGCTTAATATTTGCTGGGTAAACATGCATGATCAACTGTTGATTTGAACTTTTCTTCTCTCCTTCATCATATCCCTGTGATCTGAATTCATCACTATGATATGTTGGCCTATTACAAATGACAATTTTAAATAGAGAAGAAGAGACATGTTCTTCATTTCCTAAATTACTGTCTTGATAATGATCAAATGAAAACTGAGTCTGAAAATATGTATCATGAATTTTTTTTTGATCACCCTCTCCAACAATGATATCTTTGGAGGATGTATCAAAGTTAAAAGGATCTTCATTGGACTCTTGAACAACAGACTCATATCTATGTTCAACCATAGCATTCATAATTTTCTGATCATATTTTAGTTGATAAGTAGGATTTGATGAAATTTCATTAGACAACAAATCTTTAAAATCCTCTTCATCATCACTATATTTATCAAATACTAGAAAATCAGAATAAAATCCTGAAGGTTTCTTCATTGAAAAATCAACACCCTGATCTTGAAACATATTTTGAAAAATATCACTATCTTCCTCATCATCAACAACCTTTACATCAAAATCTAAAACAAAGGGTATATAAGAAGAAATATAGTCTTCTTGATGTTCCTCATGATTGCTGCAAGTTCCCTCTATCTGCAAAATTGAAAGCTGGGGATTGCCTTCATTGATTTGAAGTTCCATCTGACTAAAAGACAACTGATCCATATGATTTGTAGCTGGAATAATTAGATCTTCAGATGTACAATAATTAGAAAAAGGTTAAGCAGGAGAACTCTCAACCTTATCATGCAATATATATTCTTCACAACATTGCTCAAGAATAAATTCCTGAGAAAAATACCTTTCATATCGATGATGGAATGTTGTATGAAATTCTTTCAATGAAGGAATACTAGAATGGGGTAAAGATTTATACTAGAGCCTAGCATCTCTTTCCAACAAAAACATAAACAGTTTCATGAAGACATATTCATGATGTACATTTAATTCATCCATGAGCTTGTGGAATTCAAACAAGTGTTGAGAAGGATTGTCGTCCGCATATCCTCCAAATTTTGGAAGGACATCTTCCCAATTTTTAATGTCTGAAACAGTGTTTGGAAAACCATAAACATTTGTAAAGTCCAGACGAGCAAACCTTTCAACAATCCAAGCAATGAATGAATTCAACATTTTGAGACTAGTGGAGTCGCCAGTGAATCATGTAGAGTCTTCAAACCAAGGAGTCGTGAGGTGAATGATCACAACCAATTGAATGCCTATCCCTTGTTCACCATCAAGGAATAGATCTAAAATTTTTATCATATCCCAGGGAAGATAGCTTTGTTCCTTCTCCCCCGACAACGATGCTAGAAAATGTTGTCGTAAGAGTTGGTTCTAGGTTGTAATAGAGCCAAGCCTTAGCACATTTTAAATGAAAAAATAAGTTATCACTCAGAACTTGATTTGGGTTGTGTGCAAGTAAATTCCGAGATAACCACAAACCACTTTTGATTAGAAGCTGCCCCTTCCAACCCGAGAGGGATCTCTCGAATATATGTCATGATAGGATATCCAATAAGCTTAACAACAGGTAGATCTGTGGGTAACAACAAGTTTTGAGGTTTTTAGGGTTGATGGGTTGGACCGAGAGGTAGTCCATTGGGCATGGAGTCAAATGATCAAGCAAATAATAAGAGTGTTTTGGCACTGGAAATACATGGAGCATAGGCAATATAGAAGATGATTACAAAGAGAAGGATTTATAAAAGTATGGCAACAAAATAAAGAGAAAACATATCAATACACAAGGAGCACTTAGAAATGAGTGAATTCCAAGCATAAATCAGTGGAAAGAGATGGTTGGGATAGAGAATATAGCAAAGGATGAATTCTGAACCTTTATATCTCTGCAAGAAATATCCTATAACCAGTCTGCAACAGAGCATCTAATAGAGGATGAATTCTATTACAAAATAGTTACAAATCGAGAAGAAAAGATAGATGGAGTGATATTGAAACTAAGCAAATGGACAAACTCTGCAAGCAACATCACAAGAATATATGATATGGATAAAACATGCTTTTGCAATATTTTATGAAACTTAAAATGAAATATACAGCCCAGGAGTACTACTCCTATGTGTCTCCCCTCCCTCCCCCTTTTTCTTCTTCAAGAAGATACAATAATATAAGTCTTCTATCCTCTTTCGAATAACTGAAAAATGATTCGAATTACAAAATAAATACCTCTAGAAATGAACATGTATCTCATGTAGGTATTGAGGTCAAAATCCTCCCTAGGAGGTCGAATTTCCTCAAAAGATAACAACAGTTACCATCAATTTCAAAAACTTTCTGCCATAGAAAATGGGCTAAACTTATGAAAACTGGGACTGTCGTTATGGTTCTGGATCTCTTGAATAGTGACATATATGTATAAACTGAAAGACTCTTTTGTGAGTCTATTTATTTTGAGAAAAAACCTCTCTCAGTTCCCTGAGATTCGTTTCCATTTGCCCCAAATCTGCATTTTACAAACATGTGTCAAAACAGGAAAGTATGAGATCCAAAAATTAGGGCTCAGAGATGGATTTGATTCTCCCAATATGTGACACCTGTAGGAAAACTGAGAGAGGCTATTGATCTCTGATGTGTTAGGCATAAAATCCTCTAACCGTTTCTCAAAATGATACTCCAGTCGCTCAGAACCATCATTTGAAAATGATGACTTAAAACAGTACAAAACGCCACATTTCTGAAACTGAACCTCATTATTCGGGGGACTTTTGAGTGCCTTCCCAAGCTCCAAATGAAATTCTTAAGAAACCACTGGAAATATTAGGATCTTTGTATGTCGATAGACTATTCAAATGCGGAAAATGACCTCTCCATGGCTGAGAAAATTGAGTTTTTCTAAGGTATTTTTGTCCCAGGAAAAAACCTACGATTTCGGTGGCTAACATGCCGAAAACAGGGATATCTTAGCCACCGAAAGTATCGAAACCCTGATTTTGGATTTTGGGTTTCAGGGAAATGGAGCAATGGTCAAAATATCTATGTCGGCCGAACCCCTGACTGCCGAAAACCTGAAATGGGGATGTGGCATTTATGTAAAACCCTTCTGGCAATTTTCTTGTCACGTATTGCATTCTTTTCATGCCTCCTCATGACCTAATTTCTGGGTAAAAACACATCTACACTTTTTACAACTAAGGGCATATGAAAACTGATATTTAAGCTACCGAAAGTCTGCACTTTTGGGATATTTAAGCTACCGAAAGTCTGCACTTTTGGTAGCTAAACACTATAAATTGTTTTTTTTTTCAAGCTACCGAAAGCCAAAATTTCAATATTTGTTCCAACACCTACCTTGGTGTGGTGAGAAAATCCCCCCTGCGGATAGGTGGAAGCACCTTCAACAGGGTTTCCTTCAGTTGAGACATTTAAAACATATTTTTCCCTATACTCCAATCTACTTTTCCTATGTTATTCTTTTATAGGTTAAAAGGAGAGAGAGAGAGAAACAATTTGTTGTAATGATCCCAAGCCATTATGCAAGGATCATCACTGTTTTGGTGTCTTTTTAAAACTTTTTCTGAGTGAGGTATTTCGTGAAACACTTTGCTGATCTACCCTTTAGATGTGTTTATATGTGTGTATGCAGCAAATAACAGAAAGAGATAACCATGGAACATACCTCAACCATATACAATAAGATAGACAAGCCAAAACATCTCAATTCTTCTTTATTCATAAAACCGAGAAACCTGCTACAATGAAGATGCCAATCTGGAATGCTCAACAGATGGCCAAGAAGATAGAAAATAGATAAGAGCTGCTACAAAATGGTCCCGCTAATACAAAAGATGCCTCCAAAGGCTGAATGAGAAATGAAGATCAATACAAGCAGATCTGAATGCCAAACTCTCCAGCTGAAGAATGCCATGCTCCAATAGAAGGCTAAAATCCTCAATAACTCGGCCCTGCTGCCAAAAGTGTCCAATCAACCTAATAAATATGCCAACTGATATATCGGGTGATGGTAAGAATAACCCAGGTGCCTGAATCTCCAAGATCCCTCTCAATCTCTGTAGATCTGAGTTTCCCACTGAATAGGGTGCCCCACTAGATGACTGAAACCCTAGCTGGTTCGGCCCTAATGAAGGTGGCCTCCAAATGCTCTGAAACTCTCCAAGAATATAGATCGGGTGATGGTAAGAATAACCCAGGTGCCTGAATCTCCAAGATCCCTCTCAATCTCCGTAGATCTGAATTTCCCACTGAATGGGGTGCCCCACTGGATGACTTAAACCCTAGCTGGTTCGGCCCTGATGAAGGAGGCCTCCAAATGCTATGAAACTCTCCAAGAATATAGATTGGGCTATGAGAATCCCATGAGAGAAGTTTCGGACTCAGATCTCAAGCAGATCTCCATAGATCTGAGTTTTACTAAATCACAGGACGAACAGGTGCACCCTCTCTCTATCTGCACATGAAACTGATGTAGAATCCTCCTGCAACTGAGTAGATATGGAACTAGAATGGTGTGGGAGAGTATTACATCTCCTAGACCAACCTTGGGACAAGATAGGTGGAATCTTTCACCACTGAATCGTCCTCTAGGGTTTGTTATGTCAAAACCCTCAAAACCCCCAATATTGGGCTCACTAGCTAGAAGCCAGAAATCAAAATAAGATCATACCTGAATGAA
>ML777127.1:926246-940702 GCA_009831015.1 Picea engelmannii
CTTTTTACCTTTGAAAAGCTCCTTATCTCTCCTTGTGGCTTCCCTGGCCACTGAAAGTCACTTCTAGCCATCCCATCCTATAGTGTTTCTCCTCCCAATTCCAATGAGCTATTACACTGAGAGGTTCCTCCAAGTAATGTGCCGAAAATGACCTCTTCAGTGAATTCCATTGAATTATAGCTCAAAATAGTCAAAATCCTGGAAATTGTCGGAATGCAACGAAACCAAAGCCAACCTGTGAGGAATGGCTCATAATGATGGAATATGATCATCAATGCAAGATGGACCCCAAAATTCCTCTCAAATACCCCTGTACTCACTATAACATCGATCTGTCTACTCCAGTCTTCATAAATCTCTGCCTTGTGATGATGTCCCAAAGTGGGGACATTACAGTCCTCCCTGCTAGAAAATTGCTTGTCCTCAAGAAATACCCAAATCCCTCCAAGTAAAATACCAGGATCCCATGTCCACCTGTGGGATACATAGTAGAACCCCTCGAAAGATGAACAATAGTGCACTCCACCCCATGGATCCCATATCAGGAAGTGAACTGCAATACTCTGCGAAGCATAGTCCTGAAAGATATCAACCCTGTGAACCTCCTGCATATGACACATGGCCTCATCTCGGAATGAGTCCATCCTCCAAAAATCTACCAAGATCCACATGACCTCCATTAACTGCACATTCTAATGTCCGACCGAGGTGATGCAATACCTCCATGAGACACCCACAAGTGATGCGCTCATCTCGACACTGAAGATCAATGGAAAGTTAGAATAACTTTCCCCTGCAATGGTCCACTCTCCCCTGTCGGTCAATGAATTGCTCAATCCTGCAATCCCTGGGTCCTATGGTAACCTCTGTCAAAGATCCTCATGCTGACACTGCACTACTCTGATCATGACTATCAGCCCCCTGCATACATCCTGAATCCTCCTCTCCTCGGTCCTCAAGCTGAAACACCTGTGACCACCAGACCTGCTGTCCAGAAACTGTATCTGTAAAGGCATCTTTGTAGAAGAAGTACCTGTCCAAACATCTCCATTCCCTATAATGATGATCAAGAGGAGGAAAAGGTCTCTCCCCATAGGACAAGTACCTGCCGGCCCACTCCAAAGCAACCCAAGGTGGAGTGTGTGGCTCTCTAGTGCCACTTGGGTCATCATGTAGTGAAACATCCTACTAACCAAGTGAACTCTTGGATCCCATGGTAAACTTGGAATTTTATCACTTCTAATCTCTTATAGCTGCTCCTGTGCTGGTCTGATCACCGTCGGAAGCCTACTGCGCTCATCTGTCATCACCAGGTCTATGATGCTCACCATCACACACCAAGTCTCAACTGTTTATCTAACATGGTCCACCTCTGACCTGTTGTATGCCATAAAAGTACTCCTATCATGAAGTCTCTGCCTACTCACTCTCCATGCCCTCAGCCACGGCCTATCCCTCCTCATGTTGTTGTCTATGATAAAAGTGTCAGGACAAGCTAATAGAAACATCTACAGCTGACTGTAGGGCTGAAAGGTGTCACATGCTTTGGTCAATCCCAAGGATTCGACCAGAATCTCGTCCATCAGTATCCATGATAACTGATCACTTGTAGTCATCACTAAACCCCAATCATCATGTACAATCGGAAGAAACTCCTCCAACTGCTGGTAAACCACTCTCCATCTCCCCTCACCCACGCAACTGCTAAAATAGTGAAGGTGAGGTCTCAAAATCATATGCTGCTGCAAAGGAGTGGTACCTGCATGCTCCCCTATGTGTGTCTCCTCCCTGCCAGGAAGTACACCCCTCTGAATCCCACCATACATCTCAACATGTCTCTGTGAGCTATCCCTCATCATTGTATGCTCCGGCATACTCCTGTCATCTCCCGCAAACTCATGCTGCATCACAGATCCTGGGCATACAGCTGGATCAATCTCTATATGGAGATCAACCACTCCCAAGATACAAATGGAAGTGTCCCCCATCGACTGGTGCTCCTCTGCTAGATCATCAACATCCTCTGTCAATGTGACTGACTGATACATCTGAGTGTCCAATGAGATAGATGAAGTGGATCTCTGATGGATCTCCTCAAGAGACTCATCTGATCTAGACTCTGATTCTTGAGGAGTAGCCTGTGTGCCTCTCAAGAATCCTCGAGTGCTCTCCAACTCCTGAGTGAGTCAGTCCATCTCCAACTCCTGCTCCCTCAGAGCCTCATGATACATATCACCAACCCTCAATAGATAATCCTTGTCTGTCAACAACTGCTGGTAGTCAGTCCTCATCATAGACACTCTCTCCCGGAGAGTGTGAAAATCATCCATGGAAAATCCTCCATATGATCTACCTTGTGCCATTGATACTCTCCAATAGTAATCTGCCATCACTGCATGCATGTCATCAATACGTCTAGTGGCTGCCCTAATCATAGTCTCACTAACTCTCAACTGTGCTACTAAGTGGTGTGACCCCTGATCATGGTCATGCTGAGGTGCCATCTCAGACCCCTCACTACTAGTTTCAGTCCTGCTAGTGACAACTATAGAATCCCCAAAAACACTCTCTACATACGATGACGTGTTGAATTGTCCACTGTCTACTATGCTGCTAGGTACTCCTATATGCCACTACACCCCATCACTAGGTGCTATCTCCCCCTGAATCACACTGTATCCTGTATGAGCAACTGTATCCTCCTGTGCACTCAACCTGCTACTATCATCTGTGCCTGGATCCCATATATCTATGTCCAAACACATGCTATGGTCATCCTGAATACTAAAGAGTGCATCCTCATCAATGCAGGTCAATCCTGGAAGTAAGTGCTCCATCAATCTATCAACCTCTGCAACCTGCTCAACCAATGGAGTCTCCAATAGCTGTGACTCCATCCCCTTTGGCTGACCTGTATGTGTGAGGTCAACTCCTTGTACGTCCTGTACCTCCTCCTGGACCTGTGGGTCTACCTGTCCATGGTGTGCATCCCTCACACTAAGATCATCCATCATACCTGTCATGCCACTAATCCCCTCATGCGACATGGCTATCATGGGTGTCTGAACAGGTGACAGATGTGTCACGCTCCCCATAGGAAGCTCATCATCTCTAGGTGCTAACACGTGTGACTCCTCACTAGTGTCACTACTCTGTTGAGGCGTAAGGTCATCAAGGGTATGTGACATGTCTGCTGAGACAGTGATGCTATGATCCTATCTATCCATCTGCCTATACACTACACAAGGGTCATCATCCTCCTCAAGCATGCAAGCATCCATAGCCTCTGTGCAAGAGTCATCATCACTATCCTCTGCGGTAGAGTCACTATCACTAGCCTCTGTGCAAGAGTCACTATCATCATCAGACTACTCTGAATCCTCATCATCACTATCATAGTGTACCTCAATGATATGCTTCTTACCCTTACCCCTACACCTATGATCTGGTTCCCAAGGCCCCTTGCAACTATAGCAAAGTTGCGTGCTCCTAATGGGTGTGGGGTTTCTCTGTGCTTCCTTCCATCTAGTTGCTCTGGCTCTGCCTCCCTCTGCTATGCTGGTCCAATATGTCACTTCATCTTCGCTCCAACTGGGGTTTTTCATGTATATAAAATTTTGGAGCGTTATTAGAGTCCCAAGTCTCTCACAAAGTGCATGATATTCTATTTCACAACTCACAGCTATTCCACAAAAATTTGTAGACCCCATCTTCCCTTATGGAATATCCCTCAGGCTGGCAGGAGTCTAAGCTCTGATACCAGTGTAATGATCCCAAGCCATTATGCAAGGATCATCACTGTTTTGGTGTCTTTTTAAAACTTTTTCTGAGTGAGGTATTTCATCAAACACTTTTTTGATCTACCCTTTAGATGTGTTTATATGTGTGTATTCAGAAAATAACAGAAAGAGATAACCATGGAACATACCTCAACCATATGCAATAAGATAGACAAGCCAAAACATCTCAATTCTTCTTTATTCATAAAATAGAGAAACCTACTACAATGAAGATGCCAATCTGGAATGCTCAACAGATGGCCAAGAAGATAGAAAATAGATAAGAGTTGCTACAAAATGCTCCTGCTAATACAAAAGATGCCTCCAAAGGCTGAATGAGAAATGAAGATCAATACAAGNAGATCTGAATGCCAAACTCTCCAGTTGAAGAATGCCACGCTCCAATAGAAGGCTAAAACCCTCAATAACTCGGCCCTGCTGCCAAAAGTGTCCAATCACCCTAATAAATATGCCAACTGATAGATCGAGTGGTGGTAAGAATAACCCAAGTGCCTGAATCTCCAATATCCCTCTCAATCTCCTTAGATCTGAGTTTCCCACTAAATGGGGTGCCCCACTAGATGATTGAAACCCTAGCTGGTTCGGCCCTGATGAAGGTGGCCTCCAAATGCTTTGAAACTCTCCAAGAATATAGATCGGGTGATGGTAAGAATAACCCAGGTGTTTGAATCTCCAAGCTCCCTCTCAATCTCCGTAGATCTAAATTTCCCACTGAATGGGGTGCCCCACTGGATGACTGAAACCCTAGCTGGTTCAGCCCTGATGAAGGAGGCCTCCAAATTCTTTGAAACTCTCCAAGAATATAGATCGGGCTATGAGAATCCCATGGGAGAAGTTTCATACTCAGATCTCAAGTGGATCTCCCTAGATCTGAGTTTTACTAAATCACAAGACAAACAGGTGCACCCTCTCTCTATCTGCACATGAAACTGATGTAGAATCCTCCTGCAACTGAGTAGATATGGAACTAGAATGGTGTGGGAGAGTATTACATCTCTGAGACCAAGCTTGGGACAAGATAGGTGGAATCTTTCACCACCGAATCATCCTCTAGGGTTTGTTATGTCAAAACCCTCAAAACCCCCAATATTGGGCTCACTAGCTAGAAGCCAGAAATCAAAATAAGATCATACCTGAATGAATGAGAAGAGGCCCTTGCCTTTCCTTTATACTTTTTTGCTCACCTTGTCCCTCCAAAGTGACTTTCATTTTATTAATATTTAATTAATTAATTAAATCACTTTAATTAATTAACTAACCCTTTTACCTTTGAAAAGCTCCTTATCTCTCCTTGTGGCTTCCCTGGCCACTGAAAGTCACTTCTATCCATCCCATCCTGTAGTGTTTCTCCTCCCGATTCCAATGAGCTATTACACTGAGAGGTTCCTCCAAGTAATGTGCCCAAAATGACCTCTTCAGTGAATTCCATTGACTTATAGCTCAAAATAGTCAAAATCCTGGAAATCGTCGGAATGCAACGAAACCAAAGCCAACCTGTGAGGAATGGATCATAATGATGGAATATGATCATCAATTCAATATGGACCCCACAATTCCTCTCAAATACCCCTGTACTCGCTATAGCATCGATCTGGCTACTCTGGTCTTCATAAATCTCTGCCTTGTGATGATGTCCCAAAGTGGGGACATTACATTTGTATACCTTTCTCTATAGGTTGTCCCTGCAACCTTTAGTGGTTGAGCTTCAAATCTGAGTGCTTTCTTGTGAGATTAACCTCCAAAAACAATCAATTCCTCTTCCTACTGCTATCCAATGTTATATAACAACAATCCTATCTAACAAACAAGGATAGAAACACCAACCAAGAACTGAACAAAATGGATATGAGAAATAGGCCAAGTTATCATTAAATTGGAAACACAAAACTTACAACTTGATCTGTGTTGCAGTCCCTCCAAGTCTCCAAAGCTTCAGTCCTCAAATACACACCTCATGGGAAAGAGCCTCACTTTTATATCCTTACTTTCAAGATAAAAACTTTGTTAACATATTCTCATTCTCCCCCTTCTCACTCTAAATATCCTTGGTTATATAGGATCAGGAAAGTCTAACCACTTAGAGTAATTAGAGAATGTAATTGAGGATAAGGGGGGTAGGGTAAGATTTTTTTAACCTTCATGTTATCCTTATGGTTATGACCTATCTCAATATGGTTGAACCAAATCTAAGTGGAAAAAATAAAAACAACCCAAGACTCACCCAGATCCATCCCGAAACCATCCCAAGATCCATGAGATTTTGATTTGTCTGCAAGGATGATGCAGATAGGGCATCCTGGACGCCCCATTTAAACTCTAAAATGAAGAGGGATTCTCCCATAGAGTGGGGAGGGGGGTGTCCCTGATCAAACATGGCTAGAAATATAAGGGGAAAGGTGGTTGTTTGACCTCCAAATGATGGTTTTTATCCTCTGACTTGACTAGGGATCATGACATGTCATTTTATATGGTTTCAAGGTTGTAATACTTAGAAAAGAATGACATTTAGTCCATGACACTTAGTAAAGTACTCCACTGCATTTGTGACACTTACAGGGTGATATGTCACAATTTAAACACTTAGCAAAGTGAAATGCGACACTTGTGACACTTGGATAGGTGTGACAAAATGGTGTATAACAGATGCCCTCCAAAGTGTGAAGTCAAAAGAGAAAATGATGGCCAAAACACTTTGCAAAATTTTGTATGTCGAGGAACTGAAGTAGGAAACCTGTCAGAAGATAGATACAACCATCAATCAATATACATATATCATCTCGAGGTAGGAATACCCATGCTCAGACAAAATGAACTCAAAGCATGGCCACCAACCAATACACTGTGGATCCATGAAATTACTAAAGAAGGATATAGCCAATGAACATACAATGTGGATCCATATCTCTATGACTTGATCAGAATGTAGCCACAAGATTGTACACATGGAGATACAAAATGACAGAACATAGCCACAGACCAATACAACGTGGATCTACGTAACAGTATACATCAGGATAGCATGATGATCACATCGAAATTCACAATCTCCATCGCAAACTGAGATAGGAACATATGTAAAAGGAGTGCCACAAAAGGTCCCATGGTCTTCATATCCATCTAAAACTTGGTACAATTCTAACCATGTGAATAAATGTGTTGTTGTCGAACATGGTATAAACCACTTGATTATCGGTCAATGATGTAAACCATTAACAAGTGCGAGAGAGATCACCAATGATGATAATGATTCCCAAGGTACCACCAATACAATCCAACAAGTGTGAATGAAGGAGTTGAAGTCGAACCCTCGTGGAATCATCCGATTATAGGTTGAGGATGTAAACCCACTGTCGAATGCAAGGAAACCTACCATTCAGGCATATAAGTCCCAAGTTACTAATTGGTGTCTAAGTCTAGTTCCCAGATGGTTTACTGAATTCAACATGAATAAACTCATTGAAGGAGGGCCTTGATGTAGCCCCCATCAATGACACACAAAAAAAATAGGATAGTGATGAATAATGATGGATAAAATGAGTGTGAATTGACACAAGGATGGTAATGTATGACACTAAATATATCGACTTCCCTTGAACATGTAATGACATGACAGATAACTTGGTATCATTGAATCAGTGGCGTATGTACCAAAGATCATATGCGGTGACAACCAAAGGTTCTCCTTAAAAGAGTATGATGAAAAATAGGATGGCAACGACAAGGAGAAAAGCAGATAACCAAAAATGAAGGTACGTGCCATGTTCAAGGATGACAAAATAATGTCCAAAATGAGAAAAAACCCAGGCCACTTCTCAAATTCCCCCCCACCCAGATAGGCGAGTACCTCTTCATTTTTTAGTGAGCTCTAGGAGGATAATAGATGCCCAATCCCAAAAAGGTTCCTTCACTGTTTAATTTTACAAGTCTAGAGAAGGGAAACTCGATGGTATTTTCATATTTCGAGAGTCTAAAAATATTCGATAACGAAGACTCCACAATGAAATTTTTCGTAAAGTTAGTCTCTAGGGCCCGAAAATGAATAAAACGATACTTGGGAGAAATATCCTAACCAAGACAGACAAAGCATGCCTTTTTTATAAATAGTCCAATGAGACCTAAAAAGAGATAACTGACTACTCAACAAACTTGCTTTTTAATTCACTTTAACGAGAATGAAAGACAAGAAGATCGCTCGACAATCTTTTCATTTTTAAGGAGTTCGAAAAGATCTTAAGGAGTTCTTTGTAATGAGGTCCTTTTTTTTAAGTAGTGATTTCGAAGATGAAAAAGAGATAAACCAAACATCGAAAGATTCCCTTTCTAATCCTTTTAGCGAGTGTGAAAGGAGACAAGTTCACTCGAAAAGCTTTTCATGTTTAGGTAGTTGGAAAAGAGCTTAAAGGAGACTCTAAAGGGTTCCTTTTTTGTATAGATTTTACTAATCTAAAAAAGTGATAAGAGTATAATCAATGATCTATTCTCATGTATTAACAAAAATGTGAAAGAACAAATATTGAGCTCTGTCTAGATAAGACTACTATGTGATGATGGGAATGAACCCCAAGAGAGGATCACTCTTAGCAACATGTTTCTCTAGAGGTATTTTCCCCCCAGATAGATATATGGAAGCTAGTGTCTTGATTCCAACATGATGTCCAACGGTTGGAGACCTTCCCCCCAAGCATCATTTCCTCTGCTGATTCTTCTTGTTTCCTTGTTTAGATGTCCGGTTACTAATAGGAATATGTTCACCAGATGGGGAAGAAGAAAGAGAACAAATGGGTGGAGGAAAAGAAGGGTCAAGTATTTGATCAAAAGGAAGAATCGACTTAGACAGGATAGGCACAACCCAAGGATTTAAATATACGAAGGATTGGGATAACAAGGATGAAATAATGTTAATCAAAGAATTCATATCGGTGGGGGTAGGGGTCGGTAGGGGGAAAGTCCCCATAAGGATATAGTTTTTAAGAATACCAACACCTACACTATCATACATCACTTGTGAATATTTGAATAATGAGACATTATTTGTGATACTGGGGGTAGTATGGGGTATGTAGTAATCGAGGTGGTCAATTGTTACAATTTTCCCTTGATGAGGGAATTGCAACGTACAGAAGTCCGAGGAAGAACCAACATACATGGCATAAAACCAACTGTGAACAAGCAAGAAATTTTAATCAAGGGCCAAATCAACCACTTCCACCTCTATTGAAGCATTTCCCCCCCTATCTCCACAATTTACGAAGTCAAGAGCCCATATGGTTTAAAATCACATCCATCAAAAGATTTGAGGGTGGTGGGTGATTGGTTGAGACTAGGAGAGCCAACGTCTTTCCAACATGCTAATGACATGAAGCAGGTAGAGTCTCCTTCATCTAATATGGTATGATGGATGACTTTCTTATGAAAAATAGATCGAATCTAAAAAGAGAGATGGTGGGACAACCTTGGTTTAAAGTGGTCCAGACTAAAAATGATGAAATTTGAAGTCTTGGCATCTATGGCTCCTATAGCAGACAACAGTGTGCTTCACTAATTGGGACAGTTCTGCAGAACTTCGAGATTCGACATGGCACAAGGTGCTTGTGCCAAATCCTCAACAACATTATAATTTTGAGTGACACGATCATTAGGATTAAAATAGGAATTTTGAATGGTACCCTTCTATGGGTGAAATATTGAGTCAAAGGTGGGCTTCTCTATTTGGAGAGAGCCATAAAGTGGAGGAGAAACAAATGAGGTGGAGGATTTATCATTAGCACCCCCCAAAGTAGTGTTGTCCAGAACACCATCATAATTCTTGGCTCTAGTTTTGTGGTCAATAATCTTAAACATGAAAACTTGTTTAGGTCAATGGGAACTAGAAGAATCATCCCCTTGAGGAGGATGACCTACATTACCCTCTTACAAAGGGGCAGGATTTTAGGAAACCATTCATTGTTGTTGAGGGGGGAAGGGATTAGTCAATACAATGGGTTGAGGTCCCCCTTTCAGAAATTGTTTGACTTCATATCGATGAGGACAATCCTATGTATAATGATCCTCTGCACAAATGAGGCATGGATGCATGGATTTCTATTTAGGCTTGTTCTCATCATCGGGATCATGAGTTTTAGTGCCCTCCTGTTGGTTCAAAGATGATTTAGATTTAATATTATTTTTATTCTTTCCTCCAAGTTTCTAGGATGAATTGGATTGGACCAAGTTCACCTCGAAGGATTTTGCAGAAGGGGTAGTAGATTTGGTATTTCCATTGGCATGGGTGCCTTAGGCGGGGTGGGATGGATCTTTCGACAGCCGTGGAGCATGAAAAATGAGATCATAGAGAGTGTCAGAATGGGAATATACCAAGTCAAGGTACTGAGCATGACCAATGGCCCACTCTTCAATAACAACACCTCCCATGGAAACATCGCACACAATAGGTGGTAGAAGTGACTTCGTGAACCAATTTTCTAGGAACTGGTCCAAAATAATGGATTTTATGAGATGTCTCTGCCTCCTCCATTCATGATTATGATCAGAGATGTGGGTGGAGGTGGATTGTTTTAACGATGTTAGAAGCTCAATACCGGTCTCATATCGGATTGGAAATTGGAAGTGAGTGAGGAAATCCATGTTGTGGGAATTGAAGTCATAGAAAGAGTACCATGTCAACTCAATATACCATTTCACCGCTAAACCTGTAAGAGTTCATTGGAAAAGATGCATCCTGATGGAATCATCCATGAAGGAGTTGGAGGAACACCATAGATGAAAATTCATAACATGGTTGTTGGGGTCTTCTCTGATCTTACTGTCAAATTTTGGAATATCAGAAGGAAATTTGTGAGGAATTGGTGGCCATAAAGGCTGATGCCGAACAAGGTCATTGGTCAATCACAATAAATTAGGTATATCTAGGGTAGCTAGGAATGGTAATTTTCGATTGAATTGCAGGTTCAGGTAATAGTGATGTGGCATGTCTTGAACACCAGTGGGGCCCTGAATAGTGGGAAATGGTCCTCCCACAAATTGTTGGGGTTGGGGTTGTGTAGGTTGGTATGATCCTCCCCTGAATGGTTGTGTATAGGGTGGAGGCGGATAGGCTCCAACTTGAGGTTGGGGGTTAGGTTAATGTTGGAAGAAACCTTCCTAGGATGTTTGTGATTGGGTCCACAATGAGTTTTAAATACCTAGATATGGTAGTCTAGTGATGATATTATGAGGACCTGTCAGAGGAATTTGGCCCCCAAATCCATAATGACTTCCCATGGTATACTGTGGTCCGGTTGGTGGTTTTCCACCAACTGGGTATTGACCCCCTACTGAAACCTGACCTCCGGTTGGAGGTTTCCCCCCAGTATTAAACTAACCTTCAACAAAGTATGGGCCCCTGATTGGATGTTTCCCCCCATCTACGTATTTCCCCCCAGCTAGGTATTGGACTTTGGTTGAAGGTTATGTCCAACCTATCGAGGATATCATGTTCTAAGGGTGTCCTCCACATAGTTCAGATAGGATTCTGACTAGGTGGAGGAGTTGTAAATCCTACCGACGAGTTGGGTTGTTCCGATTCCATATTCACAATGTCTTCAAAAGGTACAAGTGGTAGTCGAGGATAATCAATTTCAAATTCTCTGGAGGATTTTACCTGTACTAGGAGTGGACCGAGAGGGTCGGTTAAGGGTGGGTTTGCAGAAGGGACAAAACCTTCCTGAAAACTAGGTCCCTCTGGGTGATCATTCAAGGGAGTAGTTGCACTCACAGATTCAGAATAATTATGTTCGTGGATAACTTTCTCCCCAGAGCGGTCTTCAGGTGAATGATGAGGCAAAGGTTTGTAATCTTTAGGAGGAAAACCTTGCATCCTATGAGACCTACATGGACCTTGGTCATCCAGAGTCAAACTACAACAATAAAAATCTTAAGGTAAACTAAGGAAAACAAACAACACACACTAAAATAATCTAAGAAGTAAGCAAGTAAACCAAGACCTTCTCATAGTGAAACCACTAGTTGGTGATGAAATCCAGCATCACATAATCAAAATGAAAACTGACAGGGGTAGAGAAGGTGGAAAAATTATGTTTGTGACCTGCTTAATGGACTTACACCCCAGTGCAAGTTCCCACATGACATAACCATGGGTATACCCTCCAAGGAGCTCGAGTGAGTTTGACCAACATCTTTCCTAGGTACAGAGAATAATTTCCCCTTCACCGTCACCTCATGAAAGATCCCTAAAGATAATTGTCACTAAGGATACCACCTACAATGCCAGAGCCTAGGGAAATAGTTGACATTCAGGTTGTACATGCAAAGGCAGGGATTTTTAAGGCCCAAAATCCCCTTGAGAAGGCCCACACAGGGTTGTCTTCCCAAGTGATCCCCAATTTTCTTTTGACACCATTTGTAATACATGAAAACCACACCACCAAGACTAAAAAAGTGAGGTTAGTTACTCTGCTAGTCCTAATGTGACCTCGTGATGGACCCTTGTGTGAGAATGGATGCTTAGGAAAATCACGTGGCAAGTGGATTTTTATCCCTAACACAAGATGTTATGTTTGTTTAATAGCTTTTGAGAGTTATCCTCACCACATAATCCAAATATATACACTTAAGCTAATGTTGGTTTGAAGAGCCCTAATATTTATTTCTAGATAGATTTTAATTAGCACTTAATTATTAGGCTATTGTTTACTCAAGGGTATGTGGAAGAGAAACTGATGACATTATGACCTTGACTCCAAAATAAAGTGCAATAGAATGAAATGAAAATATTTCGTTCAATGAATGTTATCCACGAGAGGGAGAAGAGTTGCACTTTTCTTTTCAGAAAATAACCTACCCAAATCCCAATGCAAATGTAGCAACCAATGAACACTTCCTAAATCCTAAAAAATGCCCAAGTTAATGCTACCAAAATGCACCAAAGTACTATTGCAACAAAAATTTTCGAATGCAATTCTTTGTATATATATTTTTTTCAAAGTTAATGAAAAGATTAAAAAAAAAAAAACTCCTTTTTCTTCTTAATCAACAATGACAAGATTCAAATATTTGACACAAATATCCAAGAAAAAAAAGTGAAGAAAGCAAGAAAACAATTTAAAGAAAGACAAGAATGAAAAGACCCTTAAACCACAGATATCAAATCAAACTTGTCACAAAAACGAAAAAGAGTTCCACAAGATGAAATCAATAAGGAAACATGAGAATGAAACTCAAGAGATTATAAATTAGACAAATGATATAGATCAAGCAAAAGCACACCACTCAAGCTAAGGGGTAAAAGGACTCCTGATCTGAAAAGATATTTTTCACGACTATGGTTGAGTTATTATGCATGTATTGATTAACCAATTAGGAAGCTTAAATAAAGAGGAAGAATTATGAAGGAATTATGACAGCCATATACACATGTGCAGATCTGAAATAAGAAATAAACAATGGAAAACCATAACACCAATGTGATAACAGAGTTCAACAATATCTCCTACATCTCCATGCCTTGTCTTGGTTGGGCTTTCTTATTTATGTTTGAAGATTTACAAGTACATAATGATTGTGAAAAAAGGTTACAACAATGAGTTGGTCATGATCTACCAGATCTCATAAACCCATCAAAACTGACAACACCTAAATCGGATGAACGAGGCTCCCAGAAATGGCCCGCAAAGGTGCGCTCCTAAATAGCTTCCCTGCATGACAATGGCTTTGGTTAAAAAATATGCCAGCATAAACCTGTTCTGAACCACCACTAATATCCCCCATGTCCTAAAGAAGGCCTATTTTATATAGATATGAAGTTGGTAACCATCTTCCAGCTTCCTCCCAAGATCTGGCCTAAAAAAGGGCCCAATATCTCCCAATATTAGCCAAAATCTCCAAAAACTGGCTAATAAATCATAAAAACTCATAAACTATAGTTTAAAACCCACTTAAAAATATTATAGGGCACACCCCCCCTAGTGCGCTGGCCCCTATTTCTATGGGTGCACTCCACGTGATCTCGGGCTAGGAACTAATAGTTTATCCCCTTAGTTCTCGACCCCCAATCGCATTGAGGGATATGTGGCTAGGTGTTACTGCTCCATGAACTACATTATAGATAAGCCCCCGTTTCTTTGGCCCGTGGTTACACCCCCTGGTCGTTAGGCTATCTCAACCGACTGGAGCTAACCGATATACTCCCGTGCTAACCACCAAACAAAATGGTCATATGCAAAGTATCTCGGAATCGGGGCTGTTCGTGCTCGAATCGTCGTCGGGTGAGCAAAAATGGGAGCACTAGCATGCCCTGTTGGGCTCGGCAAGGTAGAAAAGGATGCTGTGGAGAAAAAAGGGTTAACAGAAAACAGAAAACACAACAGAATACAATCTATCTAACAGCTGAAAGCAAATAACAATTCGAATAATAAACAAAAACGTCAAATGTGAGACAAGGGAGTTATCAATGGCTTCAAGGCTTGATCTATTAGCGAAACCAAAGCACACACTGAAGAAAGGGATAATGGTTCTGCTTCCCTCCAGCGGAAGGTCCTTCGGGGATCCTCAACAGAATGCCTTCCTTACAAAATGAACAGAACAGAAATGGGTGGTGAGAGAACTCTGGATTACACAGCTGATGGACTGGTTGTCAAAGGCTAGGCTCTGAATCATCTG
>ML777127.1:954236-974313 GCA_009831015.1 Picea engelmannii
CTGAAAGCAAATAAGGGAAAAATGATTTTAATCCTCCTAAGTGCCTATGTTCGACTATCCCCTTTATAAGTTGAGGGGCCTAAGTTGTGCAGTGTTTAGAGCATACATACATCTTTGCTGAAAAGGAAAATCACATCCAAAATATTTAAAATGAAAAATTTTAGTCAAATGCGCGGCTGCTATCGTGGACAGGTGCGCATGTGCGCTCAGTCTGTATTAAAAAGTCAGAGCGCATGCGTGCATCTGTGGGGTAAAAAACCCGCGCGTTTGAGGAAAAACACCGGTTCTCTCGATTCTGCTGTGAATCGACCGGTTAACAGGTCGGCGAAAGCCGGTTTGAATCCCTGCAAGTTAAAAACGACAAAAGGAAAGTGAATTGAACCCAATTGAAAGAGGATTTAATACCTTAACTCCCCAGCGGAGTCGCCAGTCTGTTCATGCTCGAATCGTTGTCGGGTGAGCAAAAATGGGAGCACTAGCATGCCCTGTTGGGCTCGGCAAGGCAGAACAGGATGCTGTGGAGCAAAAAGGGTTAACAGAAAACAAAAAACACAACAGAATACAATCTATCTAATAGCTGAAAGCAAATAACAATTCGAATAATAAACAAAAATGTCAAATGTGAGACAAGGGAGTTATCAATGGTTTCAAGGGTTGATCTATTAGCGAAACCAAAGCACACACTGAAGAAAGGGATAATGGTTCCTCTTCCCTCCAGCGGAAGGTCCTTCGGGGATCCTCAACGGAATGCCTTCCTTACAAAATGAACAGAACATAAATGGGTGGTGAGAGAACTCTGGATTACACAGTTGATGGACTGGTTGTCAAAGGCTAGGCTCTGAATCATCTGGACAACGTAACTCTGCTTTGAATTCTCTGCTGAAACAATGAGTCTTCACGGCTATTTATAGCATTTTCCATGTGGTCACGTAACCAGCTTCCGGTGTAAACAMAAACCTGTTTAGGGTTCACTTAAGTCATTTAATTCGCCGAATTTGCAGAGCCGACCCTGATCTGAGGGTCAAATCATCTTGGGGGCCGGTCCACAGGCGGTCGGGAGGCCGACTTAAGCAATTAATGCACCGCATTAGAAGATGCATGGATTTTCATGTTGACAGGCACGCGTCGGGCGCACATGCGCCAGAAACACGTTTTTGTCCCGCACATATACGCGCGCACCAAGCTGCTGAAAAGTGCCCTTCAATTTTTGGTTACTTTGTATAGTTTTTGACCCTTCTGGAATGCTGTGAACTTAATTCGGCGTTGTGAATGACTTCATTGCTGTTTTGATGATGTGGAGTTCTTGTCGCCATGTGCAGACAAAATTTCAGTGATAACAGGGGCTAAACCATTTAACACCTTCGCGTGAACGTTACATGCAGACTAGGACGTATGGTTATTGTTGCCAAACCAAGGGATAAATACCACCACGGGGGTGTAATACACTGTGGTCACATTGGAAAGGGAATATGTATACTTCCTCTGCTCTAGAACTACACATGATCAAACTTAAATAATATATATGAGCCTTTGTATAATAAGTAAGACATGCAACGAGTTGGCTAGCCCATCCCTGCGAAGGCGTAGCCTGGTGGAAGGTCCCAAGTTTGAAACTTGTAAACTCCAATTATTTTTACCATATGAAATTTAATTCAATCCATGGGTGCCACGTGGAAACCCATGACTGGTCCACATGGCACTACCCTATTCATCCACAATATCTGTCATGCGTCCAATGCTAACTGGTCCAACTGTCTTCCCTGTCAACGACCACTTGTCCAGTCATTTTCTACCATGTGTCTCCATATGAAATGCCATATGTCACCATATGGACATGCCACATGTCATCGTATGGATAGGCCACGTGTCGATGTACGGATGTGCCACAGGTCACCCTTGCAGTGGTGACACATGTCACTTCCCTATTGGTCCACCTGTACCTGCCACATCATCAATTCATACATCCAGTCATCCTACCATGATAGTTGTATGGACCCTACCATGTCTACACCAACTATGCTTCCACATCATATGTACGGTTGTATAGCTTGTATAATCAGTGTCCACATGGCACTATATGGACTGTACAGATTGTATAGTCAACATTTTTTTGCATGTTTGGAAAAATGAACAGATCACCATAACTTGAGCATACGATGTCTGTTTGATCCCGTTTAAGCTGCGTTGGGTTTGTATCAACGAGGCCTATGCACACGTCCATTTTGAATCCATTCTGAGAACTTTTATTTTTAGGCCTTTTTGAGCCCCATCAAGTCTGGATCACACCTCCCCACTAAAGGACCATTTGGTCCCCAAAAGGTTACAAAAATGGACTTTGAATGATTACATACCAAAAAAGACAAAAACAAAAAACTATGTTGTTCGAAATGATGTTATAACAAGTCATCATTTCAACATGTGTGATTACATTAATGGAAGTAAAATACAATGAAGTTGTGACATCCACTTCTAGCAAAACCAAGTGGTTGGTTTATTTCCTTCACAGTGTTCCTCTTGCTTCACTGGTAATCCTTCTTCCTTCATGAGTACATACATAATCCTTTTGTCCTTCCTTGGATGAAGCTCCAGATTAAGCTTCCAACAACTAGTCTTTTGATGTCCACTCCTGTTGCAATAAGTGCACTGAGTTTTTGGCATCCAGACCTATTTACCCTTTTCTTTCTTCCATTGTGGAGTTGAGTCTTTATGTTGTGTTTCCTTCATGGTCGACATAGGCTTCATGTACAAAGTTTGTCTCTTCCAACACTTGGCAGCAAAATGCTTGGGTGAATGGCAATAAGTACATGGATAAAGATTCCATAAGTTCCATATTACTTGATTATTCTTATTATAATCAAAAGGAGAATTGGTAAAAACATGACCATTATACCTTCCATGTTGATCTTCACTTGGATTTGGATTTGACTTGCATTCACTATCACAATCATGGAGTTATATGCCAGGACCTTTCATGAAG
The DNA here is from genome assembly GCA_009831015.1 of Picea engelmannii. NCBI lineage: Eukaryota > Viridiplantae > Streptophyta > Pinopsida > Pinales > Pinaceae > Picea > Picea engelmannii. Next base: position 957,214 of record ML777127.1, read on the forward strand.
TGTTCCTGCAATGTCTTAAGCTGGCCATTTGGAGCATTACTTGCTTCCGAAGTTTTGGAACCCATCTTGGAGGATGTTCCAATATCCACTTCACCATATCCCAATCCTAAATATCGAGGCCTTTCCACAACCTCAATGGGATTAACGATACCTTGGCCCTCAATTCCAAGGCCCTTTCCTTCATAACCCATCTTGGTTAGCAATTTCAAACCTATACCTCTTGTATGTTTTTCAAATGCACCAAAACCATCTTCATGGGAACAAGGATAATTTGATGAATGACCTTCACTGCATACCTTAGAGATGTTTTCTGAAACATATGTAGAAGGAACTTCCTTCAATCCTTCTTTGAGTTTGTTGTTCTTTGAATATTTCACTTGAACCAAGCTCTTTCATTCCAAGTAGTCTTCATACAACACTTTCACCATCTCGGCCATAGAAAACACCGAATTTATGAATTCCTTCTCATCTTGCGAAAGTCCTCCTGTAGATGCAATTTTCTCCCTTGAGATGAGCTCTTCCCTAGTTAACATGAAAAACTCAAATTCAAACGTCAACTAGATCTGATACCACTTGATCCGAAAAGATCTTTTTCACGACTATGGTTGAGTTATTATGCATGTATTGATTAACCAATTAGGAAGATTAAAGAAAGAGGAATAATTATGAAGGAATTATGACATCCATATACACATGTGTAGATCTGAAATAAGCAATAAACAACAACAAACCATAACACCAATGTGATAACGGATTTCAACAATCTCGCCCACGTCTTTGGGGCTTGTCTTGGTTGGGATTTATTATTTTTGTTCGAAGCTTTACAAGTACATCATGAAAGTTCCAAAATGTTACAAAAATGAGTTGTTCGTGTTCTACCAGATATCATGAAACCATCAAAACTGACAATAGCCAAATCAGATGAATGAGGCTCCCAGAAATGGCCTGCAAAGGTGTGCTCCTCAATAGCTTCCCTGCATGACAATGGATTTGGTTCAACAATCCAGCAACATAAACCTGTTCTAAACCACCAATGATCTCCCCCATGGCCTCAAGAAGGCCTAGTTTATATAGATTTGAAGGTGGTAACCATATTCCAACTTCCTCCCAAGATCTGGCCTAAAAAAGGGCCCAATATCTCCCAATATTAGCCAAAATCTCCAAAAATTGGCTAATAAATCATAAAAAATCATAAACCATAGTTTAAAACCCACTTTACAGTATTATAGGTAGTAAAACCCCTAGTTCATTGGCCCCTATTCCTATGGGTGCACTTCACGTGATCTTGGGCTAGGCGCTAACAGTTTAGCCCCTTAGTTCTCGACCCCCGGTCGCATTGAGGGCCATGTGGCCAGGTGTTAGTGCTCCACGGGCTACAGTATAGATAAGCCCCCATTTCTTTGTCCCATGGTTATGACGCTTGGATGACAAGCTATCCCAGCCAACCAGGGCTAACCACTATACTCCCATTCTAACCACCAAACAAAACGGTCATATGCCAAGTATCTCAGAACCAGGGCTAAACCGTTTAACACCTTCACGCGAATGTTACATGCAGACCAGGTCATATGGTTGTGGTTTCCGAACCAAGGGATAACTTCCACCGTATGGGCATAATACATTGTGGTCACATTGGAAAGAGCATATGTAGATGTGTCGGGAGTTGGGTCTAAGCGCCAATCCTTCCTCCACTCTGGAACTACACACGATCAAACTTAAATAATATATATGTGCCTTTGTATAATAAGTAACACATGTGGCGGGTTGGCTAGCCTATCCCTGTGAAGGCATATCCCAATGGGAGGTCTTGAGTTAGAAACTTGTAAGCTCCAAATTTTTTTTACCATATGAACTTTAAGCCAATCCATGGGTACCACGTGGCATCCCACGTCTGGGCCATGTGGCACCACCCTATTCATCCACAATATCTGCCATGCGTCCAATGCTAACTGGTCCAACTGTCTACCCTATCTCTGTATGACATGCCACATGTCATCATAAAGAAGTCACACATGTATTCGTACATGCAGGCCATGTGTCACCATACAGATGTGCCACGGGTCACCCTTGCAGTTGTGACACATGTCACTTCCCTGTTGGTCCACCTGTACCTACCACGTCATCAATCTGTATGCCCAGTTAGTGTGCCACATCATATGTACAAACCTTCCACGTTTGCACCAACTGTGCTACCAAGTCATTTGCACGGTCGTATGACCTATACAGTCAGCTTCCACTTGGCACTGTATGGACTGTACGGACTGCATAGTCAACATTTTTTTGCATGTTTGGAAAAATGAACAGATCACCCTAAATTGAGCATACAATGCCCGGTTGAGCCCGTTCAAGTTGCATTGGGTTTTTATCGATGAGGCCTATGCACAAGTCCATTTTGAATCCATTCTGAGAACTGTTATTTTTAGGCCTTTCTGAGCCCCATCAAGCTCCTGGATCTGATTCTGGATCAACTCCTAAGCAAGGATGCAATAGAAAATTGAGATGAAATGCATGGAGATGAAAAGGTAAGTAAACAATATCATTCAATCAAATTCATCTAATGAGAACTAAATACAAGGTCCAAACACTAATCAAAACAGTCTTAAGCAGAAATTTGAGAGCAAATCAGAGAAAAATGCACCCAAAAACATTGTTGTAGAAGGAGGACGCTCCTATGTAAGTGTGGACATGGAATTATAGAGAGGGAGGGCACTCCCTAATAGGCTAGAGGGGGTTGTCGAGGACCCTCAATAGGGGTTCTTCATGGGGCATCCTTTAAGAAAGGGATGCTCTGGTAAAGCCTGTATGATGCAAACCCCCTACCCCAGTGGGGTCCATGACCTCCCAGTCACTGAATCGTCCTCTAACTCCGAGTTGTAACAACTATTTTGGGTCCTCATTGGAACCCTGTAAATCAGATCAACGGGTCCTCTTTTTTAGAACTCGCGTGTGAATATTCCAACATCAAGTGTGAGCTCCCCCTTCACGTGATCGTCCTTATGACCACGGCCTTACCCATAAGGTGTGTTTCACATTTTGCGATTTGGCATTTCTTGAGGGATGAATCCTTGTCTCTTCAACCATCGAATGATGAAAATATCTTAACGACGATTAGATTGTGCTTAAATCTCGGTCCATGCGACCATTCGTCGTGACCTCGCGCTAAACCAAAAAATGCTTTTCATAGATCGGGACTTCTGCAGTCAAGTGTCCCATTCCTTTGCAACTTGAATCCCCAAATATCGATTGGGGCTTAAGGTTATCAGCTCCTACCTCACGTGACCATGCCCCGCGACCACGCGTCTACACCAAAAGGGCTATCGAAGTTCGTGGTTCGACAAACCTGCGAACATGCTCTCATACCTCTCAACTCCTGAAGTTTCAAACTTCGAAAGGACCACACATTATTTTAATGCCTCCCTTAGTGGATCACCATATGACCTGGTCCCATGACCTAGGGTCAAACCTTGGGCGCGTTGGGGTTTCGCAACTTGCGACACCAAAGGTCCTGCACCTTCAGTTCCCCGAACGCCGAAAATCCAAAATCCTTTTTCATTGGATTGATGGTCTTCGTTTCCCCTTGACCAATGGTCAGGATCCTCCATCTTATTCTTCCTAAGGGACGATCTGGATGATTTCACATATTTCCTTCTCATGAATCCTTCACTCTTCTCCTCATGAGTCCCCTGGTCAATCAGATCTTGTTGCCACCTGTCCTCTCCACGATGGATGATCTTGATTCTTTCGGTGATTCTCCCAAACACCGACTACTCACCATGTGTCCCAAATCTCGATCTCTTCCCTACTTGACAGGTGTATTCTGTGAAATCTGATGGTCGTCGGGATTTCGCAACACATGAGTCCAAAGGAACTTCACCCTTGATCCTCCAGACGTCGAATGCCGAAATCCTCCTTTGGGCACAAGGCACTAAGGTTCGCACTGCTTCCACAGATTTGACAACTATCAAAAGATCGACACTTCCTCTTGAAGTATTTCCATCGTCCGTTCAACTCCTCACCATTCTTCTAGATCTTACGGATATCGTCTCTCTGTGTTCAGATCTGACGGTTACTGTGGTCTCCCCCCTAAGCTTCTGTGACTTTTCTTCCCAGACTTAGGAAATATTCTAAGTGTCAAGGACTAAGTCTTCAGTCCTTCTTTAGCTGGATCTCTGTGAATGAAAACACACTGGCTCCTGAGCTTATTCTCCTTAAATATTCGAACTCCTACGCACACCTTGCATTCAAGGATTTCAAATAATCAGATTCAAAGGGATTTTCTTGAAAATAAAATACCTCATGCCCTCCTGGCGTTCTTCTTTGTTGTTTCTTCAAACTTAGTTGGCTCTAAGTTCTATGCACTCCTTGCACCTGGAATATCAAGCCTCCTTGTTCTCCTTTGAACCTCCATCTTTGAATCATTCCGAGATCCAATTAATGCACACCTTGCGTACACGGTTCGGTAGAAAACAACTGAAACTTATCCAGTTTTTTTATAGAATCATACAGTCATTCTCTCCACTCTCAACAGGAAATGAAAATGAAAATATGAACATCACAGAGAATAAAACACACTTTTCTTTGAAAAGTAAATGAACACAGATATATGAAAATCTCTTGTCTGTTCTATTCATTACTAAAAAATGAAAATTACATGGTGTTCCTGCTATTCTGTTCTACTTTGTTCTACTCTCCTCTATCCATCCTGATCTACTCTTACAATGAAAATTGAAACTTTTTAAGGACCGACTCCCTGATCTCTCTCATCATGTTCCTGAAATCTATCAAATCAGACTTAAAACTATTACCTACTTAGTCCTATTACAATAACTGCTAATTACTATCAGACAGAGTCAACACTCCATGTTTGCGATTTATTACAGTCCTTAGAGACTTTAGAAACAAGTTACAATTTTAAAATTTTCTCAACAAAATATCTCAACAAACTAATTAAATTCTGAGTTAATGATTGATTTGAATTTCTGGCTTTACTGAAATGTCATTCTTCTCTCCTCCACATGTGCACTGATGACTATGAAGGCGATGCTCCTGCATCACTGTAGGGTCTAAAAACTTAGAAAATTGCCCTTAAAGCTTCATAATTGAGGAGATGGAGTAGATAGTTTCAGAAATGGGTGTAAGACAAACAAAGAGAGAAAAGTAATCTCAAAAAAGGAATTTATTTGAGGGATAGAAGCCAAAAATAACAAAGTGTTCTCCCTAATATGGTCTCCAAAAATTGTTGTGAGAAAATCCCCCCTACAGATAGGTGGAAGCCCCCTCAATTGGGTTTCCTTCAATTAAGACAATTAAAACAAATGGTTACCTATACTCTAATCTAATTTTCCTATGTTCTTGTTTTATATGTTAAAATAAGAGAGAGAGAAAGGATTTTTTTACCTGTCTCTGTAGGTTGTCCCTACAACCTTTAGCGGTTGAACTCTAAATCTGAGTGCTTTCCCGTGAGTTGAACTTGCAAAAGAAATCAATTCCTCTTCCTATTGCTATCCAATGTTAGCTAAAAAAATCCTATCTAACAAACAAGGATAGAAACACCAACCAAGAACTGAACAAAGTGGATATGAGAAATAGGCCAAGTTATCATTAAATTGGAAACATGAAACTTACAACTTGATCTGTGTTGTAGTCCCTCCAAGTTTGCAAAGCTTCAGTCATCAAATACACACCTTATGGGAAAGAGCCTCACTTTTATGTCCTTACTTTCAATATAAAAACTTTGTTCTCATATTCTCATTCTCCCCCTTCTCACTCTGAATAGCCTTGGTTATATAGGATCATGAAGGTCTAACCACTTAGATTAATTAGGGAATGTAGTTGAGGATAAGGGGGGTAGGGTAATATTTGTTTAACCTTCATGTTATCCTTATGGTTATGACCTATCTCAATATGGTCGAACCAAAACTGAGTGGAAAAAAGAAGAACAAAGAAAGAATCACCTAGATCCATCCCGAAACCATCCCTAGATCCATGGGATTTTGAATTATCTGCAAGGATGATCCCCAAAGATGCAGACAGGGAATCCTGGACGCCCCCTTTGAACTTGAAAAATAATAGGGATTCTCCCACAGAGTGGGGAGGGGGGTGTCCTTGGTCAAACAAGGCTAGAAAGATAAGGGGAAAGGTGGGTTTTCAACCTCCAAATGATGGTTTTGATCCTCCAACTTGACTAGGGATCATGACATGTCATTTTACATGGTGTCAAGGTTGTAATACTTATAAAATCATGAAATTTAGGCCATGAAACTTAGTAAATTACTCCATTGCAGTTGTGACACTTATAGGGTGAGATGTCACAATTGCGACACTTGGAAAAGTGAAATGCGACACTTGCAACACGTGGATAGGTGTGAAAAAATAGTGTATAACACTTGGGGATGATTCGTATATACTATTTTATGTTTGTGTGTATCTTCCTCCAGTATCTCCTGCTCCAATGCCCTTACATTAATATTTTGTAAATTGTTTCAAATTGGTTTCTCTTCTGACCTCACACTTTAGGGGGCATCTGTTACACACTAAAATGTCACAAAAGTTATGTATGCACCTTGCTCAATGTTGCATGCAATTTATCAAGTGTTATATGCACCTTACTAAGTTTCACATGCACTTTGAAACCATGAAATAACATTTCTCATGATCCCTAGTCTTTTTGGAGGAGAAAACCCAACACAAGAAGGTCGAAAAATTGCTTTTTACCTTGAGTTTTGACCCATTTTTGAATGCCAACGCCCCTTTCCCATGCATAGGGAGAATTGATCCTTAATCAACACTCGTTTATGAACTATGGGGGAGAGTTGACAATACTCTATACTCAATTTTGGGGGAGCATTGATGTTGTTGAGGAAGTTTTGGCTATTCTAAGGGTCAACTTCAAGATACTCTTAAGTGGTTTTGGTAGAGGGGTTGAGTCATGAGTTGAGTCACCCATATTCCCTCCATTGTGGGTAATTAAATACTAACCTAAGGAGATAAATCCTCAACTATTTCTTAGAATCCTTCATGGTGGTTAAGCCTCCCAAATCCTATATAATGAGGCCACTCAAAGGTGAAAAGGGGGAGAAAATATTTCAGAGTTTCAAACCTTTATCTTGAAGGAAGAAATCGATCAAGAATTATCATTCTAATCTTGAGACATTGAGGCAAGGGATGGACTGGAGAGCTTGGAGGAGCTACTGCAATGTCTACGATTTTTTTGGAAGTACTTCACCATGTTCCTCCATTAATATAACTTGGCCTATTTACTTCATATTGTTGTTTACACATGTATATCTATATAGATAGATATTTTCTTGTCTAATGATATATTGTAGGAGTATAAGGTATTGTTCTTTTCCTTGCATACTTTATTCATCACGATAGGAGCTTGGAAAACAAGGCCAAATATTGAATATTAGTGAGGACAACTGTTGAAAAGGAGTAAGTCACACTTCTTTATTTTATCTTCTTTTCCCATAGACATATAGTATATATATAAAGGAATGTTAGTGTCCATTTGTTTTGTTTTTTGTCTTGGTCAATAGGTGTCTAGATATCCAAGGGAGATTTCACTTGCCTGCAGGGGAAATATTCTGTAATAATGGGAACAAGTGATTATTGGTGAACTTTCTATGCTTCGAAACCATGAAATGGTACACATGTACAACTTGAACTACACTAATAATATGGGAAATTATTCAATTTGCATAATATTAATGGTGCACTTGATATATATAGAGACATTTTTTTATGGCTGGTGGAATCAACAACTAGTTGGGCACATACTCATGTTATAGGTGGTTGTGTTATCCAATTGCTACCACTATAACCTCCAGGTGTGCCTAGCTTCCCCACGCATTACACACTAGATTAGTCAGGGGAGTTGAACTCGAGACCTCTTTGGAAATTCATTTTCACAGCACTTGCCAATTGAGTTGCCCCCCCTGGGGGCCTTAAAATTTGAAGGACATGGGGCTGGGATTTGATCCACTTATGTGTGCACGGGTCATGATATATACAAAGACATTGATAATGATGCCTCGATACATTTCCTAGAGAACTCACAGTTCAAATATATTTTAAAATATAATGATCAATGATGCATTTATAATATCGAGAAGCACCGTCCACAATGCTTCTAGATATTATAAAGAGCATAAAAAATAGTGAAATTTTATTTAATTTTATGTTTTACCGATGAACTAAAATTCAAACAATGCATTGGTAGTAGTTCTATCGAAAATTTACAATAACATCGGAAAGCATGTGATTTTGTTCAATTTAAATAAGGCATGTTAGTGTGCTTGGTATATATGGAAACATCATTAAGATGCATTTGTACATTTTTTTATCTATATTGTATAGAGAACGTAATGGAATTCAAGAATACGAATGAAAACACACACATATACATATTAAAGAGATATCAATGATATAGTGAGAATCAAATTCTTTTAATAAATGAAATAAGAAAATACTGTGAAATGAAAAAGAATACAAACTATCTAGAATGGTGATAGCTTATCTCTGAAAAGAGAGGTGTCGACTATGCTCATTTGCAAGAAGAACATTATAATATGATGAAAATTGAATTTTAGGATAAATTACTAAACTATAAGAGGAAAAAACAATAAATATCCAAAACCCTAACCCTAGGAGATGATGTGGAAAAGGAATGTGGGCCCTAGAGAGTCTAGTTTATATGTCAACTTCCCAGGGTTGAAAATTCCACAGACAAAATTCATTTGAGGTGAATAATAGAAAATTGGAAATATATCAATGCGATTAACAATTTCTATCAATAATTAAGAATTCCACGACAACCATAATCCTTCACAGGGCCAAAAAACACTGTTTAGGGCCTTGAAAATGAATTTGAAGTTTAGGACTTGAAAAACAGTAGAAAAAATACAAACACGAGGAACCATTAGGAGTTAATGGAAGAGGTGGGTGACCATTAAATCCACTTGTATCAATTCCCCCCCATTAGGAATCAATCGCCCCCATTATGTTAAGTACCTCCATCAAATGGGGAAACTTCTATTGAATTTGACTATGTATAAGCCACTTTCCTTGGAACATAAGTTGTCATACTTTGACAATTTGAAAGAGTTGTATGTTTTTCTAGCAGAACCCCTTCATCTTGGTTTCCATGATCTAGTCCATTGTATCTTTCTCAATGCAATCAGGTTTTATTTATGTAAGGGATAAATCCTCAACCATCTCTTAGGTGTCCAATAGAGTTAGAAAATATGGTTGAAGTAGTTCCACACTAAATACTGGGTGCAAACCAAAGAAAGGGGGAATACTCAATTCAAAATCATTATCAATCATAGCCTTCATGATGGTGTTTTTTTTGCAAATGTAACCACACCTTATTACCAAATTGAAACTTGTGTGGAAGTAGATGTTGGTCATGTCACTGCTTGTACTTGGAATTGGCCTTCTATAGGATATCGTGAATTTTTTGTTGGACATGCTAGATCTGTTCAAAAAGTTTGGATGCTCTATCTACATCATTTTAAGCATGGGAGGACTCTTCCTATGTAGAAGCAGTTGTAAATTCCACATCAGTGGGAGTCAATGGATCGAACCCCAAGAACATCTAAAAATGGATGTGGCCAAAATATTTGTGGAGGGTTCTATTGTAGCTATGTTGAACATATGGAAGGCTCTCATCCCATGTATGTGGATGATTGGAGTTGTACATGCACATGATGTGCACAATAATAGTGTTGAAAAACTCTCTTTTTTATCCATATTGGATATTTATATTATTTTTCATCTATCTCAGTACTTTTTGGGAGGAAATATTGGAGGAATTAGCCTGCAGGAAATTTTTGGTGGCTGGTCCAAATTTGGAAATTTGGGTCCACAGAAAACCATATGAAATCTTCTAGAGCCATTTTAAGGCATCAAATGACACTTTTTTTATGGTCCAAACCTCACTTTGGAGAAATATTCTATATTATACACAAAAATACATTTCCAACAGTGCAAGAATCACCTCAATTAAAGTTTTTATGTGAAAGTTATTCCTCCCACAAGTTGACCTACCGTATTGATCACCATGGTGCAAGTGGATGCCACATAAACCCCCATTACTTAAATGTGTGGGGTTATCCACGTAGTTGATTTTTATAGAACACTCTAGAATGTACAAACTTGATCACTAATTGAGGGTTTAGGAATTCAATATGCTAACCCTAGATGGCCATCAGACTATGTTAAATACCGGGCTGCAAGGAGGAGAAGGGGTTCCATTCTCTTGTATTGTATTTTGTTCCACAGCAGAGTATAAAAATTGGGAGTGGGGAATTGGAGAGAATAATAGACGGGTTTAATGTTTTGTAGCAACCTAACAGGCCATAGGTCTCAGGTAACTCCATAGAGAGTGTCTTCTCCTTTGTACTTGCATTATTTCCATACCTAGGAAAAGAGAGCAGAGCAACATCACCTTCTAGTTAGGTTTTCTCCCATAAGAGTTTTCTAGAGCATATATTTGTGTTATTTTGTAGATGGTGTGTGATCGTATTTTATTGTTCTCTATCTTATGCATTTTATCTATTTCATGCATAAGAAAAAAATCAGTAACCAAAGGTTTTGGAATCTAAAGGAATTTAACCTTCATAGTGTAGATTTCAGTTTTGTTTATCAAATCTATTGTGACGATATGTTCAAGTGAAATATCAATGGAAATTTAGAGATCATATTGGTATCAATGCGAGGTTTTATTTTGGGTAATTTTTGGAAGTTGTAGGATTTAGGAATTGACTTAAATATAAGTCACAAAAACCATAACCATGGTAGACAATTCTGTTCATAATAACCATCGAGACCCATTAGAAGAGAGATTTGAGAGGTTGGAAACACAGGTTGCCGATATCAACCACAACATGAATATCCTCATGGAATCTCTAGCAAGTAATCTTGGACCATTCAGAGATGATGGAAGATCTAACTCAAAGATCAAATCAGAGGGGAAATTGAGAGATCAGAAAGACCTAGGAAATGAGTCACGAAAAGAACCCGAGAAAGAGAAATCGAGTTTGAGTGCCATTAACCATTCATAGTCCCTATTCAATATGGAAGTGAAAGTGGACATAAGTCTAGACCAAGGTGATATTGATGCATTAAAACTAAATAATTGGTTTCAACAACTAGAATTTTATTTTAGCATTCACCGTATAGAGGAAGAGAAAAATATTTCATTTGCTAGATTGAAGTTAGAGGGACATGCTTTATCCTAGTGGGAAAGACATATAGAAACACTTATACTGGAGGGTGATCCACTAGTAACTAGGTGGGAGGAATTCAAAACCATCATCAAGTCCCAATTCTACCCTATCAAGTATGTAGAGGACCAATGGATCCAATCGCACTACTTCAGGCAGAGGCAATGGCAGAGTGCATAGGATTACACCACTGAGTTAAAAAATATGACCATCATGATGGGAATCTCTCTCAAGAACCCAGATGTACTCCTCAATTATATGGAGGGTTTACATAGTCATATACAAAATTAGTTCATGCTCTTCAAGCCAAGGAAAATGGATAAGGTGTGTGTACATGCACAATACCTAGAAAACACATGACAAAAGAAAGGGAAATCAAGTGGTTCCAAGAAGAAAGATCACCAAGAAGATTCTAAGGAGGGGAAGAAGAAATGGAAGGAGGGAAAGGATAAGAATATGATAGCCACTGCACATCATTGCAATGATCCTAGAAACCATTTCAATATTGATGGTCACACTGAGGAAAAATGTTGAAAACTACATCCAAAGTTGCACCTGAAGAGCCATAGGAAGAAAGAAAAGAAAACTAACCTTCTAGCAATAGATTCAAGAAATCAGGTTGAAAGTAGCTTTGATGTGGATGCAAATATTATTTTCACATATGTGCAAAAGGAGGTGAATCTAAGTAGCCTTCATCACCAGGAAGAGAAGGAGATGACCAAGCTCTTCCACATCAAGATTCATGTTAAGAATACCAAGATATATTCTTTTTTCGACTCTAGTTCACAGGATAGTCTCATAGCAGTGGATCTGGCCAACTATCTTGGATTGGAGGTTCATAATCATCATAGCCCCTATCCATTGGGTTGGGTAAACAAGGATAAAAAGTTCAAGGTAACAAGGAGATGGAAGATTAAATTTGTTGTGAGTGTTGATTTTATAGATGAAGTATAATTGGACCTTGTACTACTAGATGTATGCATAGTAGTGTTTGGAAGCCCCTACATGTATATGAGGGATGTTTTATTGATTTGGAGAGACAACTAGTACCACCTCATCAAGGAAGGGAAATCATTCATCATCAATGCACACAAAGGCAAGTAAAAAATTTCATTGGTAAGTGCCAATCAAACTAAGAAATTGATCAATTCCAGAAAGAAATATGTTTTACATTTCTTAAGAGAAAATTAGTATTATGACGAGTCAATAAGAGTAAAGGAATCACTAGAGGGGTGTACTAATGTGAAAAAATATCAGTTGGAGGAGTTTCTATAGAGATACAAAGGAGTGATACAGGAGCCTAAACGATACCACCTAAGAGGGTTGTGGAACACAAAAGACATATATTTCCAGACTCCCCATTACCAAATATTGGGCTGTATGGAAAATCTGTTCCAGAAACAAATGAATTAAATAAGAAGTTGAAACATTTTTCATATCAAGGTGTGAATCTACCAAGTACCTCACCTTGTGGGTCACCCATGATAATTGTGGCCAAGAAGGATGGGACTTGGAGAATGTGTACCTGTTACTGGGCACTAAACAAGATTACATTGAAGAATCAATACCCTTTTCCAAGGATCGATGATCTATTGGATTTGAAATCAGGATATCACCAAGTATGAGTCAAAGAAGAAGATACTTGGAACATTTCCTTCAATACAAGGAAAGGTTTCTATGAGTGGTTGGTTATGCCATTCAATTTATGCAACAAAATATATACATTTCTGAGACTAATGAATTATGTTTTGCACCCTTATATATATTCATTTGTTATTTTCTATTTGGATGATATACGAGTTTATAGTTCTACTTGGGAGGAGCACATCTCACATATTATGCATGTGTTAAAGACCATGAAGAATCACCAACTACTAACCAATCTCAAGAAATGTGAGTTTTCTCTACAGTCTTTGGTGTATATGGGGGTATGTGATTGGTGAAGGAAATCTCAATATAGATCCCACCAAGATGGAGGCCATCATGAAATGGTCATTTCCTACAAATTGCATAGAAGTTAAGAGATTTGTTCGGGAAACACAGTACTTACGGAAGTTCATAGCTTTGTTTTCAATAGTAGTTGCACCACTCCACACAATAACAGTGGGAAGTAATAGTTTCTAGTGGGGGAAGAATAAAAAGAGGGCCTTTGATGAGATAAAAAGAAATATTAATCAAACATTATTTCTCATGCGACCAAAATTTCAAAATATCTTTGTAGTGGAGATAGATGCAAGTGGGTATGCCATGGGAGCAGTCCTGATGCAGAGAGGAAGGCCTATATGATATCATTATGAAGTATTTCATCGGAAGTACTCAACTAATCTATATAAAAAAATGAGTTCTATTCCTTGGTACAAGTTGTCAAAAAGTGGAAGCATTATCTGATGGGAAAGGAGACCATCATCCATACAGATCACCAACCACTCTAGTATTTGCAGGCCTAGAGTAAGTTACAAAAAACTAGGTACTACAAATGGATGGGGTTCTTACAATGTTTTTATTTAGTCATAAAGTATAATAAGGGTAGAAAAACAAGTTGGAATACATGCTTTCATGGCCACCCACATCCAAGATTACAACTTTCAGAACTTTGATGCACATGGATCATTTTACCCGCGATGCATATAGAGAGGAATACATAGAAAATGAGGACTTCAAGGAGGTTTTTCAATAGCTATAGGGCCAAATTCATATATAACAAAGTGACAAAAAGGTTGACTATCATTTCTATAATGGTTTATTCTACAAGATTTACAAGCTTTGTATTCCTAAAGGTCAAATATTGCAGCTTATTAGAGAGGCTTACACCTCCAAGGTTGCAGGAAATTTTGGTGTTGGGAAGACAATTTATAATTTATAGATGTATGTGTATTATCCCATAATGTAATAATATGTAGCACAATATATAAGAGGATGTATACTTTGTTGTACTGACAAGCCTATTAATAGGAAGAAAGGTCTATACCATCCCTTATTGGTACCCAGTAGACCTCGAGAAAGACTTTCCATGGATTTTGTGGGTGGTTTACCAACCACACGGAAGGAACATGAATATCCATTTGTGGTAGTTTACAAGTTCAACAAAATGTGCATTCTAATGCCTTATAAAAATACCATCAAGGGATAGGAAACAACAAACTTTTTCTTTGAACAGGTCTAGTGCACTTTGGGATACCAAGGAGTAGCATCTCAGATTGGGACACCAAATTTCTTAGTGCCTTCTGGACTACAATGTGGGATAACATGGACACTAAGCTCAAGAGATCTACAAAATTTCATGCACAGACAGATGGGTAGACAAAAGTAGTTAATAGGAATTTGGTGCAGCTTTTGAGGGGTTACAATCATAAGCATACGAAGACCCGGGATGAAAATTTGATCTATATACAACACTCTTATAACATAGCAATCCAAACTTCTACTGATAAGTCACCTTTTGAAACTTTCTTTGGATATTTTCCACCTTCACCCTTAGATGTTTTATATGGAAAATAAGGAGGAGTGAGCGAGGACCTCACAAGAGATTCATTAAAGGTAGAAACAAAATGTTGAGAAGATCATGCAAATCCATTTGCAAGTACAGGAGATGTTGAGGAAGTTACAAGAAAAGTACAAGGCTAGACATGGCCAACATAGAACAAAGAAAATATGTAGAGTGGGAGATGAAATATGGTTACAATTGAATAAGGAAATGCTATAGGGTCATGGTAAGAATATCAATTCCCTATAGTATGGTCCTTTTTAGGTATTGGAAAAAGTGGGAGATAATTAGCCTACAAACTCATTCTACCCCCATACATGCACATGTTCTCAGTAGTGAATGTGGAGAATCTCAAAATCTATGAGCCCTCCATGTTGGATCAAGAGGAGGATAAAGTCCTACCTTTCATAGAGGATTTAATACCAGATGACCAGGAAGAGTTGGTAGAGGACAAAATCTTGTAGAAGAATTCCATAACTACAAGACATGGGAAACATGACCATTGGCAGATTGGTTTGAAAGGACAACTTCCAGGGAAAACAAAGTGGTAGTTCAGGGAGAAGGCAGAGAAAAAAATTCCTCACCTCATTTAGTAAAGTTTTTGGGGACCAAAATCCTCCTTAAATGGGTAGGTATGATATGGATTAGATCATTATATTATTTTTCATCTATCTCAATATTTTCTAGGTGGAAAAAATGGAGAAATCAACTTACATGGCCATTTTGGTAGCTAGTCCAAATTTGGAAATTTGAGTTAAAAAAAAACCATATGAAATATTCTGGATCCATTTTGAGGCATCAAAATATAATTTTTTATGGTCCAAACCTTAATATATAGAAATATTATATATTATACACATCAAAACCTTTCCAATGATGCATAAATCACCTCAATTGGAGTTCACATGCGAAATTTATTCCTCCCACAAGTTGACCTACCGTATTGATCACCATGGTGGGAATAGATGACATGTCATCCAACATTACTTAAATGTGTTGGGATAGCCATGCAATGGATTTTATAGAACAATCTAGAAGGTTCAAACTTGATCACTAATTGAGGGTTGAGGAAGTCAATACCCTAACACTAGATGGCAATTAGGCTATGTTAAATACCAGGCCGCTCGGAGCAAAAGGGGTTCCATTCTATGTTATTGTATTTTGTTCCATATTAGAGCAGAACAACTTGAAGTGGGAAATTATAGAGCATAACATAGGGGGTTAATGTTTTGTAGCATCTGTTAGTCCCTAAGCATATTACCACCTTTCTATTCTTAAATTTTAACTTGTTCTGTCAGAACTTGTCCTAAGGCTATTTGCCTTTGTTGGTTACATTTTTCTTTTCATTTTGGTGTGATTTTCTTTGCTTGATTTCATTTTCATTTGTGTAACGACCCTTAATTATTAAGCATAATTAATTTAATAATAATCCTAAAAGATTAACTAAACTGTATTTATATCTTAAAGTAACATTTCTAATTGGATATTATTAAATAGTGTTCATGAGGGTTAATGAATGATTTAATTATTAATTAATTAATTAATTAATTAAGTATTAAATTAATGGTTAATAATAAAAATATAATACTAATTTAAGTTATGTTTTCGTAAAAGGGAAACATAATAATGAATGGGATAAGGCATTTAAATATGGGATAAGGCATTCAAATAAGGGATAAGGCATTTAATAATAGGATAAGGTCTTTAAGAATGGGATAAGGTGTAATAAAGAGTTAGGTGGGAGTTAATGTAGGGGGGCGGTGAAGGAGGAATAAGGGAAGTGGAGAAGGATTATGGGGGATTCATTCTACGAGAGGGGATTTTTTTTTTACGAGAGGGGAGAAAGGATTTTGGGGGAGAACTTGGAGAATTGGAGAGTATTGGACAGAGTGAATTTACAGTGGAATTTACAGTGCACCGGGGGGCTGAGGAGGTTTTGGGCTCGGAGGGCTAGGATATCCATTGATATCCTAGGGCTAGGCGCTACTAGTCGGCAGGGAGGTTGGTTTTGGGGTGGTGTCCTAAGGAAGCAAGCGAAGGGAGCAAACTGAGGATAGCATCAGATTGAGGTATGTAAATTCAAATTCATGGATTGATTACTTAGATTTATTACTTATTGCCAAATTCTACTTGCGTAAGTGTTAGCATAAGTGTTGAGATAATTTGAAAATTTTGAAAAGTTTACTTCTTTGTAAAGCTTATAGAAATTACAAAAATTACAGTAATTTGGTAGAAATTTAAACGATAATTCAAATCCGGTCTTTACATCTGGTATCAGAGCTTAGTTGAAATACTGGAGCCTTGAGGGCCAAAGTCCCTCCCGCCTAACCTGTAAACCAAACCAAACGCATTATTAAATGATAATATAAGAAATATATATAAATGCAA
>ML777127.1:1024262-1050889 GCA_009831015.1 Picea engelmannii
TGTACTTGAACATTTAAGTGGGGTAAAAGGAGGTTTCCCCCTCGAAGAGGCTTATTATCTGAAATTATCTCTTTTTCAAGGCGTTGAGTACTTTTCCTGAGGTTTTTCTATGCTATATTGTTGTTTGGTTCTTAACAAAGATACACACTAGCCAGAATCCTGCAGACATGTTAACAAAGGGAGTAACCAGGGAGAAACTGAGTTCTTTCTCAGTTTCAGTTGGTCTTCAAGAATGAAGATGAAGATGAGAAATTTTCCAGGTCTAAGAAGGTTCAAAGTCCATCATATACAACAGTGGTGGAGTTGTTGATATCAGTCTCCAAGTGGGAGATTGTTGGTTGTGGAGCCTGATTATCTTCCTGATTCAGAGGTCCTTGCTTTCAGCCGTGTTTATACCCCATGAATTATTTACAACCCAGAAGTATGTACACTCTTCCACGCGGGGGAGTGCAGAAGGGGGGTACCCCCTCTGCGGGGTCTGGGGGCAAGCAGGCCCCCAGCGGGGGTTCGGGGGCGAAGCCCCCGAAGCAAAAATTGCCTTGTAAAAGTATATTGTAATTTCATTGTAAATCTGGACCGTTCATTATAAGGTCGCAGATCTAACGGTAGAGATTATGTTAGGGTTTTTTGCCCTAGAAGGCAACCCTCTTTTATGAGGGAAATGTATTGCGGCTATGGTTGATAGTGAATATTGTATTATGAAATAGGAGACTGTGAGAGAAAGAAGAGGAAGTTACAACGGGTTTTGTTGTAGGTTGTATCCCTTAATTTGTTGGATAATAATCAAGGAAGGACCTGGCAATTTCTCTGGTGGACGTAGCCCACACTGGGTGAACCACATAAATCTGTGTCTCTCTTGTATTGTGTGTCTTCTATGTTTTGTTTCTGCATTTGTTTTATTTTATTGCTCCGCGGTCCTATTTTTCTAACAGTATGTACCTTGGCCCACTGTAGCCCACGCACAACTTCAAAAAACTAGGGTTTTCTGAACCTCCAAAACTTTCTTCGCCAAACTTACTTGCTACCTCATATTTGCAAAACTTCTGATGCATCCATAAGTACCCGCAATGAACCTTTCACCAAAAATAGATCTTCAATATGATAAAACATATACTTCTCCAACTAGATTTCTCTAGGGGTTATCCTCTAACCAACTTTAACCAACTTCCTTATTTTAGGGCTAACACACTTCTAACCACTTTGTCCACTTACAATCACTTTTCCAAAAATAGTAAACTCTCCACTTCTAGTTTCAACTAATTTATTTTTAATTGTTTTCTTGTTGCAACCCCTTAACCCTTGACTAACCACTTTGACTGGTCAACTTATTCTTGGATCTTGTAGAATAATTTGACTTCTTTGACCTTCTAGGGGCTTCTAGACAACACATGAGGGTTCTCCAAATTCACATGGCCATAACTCTTTAACCTTGAGAAGTTATGTGACGTTCCACATATCAATGGAAATGACATGAAGAACATTGTCCATATAGAATAGTCTCATTGACAAATTCACTGATCTTAATAACATTTTTCCTCAAACAAAATTGGGTTCCCTAACCACACTGCTAGGACTTCTCAAACACCTAACCATTTGGACTTCACAAAGCGTCTTCCCATGAGGGATTTTACCATAAGGGGACCACTTTGGAGTTCATCCATTTGGTACTTCTTACATAAGAAAATCCTTATTGACTACCTTGAACATGACATCAATGATACAATGACACAACAATGATCAACCTTTACATCAATGAAAACACATCAATCCATCTACACAATAATCCATCTATGACATCAACCCATCTATAACATCATAAATCAATGCAAAAATCCATCTACACATCAATGGAAACACATCACTATGACACCACTTGACATCAACCCTTTGACATAAATGAAAAAATAGTACAACAATGTCCCCCTTTGGCATTGATGGAAACACCAACATTGATGTCAACACTAATCATTGATGGAAACACTTGGACATGACAATGATCATTCTCTATTTGTGATCGTCGCTCCTCATAATTGTTCATTTCTTCACATCAATGTGAATATCTCCCCCCCCCTTTGAAATCAATGGAAAATGGTAGTTCTTTCCTTGGGGCTACTCTCTATGTCTGAACTCTCCTTGGGGATGCTCCCCCTATTTGGTGCACCATCATATGAACAATCTCTCCCCCTTTGGACAAGGGATATCACTCTTATGTAATGCTGATGGCATGGATAGCAATCATATATTCTCCTAGAATCATACCACTGCAATCAATCATGGGAAGAAGAATAACCCCCCCTGTGAGTATATATCCCCCTATCTTCTCCTCAAGATGAAAAATATTCTACTACTGCAATCTGCTTCTACCGCAAATGATACTTCTCAACTGTAACATAGATCAATTGTTCAAGAATGATATTCTCTTCCTATGACGATCCTTGGATTTGTCCATGCATAAACCTTCTAAACTCGTGCCATACCATATATCAAGTGTATGCCAATCATACATACTATCTCATGCATCAATCATGAAGATAAATATATGTCAATAATGAATAGTGAATCATGAAAAAAGCATCAACCATGCACATATTGTGCCATACTATGTGCCAACCATACAATTCCCTATACCATAATTAAGTGCATCACCCATATGCCAAGAACATGTGCCAACTGTGTACCAACCATATATCAAGATCATAAATTGTATAACATGCCAACCATGTGCCTCAAACAAGTGTCATATCACTCATGATAGTTTTCTACCATGAACCAAATGCCACAAACTATGTGTCAAGAATTGTATCTCAACCATCAAGCATTAGTCAATGTATCAACCAAGCACCATAAAAGTGTCTCAATTATATCTTACCATACATCATGTACCAAAGGATATGCTAAACAAGTAATACCAATGGTTTACTTTAACCAAGTACTATCACCCACAATCATATACCATCTACAAGTTCATCAACCATGCACCAAACATCAACAATATGTACCATAGTCATTATGTGTTCCCATACACATATGCCATATCAACCATAAATATGTGCCAATGATACTTCTAGAAAGTGCCTCTAACAACAAAGTTTGTACCAATCATGCATCAATTGTAGATCAAGCTATGACTCATCAATGATGTACAACATAACCAACCTCATCAACTCATCAACTACATGTCCCAATATGTAGCTCAATCATATGACAAATACATATACCAAGACATCCATCACAAGATGTGTCAATGAAGCTCACATATGTACCAACCATGTACTATACCATATCTTCCTAAAAAACCATTCACTACAACAAGTGATAAGAAACCAATAGTACCTCTAAAAATGTACCAAAAGTGTTCCTCAATAGATCAATGATATACCTCTAACTATCATCACATCAACGTCATATGTCTTTTATAGAAAGATTTTCCTCACCCTATGCAATCTTGCACATAAGTCCTTTTTCCATTTCCCTATGCAGACTTTTTCATCCCTTTTTACAAATCCTAGAGCTAAAAAATACATTTTTTTCCACATGTATGCACCTTGCCTACTATACAACATGCATATACACAAGTTGCACCACTCCAACTTTCTTACATCGGGATTTGTGACCAAAAGTGAAAAATGGTGTCGAGTTTGCATGTCACGACATGATATCTATGATCCTTGGCCTTCCATATACTGGAAACGTTCCAACTCGACCCTTCAGTTGATTTGAAGGCTATAAATGGGCCAATTCCAAGCTATGGAAAAGAGGAGAAATAATTCAACTTTGAGAGCAAAGTTACTTTGGAGAAATTATTTACTTCATATTGAGTCTGCATCCCTTTGTCCTTTAAGTTTGAACACAATGTTCATCCACCAAGCTCTTCCCTTATTGATTGAGAACTTCATTGTCTCTCTTCTATGAGCTTGCCTTTGGTGGAGGATTGAAGTGGTAGAGGCCCAGCTGGAAGGAGCTTAGTTTCTCGGTTCTGAACCGTGCCGACACAGAAGTCTGTAACATTTTTACTTTTCCTGATCATATATTAATAGAAATACTCTTTTCCCATCCAATTGATATCTTGCAAATATTTGAATTATTATTCAATGGGCGTATTTTTCATGTTTATTAATGGATTATGCTATTGTATGTGCTAACATCATTTATTATCACCATATGATTTCTTTCTTTGGTTGTTGAGGACTAGTTGCAGGTGTATTGCTTTGGGTCAAGTGCTCAACGATGGACTTCATCGAACGTCTAGACGAGGTATGCATTTTATCTCGTCTTGCTAGAATATTTGTTTATATAGGATACTTGAGAATAGAGTTGATTTCTACAGTCATTTCCATCTGTTGTGGTTTTCCCCTAGCCATAGAGATATTTTCCTCATAACAGAATTGGTGACCATACTAGGGATTAAATCTTCTTTCTTGGGGTTTGGAGAGTTTTTCTCCTTAGATTTATCTCATTCCTATTGCATTTCTTGTCGTATCATTGCTTGACAACCTTTGTTCACTCTGGGTATGATTTTTTCAACCTTATCCCTTACATAGCCTTGTTTTTGAAACATATACGCGACTTTTTGATTGAAAGTTGCATATATACATGGGTTGTCCTTCTGCAAGCTACATACATACGCTCTGTTTTCTTGAACATTAGAGTACATCAACCTCTTTTGCTTGTTTTCTAGGTTTGGTGGTTGTTGGGTGGGATTTGATGATTGCTCAGTCTTCTTGGGTCTCTGTAGTGACTGTTAAGTGCCTGTGGGATGACAAGAGACCTGTTTGGGTTTGAATTTTTGGGCAGAGTCTTTCTCATCATCTTTTCATGTTGATTGTCCTTGTACATTGGGTCGGGTGTCTTGCTGCTTTGTATCCTACTCAAGTTTCCTGTTTCTATACATAATAGATTTTATATATCAAGTTGATGTCCAGTCCATGCATTTTCATTTTCCTTATATTGAAAATACAAAAATATTGGGCATTTTGCATTTCTTGGTATTTTGATCTTTTGAGTCTTTGTCATTATTTTAGTTTATATAAATAAAGATTACATTTTTACTTCAGAATTGTAGATTTGAAATCGAAAATTGCATTTGTTTTAAGAAGCATATCATGCATTGAAAATTGAGTTAGGACTTTGCATTGTATTCATATTTACTTTTCTTGTTGAGTCATAACATCATGAGTTTCACTACCATACCTTTTAGAGTAAGAATGACCATTAAAATTAATTCTATAACTTAAAAATGATCAGTCATGATTTTATTTTCTAGGGTGCACAAACTAGCTTAGGATTTAGTGCCTTGGAATAGGATTTTGTGAGTTACCTTCTCCAAGGCTATTAAATCAACATATGTGTCTGACAAAGGGAGTGGAGAAATCCATTGTATAATTGGTAATATTAGGAGGTTCTGCTCACACTAGAGTTAATCACAAGATCAAACGAGGTTGGTTGAAGGGATATCCCCCCGATACCTTCTTAGCATCAGAGATATTTATGAGGATCTATTTGTATATGGGGATATTTCTAGTGACTTTACCTCCGTGAGAGGCAATACTTTCAAGGTTTCGGGCTTTGCTACCCTTCCCATATGGTGGACCTGACTTATGACTGCTTTCCTGTGCATCATTTATACATTGGTTTCTTATTTTCTTGACTTAGGTGCCACATAGGTTACTTGCATGGGTTATTCTACATGTACCCTGGGTCAGATAAGGGTCGGACATAACACATCCTTTATGGAGGATTACCTCTTAGGGGGGATTCGATCAACTATTTTTTAAGCCCATGAGGGCCCTTATAACTGATTCTGTTACCTCTGATATTTAGCAGGGAGTCTCATGCCCCTCTTGGGCGAGACATACCTTCTTTAGGGAGGGAGGCCCATTTTCAGCCACTTTACCCCATTTGTGTGCATATTGGTCGTTTTATTTTTGATGTGCTCTTTGATTACTAGTTGGCCTTAGGATTTATTCTTTTGTATTTAGAGTCTTAAGTCATCATGGAGTCAGACCAACGTCCCCTCTGATCTCGTCGCTTGTTACAGTTACCACCAGATTTCGAGTCTTTTCCCTCTAAAAGGCATAGAGTTATTAGATGTGGTACACACGCCTCCACTTTTCAGATTTGTGATTCTACAAGGATGAGTACTTAACCGAGTCTTTAGAACACTGGGAGCTCTTCGACTCCCACAATTACTATAGTTAATGACACCCCTTTGACTCCCACACCTACTATAGTTAATGGAACCCCTTCGACTCCTGCAACCACAATGGTTGTAGTTCCAGAGGAACCTATCATTACTACTGCCCTTCCTATAGTAAATGCTCAATCTCTTGCCTCGAACCCATTTGGGTCTCTTGGTCACTCACCGGGATATAATGTTCAATCCATCCCTATGGCCTCTAGTCCTTTTTCCTATGGTATGTTGAAATTTACTTTGTAGTTTTTGAATGCCATCCCTGTTGTTGGCCCTAATGCTAGAATTGGAATTGGGGGAACTACACCTCCTTATACTCCATTTTTGTTTAGTGGTTCTCAAATCCCCCAAACAAATCCTAATATAGGAGGCATTCCTTCTTTTAACCCTAGGTCTAATCCTCTTTCTTCTGGGTGGAGAAACCAACCTGGCAGACAAGCTTTTGTTCCAGTTCTGTCCTATACCCCTACCTCCTCAGTTCTGATTCCGACCAAAATGTTTGGCATGATGAATCCACCTCTATCCTCCAGATTCACACCCAAAGGAGATCAGTTTCACACCTTGGGAAACCCCCAACCTAGATCCAATCCGGCTGGGGGCAATTTTTATAACCCCCATCAGAATATTCCTACTAGAATGATGCCCAACCAACCTTTTATGAATCATCCTGGAGGAGGGTCTTACAACCTCGGACAAGGCCATGGTTCTTACCAAAACCTTGGATGGGCTACAGATCCTCAAGCACAATCTTTCCAGGGAGATTGGGGCCATATGTCGCAACCCTGTCTCCATTTTCTAGCCATGCTTGATATGCCATACTTGTCTAAGTTGATGAATGAACCTGTGTCTCATGATTCTACATGGACCCCCATCCCCACCAATCTTCCTTCAGACATTCCTAAATAAGAAGGTAAGAATGGCGAGAATCTTGGTGATCACGTTACTACCTTTCACCTATGGTGCTCCTCAAATTCCCTTAATGACAATTCTATTCGGTTAAGATTATTTCAACACACCCTCATTGGGGTTGCTGCAAAATGGTATATCGAGCTACCTAGTGGGTATATGGGACCTTTAGTCATATGGTGTTGGTCTTCCTTAACCACTTCCAATTGTCGGTTCGTTATGATGTTGGCCCATAACTTCTACGACTTTATGCCAAGACATGACCACTCATATCTCAGATCATATCCAGGAGTGGCGTAGATGGAAGAGGTTGATTAAGACCTCCATACTATTGGAAGATTGGTTTTTTTCATTGATGTCAACCCTAATTATTGGTTTTGGACTGCAAGACTGATGAAGGTATTTGGACATGAAGGACAATGCACATGCAGAAACAACACCCATGGATGGATAGTATACATCATGTTATTTCTGGTGGTAGGTGTCATGTCACGTGGATCCCCATGGTTGAGGAGAAATGAATTTTTGAAGATGACAAAGTGAATTGAAGTAGGAAGTACAGGTTGGCCCTGAAGATAATTAAACAAAAGAATTACAAAATAAGAAAGTGTCAGGTTAACCCTAATGTTAAAAGGAAGTGATATAAAGGGTATAAATACATATCATTATACATTCATTTTACACACACAAGTCTAATTTCATAGGAAATTTGAAGTAAATAAGGTCGGATTTCAAGGGAGGATGAAGTCTTTTGGTGATGTGTTCTATGGTATGTTATTTACAGGTCATCTTACCATTTTCTCTATAACTTTTTTTCTAGAATGATTCATATGGTGAAATTGATATGGTATTGAGAATACATATCTAGGTACTTGTGGTAAAAATTTCAGCTCTTTATTCACTATAATTTTGGAGATACACTTTGTGGAAGATAGGGTTTTTGACTAGTCCTAAAGCTAGTCATAAACAAATGTTCTGGGTAAAATAGTCATAACTTATTCATAGAGAATCCAAATGATGTGTGAAAATTTTCATTGGAAAGAGTACAGTCTTTATTTTATTGTATGTGAGTTTCAGAATCTGATGTTAAATATTGATCTTGAGGCATTCTGTACAAGTTCACTCTCCTGAATAAACCAAAATTGAATAAGGTCTACCATTCTCTCTATAACTTATTTTTGGGGAGGATTCAAGGAGTGAAACTTGGAGGAGTTTTAGAGAATACATTGAGTAATATTATCTACAGGATCAGAGTATTCCAAGAATTGAAGAATTGCAGAAGTTGAAGAAGTACTAGGAAGCATTATCAGGTTCTATGTGATGGTTGGTTGACAATGATGATTTAATGTAAAGTTTTATTATCTCTCATATATTCTTGGGTGGAAGGAAGGGGAAAGGATGGAGAGGTCAACCCTCTCTTGATATTGGAGAAATCCCTCCCTTTATATTTGTAAGCTGGAGCTACCTTTGGAAGTCATTACTTCCCTTGAACAATAACTATTGATTATTTCTCATATATTGTGCATGGTGTATTGTGGTGTATTCGTGTAACTCTTATACTATTGTTCATTGATCAATGGATATAATTGAATGGTTTAAGTATAAGTTTTTTTTTTTTTTTAATTGTACTTGATAATGATTCACCCCCCTCTCAGTATCAACAATTGGTACAAGAGAGGGTTACCTTAAGTACAGTTTAACCACTGGAAGGAAGATCCTAAGAAAAAATGGAAGACAACATTCCAAATGGGATTCCACCATTTGATGGAAGCAATTTTGAATACTGGAGTAATAGAATGGAAACTTAATTGAAATCTCTTGGGGCAGATGTTTGGTTCTCAGTTCCTTTAGGATATAATGCTTTGAAGAAACCAAAGACTGCAACTCAGAAGGAAACAAAAATGAACAACAAATTGGAAATAGATACCATCCTAGATGGATTGACAGATTCAGTAAAATACAAGGTGGGATCGTGTGCATTAGAAAAAGATATTTGGGAAAAGCTACAAGACCTTTATGCGAGGTAATAAGCAGAAGGAGAATAAGTTGAAGCAAATTACAACATCTCAGATTTCAAAGAAGAAAATAGAGGTAGTTCTTTTTCTTTAATTGTGAAGGAGTAGGACATGTTGAATTTGAATGTCCTCATCCAAGGATTGAAAGATATGCCATTGAAGAAGAAAAGTCTAATGAATAAGAAGAAAATCATGAAGCATAAATGATTCAACAAGAATATGAGAATCTTAAAAAATTGAAGCATGTTGAGATTGAAAATAGCAAGCTCAAAGACACACAGAGAAAACTAAGAAGTGAATTGGGTACTTGTGAAAAGATAATTGTAAGCTTGAAGAAACAATTAGAATACTTTGATAAACTAAGAGAAGAAACCATTTCCTTGAAAACTCTACTCGAAGAAGAAAGAATAATAGGAGAAGTAAAGAATGACCAATTGATGAAGAAAGAAGAAGATTGTGAGAAACTTGAACAAGAAGTCGTCTCATTGAGGAAGAGCTTAATAAACTCTCAAGTTCCAAAAGAATTAACACATCTTGGATGCATGGGTGAAACTTCATACAAAGAAGATGCAAATACCAACAAGAAGGTTGAAGAAAGAGCTACACAGATAGTTGATGAGAAGTGGACCAGGATACCAGAAATAATGAATGATTACAAAAGAGATGAATATCCAAGGAGACCTCCTACCTTCAAGAATCAAAGAAGCTTCAATCAATATGAAGGAAACTACAGAAGAGTAGATCATGAACCCAAATGGAATACATCACAAAGAAGGTCACTTACTCTCAGGTATCGAAATTTCTTTCTTGGTTATTGTTATACTTACAAAAATTTTGGACATAAGACAATTAATTGCAGAATCAATGAAAGGAACAACTATGCAAGAAACATGAATGGTGTAAATAAAATATATGAAAATAATCATGGATTTGTCAACAAAATTTATAATTCATTTTCCCCATTGATGGACAAAAATATTGTATGCTACAAATGTAGTTATCTTGGCCACAAAGCACGATATTGTAGATATATGAATGAAGATGTCCCTATGCCAATCATAATATGGAGAAGGAAAGAGAATCCAAACAATGAAGATTGTCGAATAGCATTGACCGCTGAAGAATGTAAAGAAGAAGATGAATGGTACATAGACAATGGATGGTACATTGACCGAGGATCAAGACAAATTCATCAGCTTGAAGAAAAAGGGTGGAAATGTTGCATTTGGAGATGACTCATCTGCCAAAATAATTGGAAAAGGTGTAGTAGAGCTTGGAAGAAAAAATGTAAAAGCAAAGAATTTCCTATTGGTTGAAGACTTGAAGCATAATCTACTCAGTGTTAGTAAAATGTGTGATCAAGGATATACTCTCACGTTCGACTCAAAAAAATGAAAAATCAAAGAAGAAGGTTCAGGAATATTGGTTGCGACTGCAATAAGAAGACCAAGTAACATATACATCCTAAATTCACAAAAAATCTCCAAGGAAGAAAGAGACCATAAAAAATGAAGTGTTATTAAGTGCTATATGTTTAGGGGTAGCAACCCCGAAGAAGAGAGTTACCTTTTGCCATTAAACTCAGTGGGAGCAACCCTAACCTTTTCCATTGATGCCAAAGGGGGAGAGAACTTGGGATCATGATGATAGGGGGAGCATGAGTGTTTCCATCAATGACAAAAGGGGAGATTGTTGGAAGATTGGTTGTTGTCATTGATGTCAACCCTAGTCATTGGTTTTGGACCACAAGATTGATGATAGTATTTGGACATGAAGGAAAATGCACATGCATACACAACATCCATGTATGGATAATATACATCATGTTGTTTCCAGTGGTAGGTGGCACATCACGTGAATCCTCATGGTTGAGGAGAAATGAATTTTCGAAGATGACAAAGTTAATTGAAGAAAGAAGTACAGGTCAACCCTGAAGGATAATTAAAGAAAAAAATTACAAAATAAGAAAGTGTCAGGTCAGCCCTAATGTTAAAAGGAAGTGACATAAAGGGTATAAATACATATTATTATACATTCATTTTACACACACAAGTCAAATTTAAGAGGAAATCTGAAGTAAAGAAGGCTGGATTTCAAGGGAGGATGAAGTCTTTTGGTGATGTGTTCTAAGGTATGTTATTTACAGCTCATCTTACCATTTTCACTATAAATTTTTTTCTATAACGATTCATATGGTGAAATTGATATGGTATTGAGAAGACATATCTAGGTACATGCGGTAAAAATTTCAGCTCTTTATTCACTATAATTTTGGAGATACACTCTGGAAGATAGGGTTTTTTACTAGTCCTGAAGCTAGTCATAAATAGGTGTTCCGGGTAAAATAGTCATAACTTATTCATAGAGAGTCCAAATGAAGTGAGAAAAATTTCATTGGAAAGAGTACAGGTTGTAGTTTCTTGTGTGCAAGTTACTGAATCTGATGTTAAATATTGAGCTCGAGGCATTCTGTACAAGTTCGCTCTCCTGAATAAACTAGAATTGAATAAGGTCTACCATTCTCTCTATAACTTCTTTTTGGGGAGGATTCAAGGAATGAAACTTGGAGAAGTTTCAGAGAATACATTGAGTAATATTATCTATAGGATTAGAGTATTCCAATAATTAAATAATTGCAGAATTTGAAGAAGTATCAAGAATCATTATCAGGTTCTATGTGATGGTTGGTTGATGATGATGATTTAATGTAAAGTTTTATTATCTCTCATATATTCTTGGGTGGAAGGAAGGGGAAAGGATGGAGAGGTCAACCCTCTCTTGATATTGGAGGATTGTATCTTCCTTTTCGATTTTTATCCCTCCCTTTATATTTGGAAGTTGGAGCTACCTTTGGAAGTCATTGCTTCCCTTGAACAATAACTATTGATTATTTTTCATATATTGTGCATGGTGTATTGGTGTAACACTTATACTATTGTTCATTGCTTAGTGGATATAATTGAATGGTTTAAGTATAAGTTGAAAAAGTTTTTAAATTGTACTTGATACTGATTCATCCCCCTCTCAGTATTAACACATACCCTCGACCTTTCTTTTAGAATAGTTACTTAAGTCTTTGCGACCTCCTATCTCGAAGGATGTTGCTACATCTAGGGTTACCATTGAGGAAGAAATGATCTTCAAAGCCCAATAGTTAGATCTTATATACGCTCAGTCTGGGATGTTATACCACATTCTTCTAGATTCACCACGGTCAACCTATGAACTTAGACAAAATCCCGGACCTCATGCCAATGGTATTGTTGGCTTTGCCAATGTAAAATCCATAGACTTGGTGACCAACCATTTGAAAGAGTTGTGTCTAAACTAGTCTGAAGGAGGGCTAGCTTCGCCTGTGTTTTCCAATCCCACTTAGTCAGTATATGTACATTTTGTGCAATCGTCGATTGACCTAAATGGTAACCAACAACCAGGAAAGAATAAGAAGAAAGGACGTAATAATAATCATAAGGGTGGGAAAAATAATAATAAACCCAAGGACAATGGTAATAATGAGAAGACGAATAATAATGTTGGAGAGGGAAAGAAAGAAATATGTAAGCTGAAATTTCCTTGTAAGATTTGTACATATGATCACCTTAGTAATTTATGTCCCAAACTTGTGGAAGCTGCGAGGCTATTATATCTAATGCCTATTGTGCTGATGAATCCTTTCCCACATAACCAACACATGGCCTCAGAAATGCGACTGGTAGGAGTCAAAACCCGCCCTTGCAAGATGACGACTGCTTGTGTATCAATATGGTCGATGTGAAAGTTCATGTAGCCACTTGATATCGAGATTATAGTTCTTCACATGCTAGACCTAGTCTAGAATCTCCTCCTCTTCCTCCGAAGATGAATTTGCAGATCGAAAAAATAGAGCCACCACCTCGTATTCTGAAAGGAGTACTCAAGCGATCTACCCACAATCAAAATTCTAGAGCCGCCCAGAACTACTCTATTGTTGAGGACCTGGGTCAAACCCCTTGTGTGATGTCGGCTTTGGAGGTACTCTAGACGTGTCCTTCACAAAGGAATGCCTTGCTATCTGTGTTAGGAGCTCTAGAACCTAGTGGCTCAATTATAAAGTTTGATGTCATAGATGTGAAGCCTCGCTTGCCTTACTATGTGGCATTCCAAATCCACGTGGGGTACTCAAAGTATACCATCAAACATGTGGTTTTTGATGAACGCGTTGCTACATGTGTGATGTCTCTGATTTGTTGGAAAGCTCTCGGTTCTTCGACTCTTTCTAAATTTTCGAACATGTTGATTGCTTTTGATGGTCATTCCTTCCGCCCTCATGGTATTATTCCTTCCTTTCCGACCCAGTTGGGTGGGAAGATAGTAGAGGTGGAGGTTGAGGTAGTCGATGCGCCTCTTGATTATAACTTGTTACTAGGATGCAATTGGACCTATGCTATGATTTATGTTGTTTTGTCTGTCTTCTGTACTCTTTGTTTTCCTCATGATGGGAAGATCGTGACAATCAACCAATTATCCTTTGCGTACGCTAGTCCCAATTCATATGTTGAACCGTCGATCTCCGTAATCAACAATTCTCAGTTGACAACTGAGAATATCAGTGTCAGAATGTATTCTTCCATTATGGGTACTTTTGAATTCATGGCATTGATTCACCATGTTTACACCATGTCTAGTAGGCCCGTCTCGACAAAGAGGTCCATTCCTTTCCACAATTCCTATTTTAGTGATCCTTGGAACCTACCTTCCTCGACTTCGTCTTGTGAAGGTCAGTCACATGCTGGAATGGCCATGCCACTATCAACAATGGAGATTGTGTATCAAGTTTTTCTTGACTCTTCCACCGATCCTGATCCCGTTACCTCGACGATGGATGAGGATGATCTTGTTCTTAGGTCCATGTGGGCCACTTCGTTGTATTGTTCACATGACTACCTTGATGAGACTTTACCCTCGGTTGAAGCTATCATCGAATCCATGAATGGTTTCGACAAACCCTGGACTGATATGCATCATTGCTCTTATTTTCTCCTAGAGCTTGAAAGAATCAAACAAGATGACTTTCGATCTACTTTGAGTGAGATAGTCAGTCACACCATAGTTCCACTTGATACGCAGGGCATTTATGTCAAAGGAAATATGGTGAGTATTTCTCCTACCATCATGATCGATATCTCTCATACCCCTGGAAATATTGAAAACATACATATCGGTGTAGATTGTTTGCTAGAAGAAATCTTGATCTACACTGAACTCTTCAAGGAATTCCAAGATGTTTTTTCTTGGTCATATGAAGAGATGCCATGAATTGACCCTCATATTGTTGATAATGAGATTAGAACTTACCTGGATGCTAAACCTGTTTGACAACGTATTAGACATGTCAATCCCTGAAAGGCCCCTACCATTAAGGCATAGGTGGAGAAGCTACTTAATGTTGGCTTCATATTCTCGGTTCCCTTGACTGAATGGGGATACAATCCCATTCCTATGAATAAGAAGCAAGGAACTATCTGTGTATGCATAGACTTTCATGACCTGAACAAGGCATGTCCTAAAGACAACTTCCTGACACTTTTCATCAACCATATTCTCAATGAGTGTGTGGGAAGTGAAGTGTTTTCTTTCATGGACAGATTTTTAGGGTATAACCAAATTCATATTAAACCTGAGGATCAACACATGACAACATTTATTTGTCCTTGGGGTACTTTCGCATACTGGAAAATATCTTTCAAACTTAAAAATGTCGGAGCAACCTTCCAATGTGTTATGGCCTTCACATTCCACAATCTTAAGCATATAGTTGAAGCTTACCTTGACGATCTTGTTGCTCACTCTCTTAAGAGATCAGATCACTGTACATACCTTCAACTTGTTTTTGAAAGATTATGTTATTATAGAATCTGGTTGAACTCTCATAAGCGCGTATTTTGCATTAGGTCTGGTCGTCTTTTGGGATTTCTAGTGTCTGAGACTAGGATCATGGTAGATCCGTTAAAGGTTGAGGCAATACTTTGATTTCCTCCCCCATGAACTATTCGACAACTTCAAGGTTTACAGGGGAAATCTAACTTTTTACGTCGGTTTATAGTAAACTATGCCAATATCACTAAGGGTTTCATGCGTCTTTTGAAGAAGGACACCCCTTTTATCTGGGATGAGTGAGACTAGGAATCCTTCAATGCTTTGAAGAAATCCTTGGTATCGATGCCTCTGCTGAAGTATCTTGACTACAGTAGGGGTTACTTGCTTTATATCTTTGCGTCTGAGGAGACAATTGGTATGGTTTTGGTTCAGGAGGATGATGAACTCTGTGAGCACATCATCTACTATCTTAGTTGGTCCTAAGATTAATTATTCTCACGTTGAAAAACTATCTTTGGTTGTCATTCACATAGTCCAACATTTACGTCATTACATATTTCTTTGCAAGACTACTATGGTGGTCGATGTCAATCCATTTCAATACGTCCTTACCAGGTGTATCATAGGGGGAAAATATAATAAATGGATTGTCATTTTACAATAATTTGATATCGATTTCACTTCTGCGAAATCCAAGAAATCACTAGTCTTTGCAGATTTAATATTCGTCTTTCCACAATTATATGAGGATGTTATCCATGTTGATTCATTTGTGGATGAGCAAATTTTTGTTGTCTCGTTGTCCGACCCTTGATATGTAGACATTGTTCTCTATCTTCAAACTTTGAATTTCCCTTAACATCTCTCGCGAGATGGCCAATGACGTGTATGATACCAAGCTAAGAATTCTACTATCATCGATGACACTTTGTATTGTCAAGGAATAGACAATATCTTGCATTGTTGTTTAACTCACGGAGAAGCTGAGTCAATCCTAAATGATTTCCACAATGGGGCTTGTGGTGGTCATCTATCCTGGCTTGCGACAACCCACAAAATTTTGTGAGCCGGTTATTTTTGGCCATCTATCTTTAAAGATTGTGTTGAAGCGGTTAAGAAGTGTCACCCCTGCTAGATGTTCACTCGAAAAATGCGCTCGCATTCGACCCCTCTTCACCTAGTCATTATCGTCGATCCCACTGACTTTAGCACCCTTGCCATGGCTTTCCTCGCCCACTACCAGTTACCCATCCGTTACGAAACAGGAACCAAAATTTTGAGTTCTTTCAAACAAACCAAAGCCACTCATATCTCTTATCACATTCATGAGTGGCAACGGAGATGACGTCTCATCAAACTCGAGCTTCCCGATCAGTTACTAGTAGATTGGTTCACGAAATCATTCATGAATGACATCTCTCGTGACATCACCATGGGTGGAGTTGTCACAGAACAACAAGCAATCAGTCGTGCTCAATACCTTCACCTTGTTTACTCACAAACATGTACTCTTTATGATTTTCTCCCTAACGCACCTCGCCCTTCTGCTACTGCTACTTCAACTATTCATGTTGTTTCTCATGTGGTTGATGGTGTGATTATCACTTTCCATGCCCAACCCCACTCTGCACAAGCCTCTACCACCAACCCCAAGTCCATTGCTTCTAATGTTCAACATGCTTCATCTCCTACTCCTCTTGTCGGCAAGACTTCTGAGGTGAACTCTGTTCAATCTACCCCTGCTGGAAAGAATAAATCCAAAAAAGGGAAGGGTAAGAATAAGGAGGATAAAAATAATCCACAATCTAGGAAGACCAAAACACAACCTGTTGAAGATAAGGATAAGCACAAACCCCGATACCCTTGCCTTATCTGTGGTGATGATCACTACACTAAGGATTGTCCGAGACAAGCTGAGGTTACTAAGTTCCTTAAAGGGACCCCAAAACCACCTACCCCGGTCGTGTTGTCACAACCCTTTCCTTCTCAACAACAAGCCCAATTGGTCATTCATGACCAACCTTCCCCCTCCACTACATCCTATGTCTTAATGTGTACAGGTGATTAAAAGAATAATGACGTCACACTTACCACTCAAGCCAAAGATTATTATTCCTCCAAAGAGAAGGTTGATGAAATACCTCCTTCGTTGGTCCAACCATATCTCTCAGCTCCACCTACCAACGATCCTCTTCATCTTGAATGACCAAGCCTAGATACAATTCTTCGCCCTCCCCCGAAGGGTGTTGTTCGAAAGTCTGCTTTCAATCCTCATGCATGTGTCACCCATAACTATAGTATTGTAGAAGATCTAGCCTAAGCACCGTCCGCGATGTCAGCCCTCGAAGTCCTTCAAAGCTGTCCCACACAATGGAAGGCATCGTTGAAAGCTATTGGTGGAATCGATCCTACGGATACAAATTTAATAATTTTTGACTTGGAAGATCACATTCCAAGGTTACCCCTTCAACTCGCATTTCAAATACAAGTTATTGTCTCTGAAAAGAACATTTGTAGAACAATTATTGATGAGGGTGCCTCGACGTGTGTCATGTCTATTTCTTATTGGAAATCCATCGGCTATCCTCCCTTAACCGAATCACACAACATGCTCAAATCCTTTAATGGCTCTGGGTTTAAGCCTTATGGTGTCCTCCCTTCGTTTCCTATTACGTTAGAAGACAAAACGATCAATGTTGAAGTTGAGGTATTTGACGCTCCTCTCGATTACAACCTTCTACTTGGTCGTAGCTAGATCAATTCCATGCATGCAGTTGTGTCCACTCTTTTCTGTGTCGTTCGTTTCCCGCATCAAGGAAAAGTAATGACGGTGGACCAATTGGCCTTCTTTAACTCTGATACATGTACCAACAACATACCTTTCATTGTGAAAACCCCCCTGGATATGAGAATGCAGAGTGGGTCTTCTTAAATATTCCTCGTTGATGGGTACTTTCCCCATTCCACCACCCGATATTCCACATCCGTCTGTCACCTTGATCAACATGATTTCCACCTCTGTTCGAGAAACCCCTGCATCTTCTGACCCATGGATAGTACCCAACCGTGATGATCATCTTCACTACAGCGACCAAATGCCTTTAAGTCCGGTCAAATTTGCTTATCAAGCCATTCAATCGACAACCCCTTCTACCCCCTCTCTTGGTGATTTATCTCTGGATCTATTCCTGTGTCATTTTTCCTACTGACGAGATGATTATGTCTGTTATGTCCATGGAAGATACCCCTTATGATGATGGATATCATTGTTCCATTCTCTTCCTGGAACAACACACCATTGAGAGTTACCAACAGATCTCGACTTCGTCGACCGATGTCGTCATTTCTACCGTTCTTGAGTCTACGCACGATATGTTCTATGAAGGGAACTTAAGTAATATCTCACCCACCATCCCCCTCGACATATCCATTAAACCTGGAGTTGTCAAAAATGTGCATATCGAAGCTTTGTGTTCTAATGATGAAGTTGTCACCTACAAGTCTCCTTTTCAAGAATTTCGTGACATCTTCGCATGGAGCTATGAAGAAATGTCGGGTATTGACCCTAACATTGTTGTACACGAGATTAAGACATACCCAGGCGCTAAACTCATCTGGAAACGAATTTTTCTGGTCCACCCACGTAAAGCAGCTGCTATCAAGCTTGAAGTTGAGAAACTTCTTAAAGCTGGCTTTATTTACCACGTGGCTCTAACTGACTGGGTTTCCAATCTTGTTCCGGTTAACAAGAAACAAGGAATGATCCGCATGTGCGTTGATTATAGGGATATTAACAAAGCTTCTCCTAAAGACAACTTTCCCACCCCCTTCTTTGACCAGATCATCGAAAATTGTGTCAAGAGTGATGTAACGACCCTTGATTATTAAGTATAATTAATTTAATAATATAATCCTAAAAGATTAGCTAAACTATATTTATGTCTTAAAATAACATTTCTAATTGATTATTATTAATTAGTTATTCATGATGATTAATGATTAATTTAAGTATTAATTAATTCATTAAGTAATAAAGTATTAAATAAAAGGTGGATAATAAAATATAATATTAAATTAAGTTACGTATCCAACAAGGGATAACATATTAAATACATAAGGATAAAATAATAAAGGAGGGATAAGGGGCATTAACGGCGGGAGGATAAGGAGGTAATAAAGGAGTTAGGTGAGGAAGTAAATGAAGGGAAGTCGGTGAAGGAGGGATAAGGAAGGGAAGGAGTCGGACGGGGGGGATTATTCTACGGGAGTTGGCCATGGATTTTGGGGAGCTCTGAGTATTGCAGAGAGGGAGGTGAAATTTTGTGAGTGGCATTGACACAGTGGACCGGAGTTGCTGGGGGTTTTGGGCACAGAGGGCTAGGATATCTGTTGATATCCTGGGGCTAGGGAGCTACCTAGTTGGCAGGGAGGATGGTTCTGGGTATTGTTTTGCAGAAGCGGGAAGGAAGCAAGCTGCGGGCAACGGAGGATAATAGCATCACCTTAAGGTATTTATTTCAAATTTTGCATTGTTTTAATCTCTTATAGAAATTTATTATAATTGATAAATAGGCGGGCAAATGAGCTAAATTGTAGAAATTTCTTGACTTTTATTGTTAAGTTGTAAATTAAATGGTAGTTTAATTAATTCAGCCATTACATATGGTATCAGAGTTGTAGTTGAAACACTGGAGCCTTAAGGGCCAAAGTCCCTCCCACCTAACCTGCAAACCAAATGAAATGCACTATTAATTGATTATATAAACAAAACTATATATATATATATATATATGAAAAAAAAAATGTTACAGAAATATTTGGGTATCAAAGAAATACAACTCGTAAATAAATAAATAAATGTATTTTAAAAGTTTAAATTATTTTAAATATATAATATGCAGGGAGTAGCATTAGAAAAACTCGCGAGTATGTTTATATAAAAAAAAAAAAAAAAGGCAACCTGCGATATTTTTGGTCTCTTCGTTTCCATTAATTATGAGCAAACATGATGGAGATTTTCGGGCAGAGAAAAGGCTAGGGAGACCATAGAAGCTTTCTCTGACCTTAATTCTCAATAAGATGGGGACCTGAAATCCTAACTAGATGGGGTTCTCTCCGAGCCTAACTTCTTGTCTGTGTCCTTCTCTCCCTTCCACGCGAATTTGACGCTAAATGATCTTTAATCAAAACATTACAAAATGTTCGATGGTGCAAGCAAATTTATGAGACGGTTACAGAGTTATGTATTGTAATCTGCGAGGATTGTTTTACAAACTTTCTGATCAGAACAATTTATTACTGCACCAAGTATTCATTTTTTTAATTGTGCAGGTCGAAATATCCTCTCTTTTCATAGGCTATTCCAAGAAAAAATAACAACATCCTATCAAATCTCTGACAAAGACGCAGAACTTGTGATACGACATTTTTTGGATGACTACAACAATATTTGTTGATGCATTCTTAAGGGTTTGAATGGAGTTCCAGATATTGTAGAAAGTACATAGGTTCAATCAAATACTTTTTTTTTACCATGGGAAATCGGACATTGCCAGTTCAAATTTGTCGGTTGCTACTATAAATGTTCAATCAAATATTACTAAATTGCCTCTCCTTGCCTCAAAGGTAAAATCGAGTAAAAAAAAAATGACATTAAAAAAAATAAAAATAAAGAAAAACAGTAATGCACAATGATTTCCCTTTTAAGAAATAGATCAATTCCTAGTTCAGGGAGTACCTTATAAAAAGATTCTACAATCAAATCAACCAACGGAATCTAATAGAGTTATGTGCAAAGATTCTGGCTTCTGAGAGAAATGATCAGATTTGAAGGGAAATAATAACAATTCCAAATATCAGCTATCTGATTTTAAGGCCCTCTTTTACTTTTTCCTATTACTGCTCCTGATCTCGAAGAACCCTGCATGGTTCACATCTAACTACTCCCACTACCTGTGTCAATACTGATAGATCTAATGCACATAATGAATGGCCATACCCAGCCACAGAATGCCCTGATCATGTTGGTGACAAGGCAAGGCCGAGTTGGATAGATTACCCATAGGAAGCTTTTACAAATGCAAATGCACATACGTGAGGGTTGGCTAGACAAACCAAAATGCATGCGCATGTTATATTGGCATTATGACTATAAATTATAACCTAAAACAAAGGAATTGATATAGAAATTAGGATGAAGCAATCTATAGATCATTTATCCAAGGATTCTTAACGGAGATGACGAGCGTTGCCAACATAGATTAGTACACTCTTACCGGGGATTTGAGGCTCTAGACCCGCGTGGAACACCCTTCCAGAGGAGGACAACAGCGGAAGAAGCAGATTACACCGAGAAGTACACTCGAGTGTGAGTACAGTCGGAAAGGAAAAAAAAACCATTTCGATTGCCCATTTAGACACCGGATTGCAGAGCCTCTGAGCAGACCCGAAGGGCAGTGCGCATTCAGGAGAAAGAAATTACACATTCATAGAATATTTTCTCCATCTCTAGCCCTCTATTAGACCCTGTCGGATTAGGGAAATATCATGAGCACTCAAGACCTGGACCAGGGAAACATCTTTTCAGTGATTCGAAATGGGTGCGCGGGGATGGCCAGTCAGGACCTGTCCGTAGGATTCAGGGAGCTTGAAGCCTAAAATTTAACAATTCTTGATCCTTGACGAGCCCCAATTCCCAAAAGACCAGCTGACAATCTCCTCAACTGACCAGTTGAGCCACAGACTCACTATTTTCCTCATGATGGAGATATGGTTCCCAACCGTCCTTCAGAAAATAACAGCTGCAAACCTGCGATTCAAAAAAAAATTGGAGTCTTATGAAGGTGTCTGATCACTGTCATTTTTTTTATTCCAAATAAGGGAGCAAAGGGCACGTGGGTCGCATGCAATCCCCACGTTGCCGACTTGTGAGTCTTTGGGCAAGTGGGCGGCATGCAATCCCCACGTTTCCAATACAAAGTATATTTTTTTAAAATTTTTGTTTACTTTTAATTTGAGTTGTAAATATCGTATTTTAGTTATTTATAAAATTTTCTCTTATATATATCATTTGATGAAAAAAAAATAATGAAAAAAAAAGTATAATTGTGAAATTAATATAGTTTAACTTTACATTATTAATTAAACTAATTAACTTTATTAATTTTATTAAAAGATTAATAAAATATTAGTTAGGTTTGAGTAATATAGGGCTAAGTATAAATTTAAATGGAGTCCGTGGGATTTGAACCCCGAACCTCCCCACCGGTCAAAGTCTTGGCAATGGCCGCCCTACCAACGCGCCATGTGTTGTTTCTTTTACAAATAATTTCACATTTAAATACTTTAATTGTCATACCCAAGACCACATGCCAAGCTATCAAGCGCCTTTTAGAGCCATACAGGTCACATGCCAAGCTATCAAGCGCCAAAGACATAAATGGAGGAGCCCACAAAGGGACGTATGTGCTCAACGCAGCGTCTTAAGAACACTAACGCTGAAAGGTACATAGTGTTGGTGTACGCATATCGGCGTAAATTAATAAACATAAGGTCGGGAGTCATTTTTAATCAAGTTGTAAGCATAAATTAAAAGGGCTCAGACTAGGACAAGCGGGAAGGAGGTGGCATATGCACTAGGAGAGTAAGCCTAGGAAGTGGCGAGTAAGGCGCCAAGCCAGCGTAGCTACAGGGCAAAGGAACCAGTAGTTATTTTCGTAGGGGTGAAGAAACTAAGCTTAGATGCTTAAACCTAACCCTAACCTAGCCAATCCCCTAATGGAGTAATGTCTGTTTACAGACAAGTAAAGAAAACTTACGCCTAACCCTGTTTTTAGTTTGAGTAGCACCAATTTGAAACATCCTGGAACTCACCCTGACAACTTTGGTTGATGCAGGTCAAAGCATACATGATGGTCAGGACTCGAGGGAGTTGAGGCAGAGGAGCTTCGTCGCAAGAACCGCCAACACCGCCAGCGCCACCATCATCATTGCCCGAACTAGCCCTCATACTGCGCTCGTTGGAAGCCATCAACGAGAATTTAAAGGGGCGACAACCGACAGGGACTGAAGTGGAACCCCCACTGTCTGGAACGGGTAATCCAAAAGCGTCAAGGGATTTAGGGGGAGGTCCTCCACCTGAAGACATCACGCGAGAGTTGCAGAAGATCAAACTTCCAGAGTTTCCCGGAGGTCGCACCAGTGAACGCGTGGAAGCCTGGTTGGAAGGCATGACTAGGTGTTTTGCCTTAAGGGACTATGCGTCCAACTCAAAGGCAAAGATCGCCATTTTTCAGTTAAGAGACAACGCCTTGAACTGGTGGGGCAACTTGGAAAGACAACTGCACTTTACCCCAGACACAGTATCTTGGGAACTTTTCGAGGAGAGATTCAGGAGGAAATATCTATCGGCGTACTACGAGGAACAACAGGTTGGGGCATTTCATGCCTTAGTATAGGGAAACAAAACTGTAGAAGAATATGAGATCAGGTTTATGGAACTGGTCAAATATGTGTCGTATATGGATAACGACCAACGACAGGAAGAATGCTTCGTCTATGGATTGAACCCTAGGATAAGAGCTATGGTACGGATGTGGAAACCGTCTTCAGTAGAAGAAGCGGTGGAAAATGCGTGTTATGTGGAAGAACATATGAACTTGACCGGGGGTACAAGAATGACATTTTCGCATCACCCTAGATTTGTAGGAAAGGCCCCGAGGACATTTCCTAGGGGAGGGGGCTCAAGGCCACCGCCATATGGTAACAGATTCGCGCCAAGGACAGTAGCTACAGGGATTTCAATGGCAGCGAGTGCAGCATCTCATTCATCGCCAATGGTGCATACAGGACCACGACCATCTCAGGGAACAATGATCAGGGGCAGGGGTTCCAGGGGAAGGAACTCATTTCAAAGACAGACACATAACAGTGCACAGGTTCAATCTGGGGTTACCTGTTGGGGGTGCGGGGGACCCCATTACTAGCGTGACTGCCCGGAGTTACAATCAGGGTTCGTGCATAGAGGAGGAAAGGCGTCGATGGGGAGAGAAAGTAGTAGCCACCATATTTACACAGCAGTTAATAACCGTCAGGTCGAACATCAATCCACGGTGGTGGATTCATCAGGTACGCTAAATCATATCAATGTTAATATTTTGTTTGATTCTGGTGCGACAAGTAGTTTCATTTCACCATCTGCATTAGAAAAGAGTGGGTTGGTAGCCTACGAGCATGATGACTTTAAACAAGTTGAGATGGCTTCGGGGGAAAAACAAGTTGTAGGACCTAGTGTTGATAATTGTATAGTAGACTTGGGAGTGTGTACTACCAGGTTGAAAGTATACGTCACTGCTCTCGGGGCATATGACCTAATCATTGGAATGGATTGGTTAGCAGCTCATCGAGCTTTGGTATATTTCTTCGCAAAGAGGGTTCTTTGTGTCGATGATGAAGGAAGACCAATAGAGATCCAGGGTGTACAGAGAAAAGTGTCGCTACGCTTTATATCCACTATGAAGGTTAAGCGATGCTTGAGGCAAGGGTGTTGACTTTATGTAGTGGAGGCAGTGAATGAAAGGAAGGGACCCTCATTGGATCAGTATCCGATATTGTCAGAATTTCAAGATGTTTTCTCGAACGAGCTACCAAGGTTACCTCCTGAGAGGGAGCTTGATTTTACAATTGAGCTAAAACCTGGTGCAGAACCAATTTCCAAAACTCCGTATCGGATGACAGCGCCAGAACTTTGTGAGTTGCAAATGCAGTTGAAGGAGTTACTGGACTTAGGGCTAATAAGGCCTAGTGTCTCACCTTGGGGCGCACCGGTAATTTTTGTAAAGAAGAAGGATGGATCCTTACGACTGTGTATAGACTACATGGACTTGAACCGTGCTACAGTCAAAAATAGGTACCTGATGCCACGAATAGATGACCTCTTCGACCAGATGAAAGGAGAAACAGTATTCTCAAAGATTGATTTGCGATCAGGGTATCATCAGTTAAGGATTAAGGAATGTGATATCCCAAAAACGGCCTTCCGAACTCGGTTTGGACATTACGAGTTTGTTGTAGTACCTTTTGGATTGACCAATGCGCCAACGGTATTCATGAGCCTCATGAACGGCATATTTCGGAAGTACTTAGACCGTTTTTTACAAGTCTTTTTAGACGATATCCTCATCTATTCCAAGAATGAAAGAGAACATGAGGAACACTTACGAATAGTGTTGTCCTGCCTTAGAGAAAAAAAATTGTATGGGAATCTGTCGAAGTGTTCCTTCTTCCAGAAAGAGATCCACTATTTAGGTCATATCATTTCCAGGGAAGGAATCTCTGTGGACCCAGAAAAGGTAAAGGCCATTATGGAGTGGTCAGTGCCAAAAAATGCCCATGAAGTGAGAAGCTTCATGGGGCTAATGGGTTATTACCGGAGATTTGTAGAAGGATTCTCAAAAATAGTGAAACCCATCACCACTTTCCAACGCAAGGGGGTCAGGTATGAATGGACAGAAGAATGTGATAGTGCATTCATTAAGCTTAAGAGGTTACTAACTAGTGCGCCAATTCTACGAGTTCCGGATATGGAAAATGACTTCATAGTCTGCACGGATGCCTCGAAGCAAGGGTTGGGGGCAGTGTTAATGTAGGATGGAGGAGTGATAGCTTATGCATCAAGGAAGTTGAAGAAACATGAGGAGCTATACGTGACTCATGATTTAGAGTTGGCAGTTGTAATGCTAGCTCTGAAACTTTGGAGGCACTATCTTGTTGGGCGAAACTTTGAGCTCAAAACGGACCATCAAAGTTTAAAACATCTCTTCACTCAAAGAGATCTGAATGCTAGGCAAAGGTGATGGAGTGAGTTTATGAGTGAGTACGATTTTGGTATATCGTACATCAAGGGAAAGGAAAATGTGGTTGCAGATGCCTTGAGTAGGAGACCACGTATCTTCTCCTTGGTAACCTTAAAGGTCAATTTGAGGGAACGTGTGTTGGAACAACTCCAAGGAGATAGTTGGTATTTGAAGGTTACTTCAAACCTCCAGAGCAGGAGGCAGTTAGAGCCAAAGTATGAAGGATATAGTCTGGAAACAGACGGATTGTTAAGATATCGAGGAAGGATGTACATCCCTGAGAATGGGGATATTCAAAGCATCATACTGAAGGAAGCCCATAGATCACTTTATTGTGCGCATCCGGGTGTGAAGAAGATGTACGTAGATATGAGGAAGCTCTTCTTCTAGGTGGGCATGAAGTGCAATGTAGTCCATTTCATTGCCAAATGCCTAGAGTATCAACAGGTGAAAGCCGACCACCATCACCCAGCACGCCTCCTACAACCACATGATGTTCCTATGTCCAAATGGGAAGTCATCTCTATGGATTTTGTTGTGGGGTTGCCGCTCACATCTCATAGACATAATGGCATTCTTGTGATAGTGGATAAGTTAACCAAGAGTGCTCATTTTATTCCGGTTAGAGACACTTACGATGTCACTGATGTGGCACGTGTGATTATAAGCGAGGTTATCTGTTTGCATGGGATACCTAAGAAGATCATTTCAGATAGGGACTCCAGATTCACTTCTAGGTTTTGGACAAGTTTACAGTCAACGTTGGGGACTCAGTTGAACTTAAGCACAACTTATCATCCTGAAACA
>ML777127.1:1053126-1079264 GCA_009831015.1 Picea engelmannii
TTAAGTATAATTAATTTAATAATATAATCCTAAAAGATTAGCTAAACTATATTTATGTCTTAAAATAACATTTCTAATTGATTATTATTAATTAGTTATTCATGATGGTTAATGATTAATTTAAGTATTAATTAATTCATTAAGTAATAAAGTATTAAATAAAAGGTGGATAATAAAATATAATATTAAATTAAGTTACGTATCCAACAAGGGATAACATATTAGATACATAAGGATAAAATAATAAAGGAGGGATAAGGGGCATTAACGGCGGGAGGATAAGGAGGTAATAAAGGAGTTAGGTGAGGAAGTAAATGAAGGGAAGTCAGTGAAGGAGGGATAAGGAAGGGAAGGAGTCGGATGGGGTGGATTATTCTACAGGAGTTGGTCATGGATTTTGGGGAGCTCTGAGTATTGGAGAGAGGGAGGTGAAATTTTGTGAGTGGCATTGACACAATGGACCGGAGTTGCTGGGGGTTTTGAGCACGGAGGGCCAGGATATCCGTTGATATCCTGGGGCTAGGGAGCTACCTAGTTGGCAGGGAGGACGGTTTTGGGTAGTGTTTTGCAGAAGAGGGAAGGAAGCAAGATGCGGGCAACGGAGGATAATAGCATCA
The DNA here is from genome assembly GCA_009831015.1 of Picea engelmannii. Taxonomy (NCBI): domain Eukaryota; kingdom Viridiplantae; phylum Streptophyta; class Pinopsida; order Pinales; family Pinaceae; genus Picea; species Picea engelmannii. The sequence continues at coordinate 1,053,744 of ML777127.1, forward strand.
CCTTAAGGTATTTATTTCAAATTTTGCATTGTTTTAATCTCTTATAGAAATTTATTATAATTGATAAATAGGCAGGCAAATGAGCTAAATTGTAGAAATTTCTTGACTTTTATTGTTAAGTTGTAAATTAAATGGTAGTTTAATTAATTCAGCCATTACAAGTGAAATCTTCTCTTTCATAGATGGTTTCTCTAGATATAATCAAATCAATATCGTACCCGCCGACCAACACAAGACCGCTTTTATTTGTCCTTGGGGCACTTTTGCCTACCGAAAAATAGCCTTTGGTTTAAAGAATGTCGGCGCAACTTTTCAACATGCTATGTATTATGCCTTTCATGATATAAATCACATTTTCCAACCATATCTCGATGACCTACCGACTCATTCCATGCACTGTGTTGATCATCCAACACACCTCTGAGCCATTTTCCTCCGATGTCGATTTTACCGTATACGCTTAAACCCGCACAAATGTGTTTTTTGTGTAGAATATGGTCGAATTATGGGCTTTATTGTTTCATGTCAAGCGATTCGGGTAGATCCTTTAAAGGTCGAGGCGATTCTCAATCTCCCTCCTCCTTCCTCACTTCACCAGCTACAAACTTTGCAAGGGAAGACAAACTTTCTACGTCGTTTCATCCCAAACTATGTTGAATTAACCCTCGGATTTACTCGACTGCTCCAGAAAGGTTCTGAGTTTGTATGGGATATCACTGCCAACAAAGCTTTCGACGCTTTAAAACTGACTTTAACCCATACCCCACTACTTTTCCCACTTGATTATAGTCGAGATTATTTCCTCTATCTCGCAGCCTCAGACTCTACCATTGCTATGGTTCTAGTCCAGGAGGATGATTCTCATGATGAACATGCCATTTATTATTTTATTCGGAGTCTCGCGACTACTGAAACCAAGTATTTACGTGTTGAAAAACTGGCCTTGCCCATCATCCAAGTTGTTCAATGTTTCTGACACTATATCCTTTTACACAAGACTACTGTGATTTTTAACTGCAACCCTACGCAACACATTCTTACATGTCAATTGCTAGGGGGAAAATACTCCAAATGGATCGTAATAATCCAGGATTTTGACTTAGAATTCGAATGCACTAAGTCAAAAAAACCCTTGGTGTTTGCTGAATTGATATGTGACCTTCCCTATGTTATCACCCTAACAATTTTTATTGGGATCTAAAGACTTCTGAAGTTTAGCGAGACACTATACCACAATAGAGGTGTGATATTTCAAGGTTCTCATCTATATTCCATAGTGTATGAACAAATGTAGTAGAAGTGGGAAGGGAGTAGCTCAGCGGGCCGTCGATCTTGAAAAATCTCAGATCTATGGTCGAAGCCTACATCGGACATACAAATAGCATGGAACTTAACATCGCGAAGGAATACCAGGGAAAACTACTCTGGTTTTGATGGGGAACATGTGGCGCTTTTACACACACATCAGGGGAGACAGCGGATTGCCTGAAACCACTTTTCCTATGGCCCCGATGTCACGTGGTTCAAAACATCATGTCGATAGCTCACAGGGAGGATGGAGGTTGGTCAGATCACCTCACATCATCGATCCAGGTACTTTCCTGGATGACGTACCAAAAGGACGTTGCCACATAACTAACTTGAGTCTCATCATTCGAAGTGGATTGATGAAGCATGGAACACCAAGGTACTATGACAGTAATTTGTGAGCAAAGTACACAAACCATCAAATCTCAGTTATGAATCATTTTATCCTATTCTGGGAAATTGTCATCTTATGTGTAAGAAAAAATAGCTTGACATGTGCTCCTGAATTTTGTAAACTCAATGGGTGGCCAAATCAAGGTCTCTGAGAAGTCCGGAAGGGCATGGATAATACCCATCAAATGGTGTTTGGGGCGACTGGGTTCTCAGCTAAGGTACCAGGCAGGTCAATAATTAAGAATGAAAGATGGGTTTTACAGATGCTGGTGACTAAATTTCATACCAAACCTGAAACTGAGACAAAGTCGGGAGTAAAATTAAACCTTGTCATGAGGGATCTTGTCATAAATGAACACACAGACAACACCTGCCACCCAACCACAAAGAAGAAGAGGAGATAAATGAGTAAATTAGAGGCCAAAAATGAGATGATAGAGAGCATTGAGGAAAATTTCGATTGGTGGAGCACCCTAGAGGAGGAAATCGCCAAGCTGAGGTGAATCCTCAGGTAAAATTTTAGTGTATTTCAGATAGTTTTGGACAGATGTTGGCTTAAGATAAGGGAGTCCTGATATGACAGACCGATTACTGACGGTCCCTTTAAATAATACAATTGTTTTTCCTTTTTGTAACTTGTATCTCTTTTTAGAATTATGAGGAAGTCAGAAAGTTTTAAATTCCATATGAAATTCCTCTATATATGCTTGGCCTCATGAGTATAGAAGCATGGAGAAAAGAGGAGCCTGCCCTCTGTGCAGGAAAACTTTATAAATCTCTAGCACTGGAATGAACACATGGGTGTAGAGGCAGATTTTGAGACTTTTTAGGAAAACATTCTAATTGGTGGTGTTATGAGTCTTGTTTTCTCTCATAGTGTGTGATTCCTGTTATTCTGTATTTTCATTTTGCTTTCTTCTGTCTAAATTGAGAAACTAAAAGTCCAGAATTCATTATTCAATGCTCTCGGCTTAGTGATTTAGACTATGTTCATCTCTTCTAAACCATTTCAGAATTCATTACTATAATGCTCTGATAATAGTTGTGTGTTTCTTTTCTTCTGATACCATCTAAAATTTTCAAGCATAAAATCAGAAGTATCAAGTGACACGAGAGAGCCCTCTCTGAGTTGAGCAGGCTAGTGCCTCAACTCTAAAGCTGGTTGAAACATTTACCTCTGTCATCTGTCTATTCAGCCGGACAGAATTTACAGAGTGCTAACATTTTGGCGCCATTTTTGGGGATGAAATTTAAAAATTTTCTCTGGGAAGAACGACATGGTTGAGTTCTAGGGTCTGAGACCGGTAGACACTTAGGCACACATTGGCTGTATTCCTGCTCTGGCGACTCCACTTCGGTTCGAAGGCAACTCCACTGATAAAAGAATCTTGAATTTCCAAGAGGCGGGCCTGCTCTCAATACTTCAAGCACGAGACAGAAAATTCACTGAAAGATGAAACCCCTTGACAGGAGCAAGGAAGGGAATCATGAGGGAAAACATGTACTCAAAATGGGACCTATTACAAAGCATTTTAATTTTCATTTTAAGTTGCCTTTGCTCCTTCCTTGAAAATTCCAAACGAACTTTCTTTTACTTATTGTATCTTAATAATGATCATGAAAGACTTAAAATTATATTTCCTCCTCTATACGTTGCACATGCATACCCTCGCCTTGTCGTTGGTTCTGATAAAAAGTTTTCACCTAGGCCACACAATGACAATGACCAAGTTGATGAATCCCATGAGACTCGAACCAACGTCTCTCCCATTGTTCTTGACCCAACACTCCCTAAGGCCTGACATAGATATATACCCTTAAAGCTACCTCAAACCCTTCATGATTTCCCTCCAAATTACTATGAGTTCCTACCTGTGTTTGATGGAGGATCGGGTATCATATCTGTTGAAAAGAACATTCAATGGTTTGAGCATTTTATAGATTTATTCAAGATTGACCACGATGATGTGTGTATGCGATTTTTCTCTCAATCCTTGAAAGGAGAAACCAAACACTGGTTCAAACACTTACACCCAGAAACCATAAGCTCATGGGTCGAATTGAAGAAGTTTTTTTTTAAATTTTGGGGCAAGGAGAAATCCTTAGAGCTGCAACTCACTGAGTTTTACGCCTTGAAAAGACGCAACAATGAATATATTTCTATATTCAGTAGAAATTTCTCTAGTGTCTATTATAATTTTTCCAAAGAAATTCAACCCTCTGAAGTTGTTGCCATGCTCCATTATGCAACTGCTCTTCATCTAGATTTTTCTTTCCTCCTGATGGAAATAAGACCGGGGTCCTTACAAAAAATGTTTAGTGATTCCCAGGACATTCAACACAACATCCAAGCATATAAACAAACCCAAAATGTTCAAGGACATGAAAGTGAATATGAACAGAAAATAGTTGATTGGAATCTTGAGCATAGAATTGACAATATCATAGGTCCTCTTGAAGTTTCCAATGCTAATGATTTTGCAAAAAATTACATCCCACTTGTTGAAAGAGGAGGTGTTGATCCATCCCATGATGAGCAGAGGGTTGATCGTTTTATGTATTCATTTGTAGATAGTCAAGAATATGAGTGTGAAAAGCAGCTTGTTGAAGAACGGGTTGATGTTTTAAGTTTGTTCTTGTTAGATGACATGGCATATGTTAATGATTTGCCTATATATGATGAATATGATGATTATGATGTTGACCCCCTGGAACAATCAACCACATGTTCTCTATCAGAAAATGTTCCTTTTCAATAGTATAATGAAAGCAATAAGGTGACATATCACAATTACAAAGAAGAAAATATTGAATCAGCTGAAGGGAATTCCTTACCTCTATGCTTTTCTTCTTTCAAATTGCTGAAAGAAAATCATAAAATCATCATCGAAGAAAAAGAATCTATGCTTATGCAAAGCCATGCTAGATCAATGGAGCAGAATGAAAAGATGTCACAACATTCTTTTCATGTGCTTGATGACCCTATTGCTTGCGTTGAAATACAACCATATGTTGATAATGAAATTGAAGACGGTTTCAAATCAGGTAGGACAACCCTACCATTATGTTTTGCTTCTTTCAAATTATTGAAGAAAAATATTTGTAGTATCTCAGGACAGGGATCCTCCAAGCATGAACAGAGTGGTGATGATAATTCTATGGACAATCACATAAAGGGTCATGTCATCTCAGATTTGCAGTCTATGTTCAGCTATCAGCCTGAAAAGGAAGAAGAAGTTGCTCCAGAAAATATTGTTCAAGGTCATTTTCTCCATCCTGGAATCAGCATGGATTCTCAACGTGAAAAGGTGTTTCAGAGTATTTTCTTTTCCCTTGAGAATGACATCGTGGTTAAATTTTTAAGAAACATAGACATGGATGAAGATTCTGAAATTGCATCTATGGAAGTCTCCAGCAATAAAGAAACAAATGACATAGATGAAGCAATGTATGCCATTTGTCCATCAGAAACACATAAAGATAATGAAGAGGCAATGGTTCTATTCAAGTCATTTGAAAACCAGAGTTTTGAAAATCAATTCGTGGGAGATCTAGACTGTGAAGTAGTGCATGAGTAGGAACTTATTTCTATTTATTCACTGGAAATTCAAAGTGTATGTCCTCAAACAAATTTCCAGAAATTTAATGAAACCACTTCATAGTTGTTTGATGAATAAGAGGATAGCCTTGGTGCATATTATATGGATTTCATATTTGGAGATGTTCAAGAATATATGAATATTTTTGTTGATATGCATGACCAAGGAGACAAACCTACTATCGCCATTTCATTCTAAGATGTTCTCAGAACATAAGAAATAGAGCAAAAACAACTAACATTGATGAAAGATACTTGCCTTTCGGTTTTTGCTCATCAGGGAGAAATGATTTTTCATGATTTTCAAGATACGATGGCCATCCTATTACAGTCTTCAGTGAAGGATGAATTTGCTTCAATCATAATCTCATATTTTGGATTCAATTTTTTTTTTCATCCTCTATCCTTTACGTTTTTCTACCAGTGTGAGAAAAATGTGAACAAAGGAAAATCGGGAAGCCAATTGCTTGATTGACTGCATTGGCACTTTAACATCACTTGAGCGAGTGGTCATCCCAACAGTTTTAGGGTAGGTAGGGATGTGAAAGTAATCTTGTCGGTCAAGCATTTTCTAGTTTGAGTTTTCTAGCAGTAGATACAGTCAGTTTTCAATAATGCACTCGGACGTCCCCCATGCAGTTGGAAGCAGTGCACAGAGCTTGGTAGGAGCAAGACACACACATGTTTTGGGGGAAATTCCCATGGATCAGGCACCGGGTCTATGATTTATTTGTTACCTCGCTAGGAGGATAGAATCCCCAGTTGGAGCCAATGTTATCACCCTAACAATTTTTATCGGGATCTAAAAACTTTTGAAGTTTAGTGAGACGCTATACCACAGTAGAGGCGTGATTGTTCAGGGTGTTTGACTATATTCCGCAGCATATGAAGGAATGTAGTGGAAGTGGGAATGGAGTAGCTCGGTGGGCCATCGATCTTGAAAAATCTCAGATCTACGGTCGAAGCCTACATCGGACAAACAAATAGCACAGAACTTAACATCGCAAAGGCAGACCGAGGAAAACTTCTATGGTTTCGACGGGGAATCTGTGGCGCTCTTACACATGCATCGAGGGAGACAGAGGATTACCTAAAACCACTTTTCCTATGGCCCCGATGTCACATGGTTCAAAACTTCATGTTGATTTCTCGCGGGGAGGATGGTGGTTGGTCAGATCACCTCACATCACCAGTCCAGGTACTTTCCCGGATGACGTAACAAAAGGACGTCGCCACATAAATAACTTAAGGCTCATCATTCAAAGTGGATTGATGAAGCATGGCACACCAAGGTATTGTGACAGTAATTTGTTAGCAAAGTACACAAACCATCAAATCTCATATATGAATCATTTTATCCTATTCTGGGAAATTGTCATCTTATGCGTAAGAAAAACAAGCTCGGCCTATGCTCCTGAATTCTGTAAACTCAAATGGTGGCCAAATCAAGGTCTCTGTGAAGTCCGGAAGGCATGGATAATACCCGTCAAACGGTGTCTGGTGCGACTGGATTCTCAGCTAAGGTACCAAGCAGGTCAATAAGTAAGAATCAAAGATGGGTCTTGCAGATGTTGGCGACTAAATTTCATACCGAACCTGAAACTGAGACAGAGTCAGGAGTAAAATTAAACCCCGTTATGAGGGATCTTGTCATAAATGAACACGTAGACAACACCTGCCACCCATCCGCAAAGAAGAAGAGGAGAAAAAGGAGGAAATCAGAGGCCAAAACCGAGATGATAGAGAGCGTCGGGGAAAATTTCGATTGGTGGAGCAACCTGGAGGAAGAAATCGCCAAGTTGAGGTGAATCCTTAGGTAAAATTTTGGTGTATTTCAGATAGTTTTGGACAGATGTCCTCTTAAGAGAAGGGAGTCCTGATATGACAGACGGATTACTAATGGTCCCTTTAAATAATACAACTATTCTTCCTTTTTGTAACTTGTATCTCTTTTTAGAATTACGAGGAAGTCGGAACGTTTTAAATTCCATTTGAAATTCCTCTATATATGCTTGGCCTCATGAGTATAGAAGCATGGAGAAAAGAGGAGCCTGCCCTCTATGCAGGAAAACTTTATAAATCTCTGGGGATGGAATGAATACATGGGTGTAGAGGCAGATTTTGGGACTTTTTATGAAAAGATTCTAATTGGTGGTGTTATGAGTCTCGTTTTCTCTCATAGTGTGTGATTCCTATTATTCTGTATTTTCATTTTTCTTTCTTCTATCTAAATTGAGAAAATAAAAGTCCATAATTCATTATTCAATGCTCTTGGCTTGGCGATTTAGACTATGTTCATCTCTTCTAAACCATTTCAGAATTCATTACTATAATGCTCTGATAATAGTTGTGTGTTTCTTTTCTTCTGATACCATCTAAAATTTTCAAGCATAAATGCAGAAGTCACTTCCTCATTTAGCCTTTTCCTCTTGATTGTTTTCACGATTTGGAAATGCATCCTACATTCTTGACCCCATAGCCTAAAGGTCATCTTCAACTCTTCAACAACTTTATTAAAAACCAAAAAAAAAACAATTCTAGCCATCGATTTCCATAGATGTATCAAGTGACACGAAAGAGCCCTCTCTGAGTTGAGCAGGATAGTGCCTCAGCTCTAAAGCTGGTTGAAACAATTACCTCTCTCATCTGTCTATTCAGCTGGACATAATTTACAAAGTGCTAACACCTTGTTCTAAGACAGAAAATGTAGCAGAGGATTTATTACCCGATGAATCCCTTTTTCTGATCAGTTCCGATGACCTTTGGTATGGGGATATCATTATATATCTCTAGACTCAGACTTTCCGACCCAATTTGTCTAACACTGACCACCGTCGAATAGGTTATCAAGACCGTCGGTATATTATCCATGGTGATACTCTTTATCGTCGTGGGATTAACTCTATTTTTCGCCGATGCCTCACTTTTGACGAAGCTGAGAAAGCCTTGAATGACTGTCATTCTGGAGCATGCGGTGGTCATATGTCTGGGTATGCTACTGCCCAAATTATTTTACAAACTGGGTATTTTTGGCCTTCTTTATTCAACGATTGTATTATCGCTGTCTAAAAATTCCACGCTTTCCAAACATATAACAACAAAACACGATCATACCCTGCTCCTCTACACCCTATAGTCTCCGTTGGACCTTTTGTGAAATGGGGTATCGATTTCATGACATGTCACCCTCACTCGGTTGGGGGGCATGGATACATTATTGTAGTCATAGATTACTTTACGAAGTGGGTCGAAGTGATGCCTACATTCGACAATACTGTAAAGACTACAACACTATTCATATTCAATCACATCATTGCTCGGTTTGGTGTTCCTCAAGCTATCGTTACTGATCACGGTAGCCACTTTAGAAACTTCATGATGTTAGAATTCACCTAAAAGTTGGGTCTTCGCCATGAAAACTCAACACCCTATTACCCACAGGCCAATGGCCAGGTTGAAGCAATAAACAAAGTCCTCATTACCATGCTTCGACGGATGATAAGGATTCACAAAACTACTTGGCACACAATGTTGTTTTCGACATTGTGGGCTTACCGGACATATGTTAAGTCTGCTACCGGGTTTACACCTTTCCATTTAGTTTATGGTCTAGAATCCATCTTTTCAATTGAATGTGAGATACTGTCCCTAAAGCTAGTCGTTGAACTTCTCTCAAACACTTATGCTAAAGAAGAATGTTTGTTGTATCTTATGCAATTAGACGAAACCCATCATGATGTCACCCTAGTTATAGAAACCCAGAAGAAACACGTCAAATCCCAATACGACAAACATGTCAAACCACGTATTTTCTCTGAAGGTGATCTAGTTCTCCTTTATGAACAAGATCGAGATTTGCTAGAAGCCAAAAAATTTGAGGCTATGTGGCGAGGGCCTTATATCGTCAGACGAGTGTTGGAGAAAGGAGCCTACGAGTTAGTGGACTACGACGGTATCCCTTTGAGTGAACCCAGAAATGAGATTTACTTAAAGAAGTACTATGCTTAGATCATCTATGCATGAGTGCTTGTATTTTATTGTATCATACTTTTTGTGTGTTACTTTAGTGTGCTTTTTCATTATTCGGTTTCTTCCCTCGACTGCTTACCTTGTGTTGTGCTTGGTTTCCATATGTTGGAGTCTTCACTACCCCACATTGGCTTTGCCGATGGCACTAGTCGTAGCACTCAGAACCTTGCTTCTGCTGCATGGGCAATTTATGCACCTACAAATGAACTTATCAGTTTACGAGGTGTTTTCCTCGGTCGTACGACCAATAATATTGCAGAATATAGCGTCGTCATCGAGTTGTTGACTAATATTATTTCGCTTGGTATCTATCGCCTGGTTATACGACTTGATTCCCAGCTAGTAGTGCTATAGTTAAGTAATGTCTATGCTATCCAAAGTCCTACTTTATTGCGGGTATATCTACGAATTTGCCTCTTGGAATGTCATTTTGATTATATCGAATATCAACACATGCCTAGATGTCTAAATACATTGACTGATGCTTTAGCTAATTATGTGTTAGACAGATATCTGAGACTTTTATAAAACCAATCACACATCACATGTATTATACAAAACAAAATAAACTGGTAGAAGGTGCATATATATATATATATATATATATATATATATATATATATATATATATATATATATATATATATATATATATATATATAATGATCAAAAGTTTTACAAAAAAAAATTGTCCAAGGACCAAAATATCAAAATATATGAAGCCCATGGCTTCTACAAATTAGCATCACAGATGATGCTCACGGTAACATACAACTGCTCGGGCTACCCTATAGAGTAGTCGACTAAGAGACTCAGACATGCCCACAGTATGGTGCTGATAGCGCCTTGGGATCTCCCCAATAGCGATGTCCGAGACATTCGCAGTCAGTCCCTCTAAGTTTTGTTCAATTGCCTCGTAGTCCTCAGCATCCCATCTTGCCATTGGAGCCACTTCTCCTCATCTTTGAATGGGAGACGTTCCAGGAGGCTGATACGGCCCCACATCTGTGTTGTCAAAAGAAATTTTGTGATTAGTCCTTGGATCAAAGACATAAAATCATTTTGTATAATAAAATTTGCAAAAAACATTAAAAAAAAACAAAATGTGTACTTCTTACCTAAGTCACCCCATTGAGCATCCTCAGGCAGAACCAAATCTAGATCTCCTCGAAAATTCAAGTTGGCATATGCATAGTCATCGATCATCATCATTTGGGGCCTCAACCAGTCAAAAAATAATTGTTATATTTGATTATAGGCCCTGCTACATACTGAGCCATAAGGTTACACCACCTCAGCATTCTCGGATCCTGTGGGTCTGTTAAACCCCAATCTACCTGTAGATGCAGTAGTGGGACCCTTTCAAGGAAGAATGACACCAAAAGTGACCTGAACCCGCACTGCTTTAGCTTACCCCTTCTGCACTTTGTCAGTTGCCTCTTCATACTACGGAGACCTGTGTCTGACCAGTTGAAAATCTGAGGCTCTGTGCACTCTATGACATATTGGAAATAGCTCTGGAGAGTCATGTGCGGAGCAGCGCTCCTGACCATGCATGCAATGGTAAACAAGATAGTCCGCAAGGTCAGATTTTGGACACCCCAGATGACGACCTTACCCTTACTTCTCTCCGCCTCGGGAACACAATATTGGCGAACATACTCGCTCATAGGAAGTTCGTCGCCTCTCCTCCGGTCAGAGTAGCATGGTATCCACGTTGTGAAAACCCCATCATAAAACAGATATCCTCGATATATAGTGTAAGTGTGTGGGCCCCTACATGAAATACTTGTTGATCCACATCCCACATGTGGACCAGGTACTCTAACAACCTGAGTTGGGCTCTCATGCTCGGGATCCTGAAAAATTTTAAGAGCCCACATTCCCGAAGGGCAGCAACTGTACCCGGATAATTTCCGGCAATGGCATCCTCCTCCTCGTGTTCTCTTTCCCTCCATTCCAACATCGTGATGATGAATACCTACAATGGAGCCATGAGAAGGAAGTTAACAACTTGATTTAACCTCTTGCATAAATTTTTATTGAGTAAAAACATGCATGAAAAACCTTTTTTTGGCCCTCACAGGTGAAGCCTGCACATAGTGCGAGATTCTCGCAGGTGCACTGAAGCCCACCTGTGAGAATGCCTAAGCGCACCCACCGGCCCTAAAATGGACTCAAACACTTAAATTTTCCCATAAGAATCAATTTTAGTCCATGAAAAAGTTGAAGAATCGAGAGATTACCTCGTTGGCCGAAACCGTTTGTTGAATGATCGTTTGTACCTCCTGCAATCAAGCAAAGAAATTTGGGGAAAAAAGAGGTGTGTTGGACAAGTTTTTGACAAAGTAACAATGAAATGGTAAAAAGGGCTTTTCACCCACATTTATTCACTTTTTACTATTTCTCATTTAATTTTTTATATTATTTTTATTATTTTGCTTAAAAACCTAATGCCCTAATGGCCTTGTGAGTATGGTTTTTCACAGATAGATGACCTAGAAGCCCGAACGACAGTGTACGAGTAGTTTTTCCTTTTTTCGTCACATGTAAAAACACCTTTTTAGGGTTTTGTAGGAAAAACCTTGAGCTCAGTCTTCGTTCGTTCTCGCGCTCGAAAATACATGAGAACGCAACCGAGTATACTTTTGTTGTCTTTTCGTACTCATCATGGTAATACGAAAACAACGAAAATAAGGGAGTATCCTTTAAGCTCTTTTCACGCTCCATAAAAACAAAAAGATTGTCGAGCAATCTTGTTCTTTTCATGCTTGTAAAAGTATTTGAAGAAAACGTTCGATGAGCAATAGTTTATCACTTTTTCGGTCTCGTCGAACTAATTTACGAAAAATGAACTGGAAGAGTTTTCTTTAAGTATTTTTCAAACTCTCAAAACATGAAAACCCCCGAGTTTTCTATCTTTGGAATCGTTAAACAAACATCGAAAGACCCTTTACGGGACCGAACCACTCCTTCCTAGGGTTCATTAAATATACTTGGAGGGACTCGTCCAAAGGATGAGCTTACATCGACAAGCATATGTTATCCTCCTCAAGCTTGTGTAAAAATAAAGAGGTACTTGCCAGGAATAGTGGGGGAAATTTTGGGAAAGGGATGTATTTTTCGTATTTGTATTAGTGGCAGCAAGCGTCGCTCTTGAACATGACACCCCTTATTCGTCATTTGAATCCGGGTTGGGAAATCCATTTGTCTCTCGTCTGACTTGCTACAAGGTCATATCTTGGGTCGTCTTTGAGTCAATGCTGCCAAGACCATTGTCATGTCATTCATATGTTCAAGAGAAGTCCAAATAAGCCCTCCATTGAGTCAGCCATCTGTAGTTGTCCATTCTTACCGTGTCGGCCTTCCCTGTGTCTGGTTCAAATCATATTCGTACTTTGACTTACCCTAAAAATCTGTTACTTATTTCGTGTCATTGATGGGGGATACATCAAGGCCCTCCTGTGACGATTCTTTTTCCGTCGACTCCAACTCATTATTCGGGAATAAGACTTAGAAATCATTTAGTACCTTAGAACCTGCATGCCTTAATGGCAGGCATCTTCGATTTCGACAGTGGATTCACATCATTGATCCCTGATCGAGAAATTCCGTCGAGTGTTCGACTTCAACTCATTTATTCACATTCATTTGGATTGTACTTAGGTACCTTGGGAGTCATTGCAATCAATGGTGATTTCCCTCGCACTTGTTAACGGTTTTCATCAATGACCGGTAATCAAGTGGTTTCTACCATGTTCGACTTCAACACATGTAATCACATGGATAGATTCGTACTTTCAGATGATAGGATTGAAGACCCTGGGTCTCATCTTTTTGGTCTAGGTTGCGATGGAGTATTTATGATTTGTATTGGCACATAGATCCACTTTGTATGTCACGTGTCTATGTCCTAATCTGCATCTTCTAACACATAGATCCACAATGTATTCCTGGTGGCTATGTAGCATTTTGATGACATGGATCTATAGTGTATGATTGGTGGCCATGGCCTACATTTGTGATTTCATTCATTTGTGGTCTGAGCATGGGAATGCCTACCTCAGAACTAGTATTATATTTTGCAGATGCTTAATTGTTTACAGGTTTTCGATTAGGTGTGATCCTTGTTTCTGACACACACACGCGTTTTACAAAGTATTTCGACTGTCATGAGTTCCAGCCTCATACTTTGGGGGGCATTCTGTTACACATTATTTTGGTCACTCTAGTGATGTCTCTACAATTATGTGTTCAGGCTCTCATAAGGACCTTTTGCCTGAGAAAAGTGACTTTTGTCTTCTTCCATAAAACATATTTTTAAGATGAGTTCGCAGGCCACATGTATTGTAGGGTATGAGAAACCCTGATTCTCGTAGGCAACCCTATACTTGGAGTGCGATATGTTCGCAGTCTGCTCTATAGGTAGGGTGCGAACCTGCTTCAAAGCTTAAAAGGAAGAGGAAGTTACGAAGGTTCTAGAAGAGGATCTTCTAGAAAATGAGTTGGCATTCGCATGGTTGGCATCCTACTGACTTTTTAGATTTAGTGGGATCATTCTCATTCCTTTAACCATCTCTCCTTCTCCTATATAATGAAAGGTTTCTCAAGGAAGAGGTTAAACAAGATTGAATAAAGAATTGATGAAAGAATAGATTCAAAATTGTGTGAAGAATCTTATTTGAATTGATGCTTGAGGCCTCCATTTGTCCATCAAGCCATAGTGGATCTTCTTCATGCAAGCGTGGAGCAAGTGTGTGTGTTGGAACAGGACCATCGAAATGAAGCTTGTGACATCAAGGAAATCCGGTTGTATCTTCTACTTTCATTTAATATAATACAGTGGCATGTCCATTTTCCATAAAATCACTCTTATTTTATTACATGACTCCTTGATCACATGTTTAAGTCTTCATTGAATGTATTATTGTTGCTTTCACCTTTGTCGATTTGTGTCGTTGTAGATCTAATATCAGAAGGCTACCAAAGCGAAGCAGGGACAACAAAGACATAAGGAAACGATATCTAAAGGTCATCACTTATTCCTTCTTCAATGACATATTCAATGATTGTAACTTAGGGGAAGTGTCATGTCTTGTCCTGTTTTGTTCTAGATCTAGGTGGATCTGTTAATGTCCGCATATACTGATTTATCTGATAACAGTTGATGATATTCTTACCAAGATAAGTGTCAACTGAGTGATAAATTTACATGTTGCATTATTATTTACGTGTTTATTTTTGTGGGTTTATCCTATGTGTGGTAATAACTGTCTTTATATTTATGGGTATTGCTTGTATATGTTGCATGTATATGGTTATTGTTATTTCAGTATGAATCCGTGCATTTACAGAACGTATTTTTTTGTTTACATTTTATATATAAATTTATGCAAGAGTTCTGTGTGTATATGTTTTAATTGCATGCAATTCGAAAAATTCATGTGGCATAGCTCGGTTGGATGCTGGATATGTTACAGTATGTTCCACAGAGAGACAAATGCGTTCTCTAGCATAGCATGCCCCGAATTGGGTGGTCGGGGATGTTACACTAACCTCGGGTCAATCTTAGAAAATATCCTTACCCCTTTCAGTTGGTCAAAGAGATCATCAATTATTAGCAAAGGATATTTTTTCTTTGTAGTGACCTTATTCAATTGTCTGAAATCAATGCATAACATCAAAGTTTCATCCTTTTTGTTGAAAAAGATAACTAGGGTACCCCAAGGTGAGATACTTGGGCATATGTACCCGTTCTTCAAAATTTATTCAAGTTGCATTTGCAATTCTTTCATCTCTGGTGTATTCATCCTATAAGGAGTTTTGGATATTAGGGAAACTATGGGCATCAAATCAATAGAGAAATCAATGTCTCTCTTTGGTGGAAAACCTAATATCTCCCCAAATACATCTTCATACTCCTTCAAGACTACACAGTGTTCAAGATTCGACACCCTATCCTTGGTTGTTTCATCCAAATGCACTGCATAAATTTGGCACCCTTTCTTAAAGCTTCTTTTCAACTGCAAGGTTGAAATCTCTCTAATGGATATGGATCTTGGAATACCTTGAACTATTCTCAAGTTCCCTTCCTCATCAAATCATGTGAAAGCCTTATTGTAGTAATCTAGGACAACATGATTCGTGTTCAACCAATCCATGCCAATTAAGAAATCATAAGACCCAAGAGATATAATGTTCAAATTTTCTTTAGTACTAACTCCATTCATGATCAATTGGAAATCCTTGACTAGCTCATTGATTTTTCTCTCAGTTTCAGTGGATAGATGAACCAACCAAGACTTCTCATGTTCGCATCTCTTCAATGTGGATCTCTCAGCCAAATTAAGATCTATATAACTATGACTAGCGTTGAAATCAATTAAAATGGATATGGACTGATTACTAATCTTACCTTCTACTTCAATCATATGAGATTCAAAGTCTACCTACCTATTGTCCAAAGATACATAGATCATTGGCATGCTCCTTCCCATGTCTTCCACTATATTATCCTCCTGAATTTTGTGAACAATTCTCATTCTCTCTCCCTTGTGAGAATAATCCTCGTACATGTGATCTTCTTCGCAACCCCAACATTTTTACGAGTTGTTGCCTTGGTCTCTTCCCCAAATAATTTGTCATCTTAGGTTCACTTGGTGTTGGTTTCCCTTGTTGATACGCTTGAAAGTTGTTCCTAAGGAAAAGTAGCTTGAATGATATCTTCCTCTAATCTATCTGGTTTTTCTTCTTATCATCCTAGGCTTTCTAAAAACATGGCCTTCCCTTGTTTGGATCATACAAACATTTGTCTTCCTCCAAAGTCTTGGGCTTATTGAATTGGATTTTATTCATGTGGAATGATGGTATTCCACTCAATAACCTATGAATTTTCACCTTCTCATACTTGATGAAACCCACATACATCAAAAGCTCCAAGAATTTATTTTCATACTCCTCCATGGTCATGCTTCCTAGCTTGAGTTCAAATAATTATTGCATCTTCTTGCCATAATAATGTTCTGAAAAGTATTGTTGTTGAAGGTACTTTTTGAATTGCTCCCATGAGACTCTCGCATCATCTAGATGCTTGACCTGCTTAAGTTGGTCCCACCACATGTAAGATTTCCCCTGAGATGGTAGATAACAATTATTGCTTCAAGGTTGGATGAGTAATTGTGTAGATGGAAATATCTCCTCATTCCCAACAACCATGCTTTAACATCTTCACCTTTCCCATGCTCTCCATCAAATGTTGGTGGCTTGAGCTTCCTGAGTTCCCCTTGCAAACTTTCCACCTCAAACCTTCTCCTTTGATTCCTAACAAGGGAGAAAGTCAAACTACTCTCTAACTTTGAGAATGCATGGGCTCTTCTCGTTGAATGTTTGGGTGAATGATAATGCCTACCAGCACTTCTTGAATGCTTAGATCCCTTGTAATCATCCCCTTTCACGAGACTTGTAATATGCAACATGTTCTACATTGGTTGCATGTCCTGTGTTGGACTCTTAATGAATTTTCCTTTGCAAATTGTTCAAACTCTGTGGCAGTTGAGTATTGATTTGGTTATGCTCCTCTTGAGATTTTATTATTCTCTCGTTGTCATTTATGTAGCTCTGCACTTCCCTCTTCAAACTCTTAATAGTTTCAACCAGCTTTGTTGACTCCACCCTACTTCTATGCCCATTAGACTTTGTTTTTGGATTACCTAAGTTGATATCCAGACCTATGATTTCCTCCTCATGGTTGTAAGATCCATGTGCATCTTCCATATCTCTATTTATCATTTTGAACCTACTCTATTTTGTATGTATCCTTAATTTTGTAATATGTGCGTGCAACAAAATTCTATTAGATAGAAATAATTTAGCAATTTTGGAAAATTATGCATTATTTTTGCTCTTTAAGACCATTAGTTGTCTTCTTTTGATTTCCTAATAATTTGTGTTGCTCAAATTCAAATTATAGGCACATAGATGGATTGTTCTATTCAAGATATTTCCAATTACTACTCTCTTTCTCAATTATGAGCTCTGAGCAAGAAGTTGTGGCCTTATAAAGTTGTCAACTTTGCCCCATTTGTACACCTTTCTCCCTGGTGCAATTAAGTTTGGACACCATCCTCTTCCATCTGCAGAAGAAAATCTAAGAACCGGGAAAACTTGTGTATAGGGAATAAACAATATTCGTGATGGTAAACAAACATCAACCTTGAAATTTGTGATCTAACACTCTAGTCAAACTATACAACAATATGGAATTGTCAACTTTGTCATTTTTGCACTTCTTCCATACTTGGAATTTTTAGCTAAAACTGTTATCTCCCAAACAGAGCAAAACTGAGAAATCTTCAATAGGGAAAAGTTGTTTGGATTGATGAGGTAAAATGTTGACTAATATATTTTTTCCATATTTGTGATCTGGGGCCCCTTTACCTCCTACAAAGATCTCAAAAATACCCCAAAGGTCTCAAAATAGTGAATTTTGGCATGTTTTTGCATCCTCATTTCAAACCCTTTGGAATTTGGCCAAATGCTCCAATAGGTATTTTTATATCTGCTTCTCGACTCACTATCAAAATATCATCAACAACAAGGCCTCTATCAATGAGTACCACCTTGATCTCCAAAAATCCATAATTTACAATTTTTATGAATCTGGAGCAGAATCAACCAGTGGCCCTCAATGACACTTTTATTGTCCTCGACACTATGGACCTATCCCTAAAATTCCACCTGAATCTGAGTAAATATGTTTTTGTTATGGCCAAAACAAAATTTTGGCTCTACACATTTTTTTTAATGATATATTTATCTTTGTTGATGTGTCATTCTTGCTAACATGGATGACACATGTCTGCTAAAATTGTTCTCATCTCGATTTCTAAAGAGCATTGATGCACTAATCCAGCTCCAAAACCCTCAAACATATTCTCCTTTGAACCAACTTTCCATTAATTGTACTTGTCGGAGGGTCTAGTTGACTAGTTGACTGGGCTAGGAAGTCAACTAAGCCAGGAAATCGACTAGGCTAGGAAGTCAACTAAGCGAGGAAATCGACTAGGCTAGGTAGTCAACCAATGTAATATGTCAATCGACTACAGAGACAAGTTGACTAAGTAGTCGAGTCGGTCGACCAATACAATATGCCAATCAACTACAAAGACAAGTCAACTAAGTCATCGAGTCAGCCAACCATCGGGTCGGGTTGACCAATGTAATATGTCAATCAACTCCAAAGACAAGTTGACTAAGTAGTTGAGTCCGTCGACCATTAGGTGGGGTCGACCAATGTAATATGTCAATCGACACACCTTAGCCTTCAATGGAATCAATTTCATAAGCATTTACAAAGTCCATTCCAGAAACCCCAATAAATTCAGTTACAACAACACCAATACCATGAGCAAATGGTTCAACAATACATCCTTGAGCACTTGTCTTGTAAATTTTGGCAATTTCACATTTTTCAAAAGTTCTCATTTGCATGGACCGCCATGAAAATACCAAATTCGGTCTTCCAGGACAAATTTAACTTTGTAATTAGCAAATTGATGCAATTAATCATCCTTTCAACGATTATGGACACAAATTCGACCTAAATTGCTCAAAATTTTGGGGAATTTTCCCAATTTTCCCCAAATTCTCCATGGCCAACACAACAACTCTGCAATCTAACCAATTCTAGGCCTCCACACACTCAAACTGAGTGCAAATTTTGGAGATTTTAACCCATAACACTTAATTTCTCCAACTTTTCAAGAATTTCCCCAATTTCACTTGAGGAAATTCTAATGAACAATTTGTAGGCATACTCTAAGAATTTCACTTATGCGCTCGGTAACTTCTGGTTCATGTGCCCATGTAGATTCAGTGTCTAAACCTAGGCAGCTCTAATACCACAATGTAATGGACCCAGACTCCATGTTGAGCCACATTATACAATTCTATCTTTGTACACATTGTACTTTCAAATTTATTTAAACATGGCTCATAACTTTACTCTAATACCATCAATGATTTGTTGTCCAACCATACCACATACTGACATTTACACATAAACTACTCTAATACCAAAATGTAACAGAACCAAACCCCCAGTCTAGCTTTGATACCAATCTGTAATGTACCCGACTAGCTCTGTGCACTATTAGGATGGTGGGGTGCCTGAAAATTTTCTCAAATTTCCCACAATTTCACCTTAAACCATAACTCTAATACCATATATATATACAATTATGCAAGACTAATAACATTCAATCCCATGCATGATTCATTTAAACATTTAGAACCAATAAAACAATTATACACATAATTATAACAACAAAGTAACACATATAAATAACATTTATCTTTTATGAAATCACCAACTGACTGTAGACCTCAAATGTTCCACCCAGCCATAGACCTTGTGACTCCAACTCTCTCAATAGCAGGTCACCCTCGAGCTAGGGCTATGACTCCACTAGGGAAAAGGAAAACTAAGACAACTAGGTCTAGGCCAAGGTACCAAACTCTTGCAACAATTCCAACCAACTGAATCTCATTTCCCTCAGCCTGCACAACCCAAGGAAGTGTACCCCCTTCTCTGCACCGCAGTCCCTCAGGTTGTCCCACTTCCCTTCCAGGGCTCCAACACAAGTCAAACAAAAAGTCTCAGAATTGTAGCTCTAGGAACTCCAGCTGCAATAATGGAGTCTTCATGCACCCTCCATGCCTCACACATTGAGAAATCTTATCCACACAATTCTCCCTCCAAGACTCCAACCTTTCCCAAGACAACCCAAGGAGAATTGTCCACCAAAATCCACCTAGGATTCACAAGGTAATACGGTCTCTGGCTTTCTTAAGCTCACACCCCACATACTAGAGCAAGAATGGCAAAGTACAATTATTAAAATGATAGCTTTTCCACTAATCCTCTAACTTTATATATGCATACCTATATTTTGACACATGGCACCCAAGAATCACATTCCCCTCACTAAGGAACTCGCTCCCATCCCTTTGGAAACTTAGGATGTAAACATGCAATAAGACTTAGGCTTAGGACTTAGGATTAATTTAATATATTTGGCTTAACCCCATTTTCTTAGTCCCATTCCTTAAGCCCTTAGCCCCCTTTCCCTCGCGTGGAGTCCTAGTCCCCCATACTCTTTTGTTTGGCTTGGCCTGCAGCAGTGATGTATTTTATTAATCAGTTGTATGTACAGTTTACAATACAGGCTCTCCAGCCTTTGATCATCATAGGATCTCTGGCCCAAAAAGAAAAAGATTACAGGCACTCCAGCTCAAAAACCATACTGGCTCACCAGCCTATATAACATATGTACATATACAATTACAACTTGGGGGTAAAACTAGGGGTATTGCATGGGTTACCCATTGGATCAAAAGTTTTCCACAGCAAGGATGCAATGGAAGTGCAAGGCCTGGAGCCTCTCTTGAGATCAGATTCAGAACTTAATGGAGCTGAGTTTACTTAGTTCTGTTCTTCATAGGGATGGAGGGTTGTTCTTTAGGCTTTTGCAGGAAGTATTATGGTTTGTCTCCCAGACAATCGATTGCCTTCAGATGGTCTGATTTTCAAAGAGCAGCATCTTTTATGGTCTATTTCAGCAGCTATCCAGTCTTAGCCATCGGCCTGTTTCAGAAGTAAAGCTCTTGGAATTGTAGGGTTCAAACTTCAACTCCGGCTGCCTTAGAATCAGATTCTCTGCTATCAGGTTTATGCCGTCAAAAGCTTCAATTTTTGTGGATAGGTCCTGTCCCAGATTTGGTGAGTAGTGCGATACCACACCTTACAGCTGCACTTGGGTTGAATCTGTCCTGGCTTTTGTATGGGTCTCTGTTTTGATCAGTTAGTTTTGTGCTGTCCATGGTCGTGTGAGGCCAATCTAAGAACTGATTTTGTTATCGGTAAGTGTTTGCTAAGTCTCTGCAATGACGAGGCTGTTTCCTTGTATGCTATTTCCAGTGAACTCTGGGTGCAATATAAAGTTTTTGTTTAACAACACAAAACAGTGTTCTGAGTGTCTATTTCTTCTCCCCAGACTACTGTTTTATTCCATACCTCTAACGGATTCTGCTGTCTGAAGTTGTTACAAATTGTTTTTCTGGAATAATAGACTGGATTTTTGTGCAGAATGAGGGAAGAACTGTAATAAAGTCAAACTTTGGTTCACTTGAAACCATCCTATATCCTTTCATTCAATCATATTGACAACAATTCATTTCACAAAAATTGCACTTGCTGAAAACCTGGCATTTCCCTTGTGAATCAAGGTTTCAAATTTGAAGTCAAAAGGTTCACTTGCAAACTTAATGAGAAAATAAAGTCTTAACTTTGCAGAAGATCTAAAGTTGAAATACCAAGAATCCCTGGTTCAAAACTCGCCAGAGGTTCAGCTTTGTTTGGTACAAAATAATCCAAAAAGTCCCTATACTACATAAATTGACATATGGTACAGCTTGATCCACTGCATTGTCAGCAAAGTTATTCTATCTACAACACGGTGACTGGTATGTTAAAGGATTAAAAAGACAAATAAGACAAATTTCTGAAGTTTCATCTTTCATAATCTTGGCAAGCTTAAATATTGCAACACACAAACATAGAGTAAATAAAATAACCAAATGCATGCTTCAGTTCTGCTTTTTAACTCTTTTGGTGTTCATTGTGACTCGCAACTGGGAAGCCTCATTAAATTAAGCTTGCAGGAAATTCCAGTCAAATCTCATGTGGTGTCCAAAAGATTTGCAGATAGAAGTAGAACACTGAAGAGACCCAAGTGATGAAAACTATGAAGACATACAATACTCATTCTTTATTTTGGGCCAACAAATGGACATCCTTGCCGAAATAAAATTAACTCAAAACATCTAGAGAATGGAATAACATGTCCTATACAGTCTTAAGCCAGCTCTTAACTGTTCTGCTCAGCAGCTTGAACGTCTAATTGTTCCCACGTTGCAAGCCAAAACAAAGAATTATAATACAAGAGTCTCAAATTTGAGATACAGAGGTTGTGACAATCTGAATAAAAATGGTGATAGAAACCCTTCACACTGCAAGAGAAGACCAAGAATCACAGATTCCTGAGCATCAATGCCTATAGTGGTATTTTTTTTCTTCAGAAAATGAGGCATTGGCTTTGGCTGCATAAAAGACTGCTATGCTGTTCTTGACAATTACCTGCACTTGCCTTGATAGCAATTTGTGTTTATGCATATAAGAAAAAGAGCCTCACGTTAAAAAAGATCCAATTCCACCCATAGATATGAATCTAGCTTCGTGCTTTGCATATGGAATCTAGAAATCCCTGTTCAATTGTCATGTTGAAGTGATGCCATCTCAAACTCCCATCTATTACATGTCTAATAGATAGCTATGTAAGATTTTCATCCAAAATTTTGTCCATGGGCCTCTAATTATTTCTTTCAAGCAAATGACTCAGAACAGATAAATTCATCGCAAGACCAGGCACCCTTTTTGCATGGTGTTGTACATGTCACTTTGTGTGTAAATGCTAACCTCAGAATTATAAAATTAAAAATAACATATCATGGGCTTTAACAATCGTCTATGCACTCTGTTTAATGTACCTTGTGTTAGAACCCTCAAAGAAGGTAGAGATGGTCCGTACCTTAACAGAGAAAAATGTACTTACAGTCTTAACTAACCTTCATGTTCTGTGCCTTCTGTTAATATATCCTCCATAGATTTCTTTTTGACAACACCTCTAACAATCAACTCATTGAGTAACTCTGTGGCCTGCTTTATCCTGCCTTTACGGGCTACACCTCTAGTAAGTATGATGTAAGTTGTTTCATTAGGCTTACACCCATTTGTGACCATATTAGCCAGGGTGTCAATAGCCAGGTCTGTCTTACCTACCTTACATAGACCAAGAATGAGGGCATTGTATGTCTGCACACTAGGCTTGCAGCCTCTCTCTTCCATCTGATCTAACAGCTCGAATGCCTGGTCCACCATGCCTTCACTAAAGAGACCTCCTGCTATTGATGCATAAATAATAGCATTAGGACAAAGACCTTTCTCAGTCATTTCATCCAGCAATGCTAATGCCTTCTTTGTATTGCCTTTCCTGGAAAGCCCATCAATGACTGTGCTGTAAGTGACAAGGACAGGAGAACAGCCCTTATGGTCTAGCTGGTGAAGGATATCTACTGCTTGGTCCACCTTTCCATCCCTGCAGAGAGCTGTCAGAAGCGTATTATAAGTCACTATATTAGGCAGACACCCTCTGGAAACCATCTTATCCAGATACTCAATTGCTTGATCCATCTTCCCTTCTTTGCAGAAGCCATGGATTATTGGGTTGTAGCTTGCGGCATCAGGAGAACACACCTTGACCACCATCTCCTCGAGGACATTGATTGCATCAGTCAATTGCCCCATTTGACACAGAAAATGTATTATGATATTGCAAGTAACTATACTAGGAGAACAATCCCTTTGAGACATATCAGATAAAAGCTTCACTGCTTCGTCCCATCTCCCTGCATTACAAAGGCCCTGTAACAGAATGTTGTGTGTAATGACATTGGGTTCACATCCTTTTGATGGCAAATCTTTAAGAAACCGTAGGGCTTCATCCAATCTTCCTTCCTTGCATATCCCATTGATGAGAACATTGTATGTTACCACATCAGGAATACAGCCTTCATCCACCATCTCGTCCAAGAGCTCCATCGCCCTATCTACACCACTCTCCTTGCAAGTTGCTTCAATCAATATATTATAAGTAATGACATCAGGAAGACAACCGTTTAGTAATTGCTGATTCAAAAGCTCCAAAGCCCGGTCCATTTTGGCTTGTTTGCAGAGACTTCTCAACAAAGTATTATATGTAACAACATTAGGAGGGCATCCACTTGCGTCCATCTCATACAAAATCTGCATTGCATTGTCCAGCTTGTCTTTCTTGCACAATCCATTGATTAAGACATTGCACGCTACAATGTTAGGTACCAAGCCAGACAGGACAATAATTTCGAAGACCCTACTGGCTTTTTCTATTCTTTCTGTTTTGCAGAGGCCACGAATAAGTCTTGTGCAGGAAGTGACGTCAGGAATGTGGCTTTTTTCCACCATCGCTTGGAGAAGTTTGAATGCATTTTCTACTTCCCCTTTTCTGCAGAGTCTATGGAATAATCGGTTGTTAGAAGCCTCATCAAAATACCCCGAATAACTATAACTATGGGGTAGTGCTCTCGCTCTTCCTCCCCCTCTCCTTGGAGGAGATGGCGTGATTGTGTAAGTTGTTTTGGATTGGGTAAAGCTTCTTGTGAACTGCACTGCGACTTCCTTGTGGTCTCCCATACTATCACCATGATCCCCACCATACAAGTTTTGTGATTGTAGAAGCACCCGTCCTTGCCTCTGCCTTTGAGGTTGTGAGGTATCATGGTCGGGTATGTTTGTCGATTTGGGCAGTTGCATTTCATTACTATACATTAAGTAATAACCAATGCCCTTCCTGCACCGACAAACTCTGTGGACATCCATATCAATATACATGGACGTCTGTACTCTGTTTCTCAAGTTCTTGATTGCAAAATAGTGAATGCTGTTGGTGTCAGTATTGGCGTTCACATTGCTTTGATGGTATGAATAGGATGGAAGTTGCAAAGGAGAAACTATGGGTAAGGGTAGGGTTAGGGATTGTTGCATAGCAACTACAAATGGCAATGACATGAACATTGTACCAAAACTAAAACTAAGTGTATGCTGCTGCTATCCTTGTGGTTCTCATTTGAACAACAGCACCACCAAATGTAACGACTAAACAACAGTGAAAAATAAAAACAAAAGATGAAATTCGGATAGAGGTTGATACACTGTGTTATGAATTGCTGCACCCCTGTTGAGCTTTTCATCCATCGTATCATAGCAGGGAAGATAGCTGATGCATGGCGTTTTGCCTCGTAATTTAGAGAGGGTTTTATTTTCACGAGCAGAAGCGCTGAGAATGTGAGCGTTGGGTAGCGGTCATATCCACAATAATGCGTCGGTTTTGAAATTTCCATGAAAGAAAGAAAGAAAGAAAGTATTTTTAACGTCCACGAGGCTAAAAATAGCCTATGGGACAGATTGCTTTTCCATCTGGCTTTTGCATTCGGCCCTTTTCTTGTGAAGTTTTACAATAATTGCTCCCAGCTTCTCAACA
>ML777127.1:1079772-1183078 GCA_009831015.1 Picea engelmannii
AAAGAATTAGAGTGGTTTTCCAGTCCCACAACTCTGCCTCTCTACACCTGTTTTGAAAAGAATAAAATGCTTTCCAACCCCCTAAAGTTCTCTTCTTTCTACAACCATCCCAACTTAAATTTCTGTTGAAGTCAATTCCGAGGATGGGGATCAATAAAGAGAGTAAATAGAAAAACGAAAGAAGAAAAGGGTATCTCTTGCTCTCGGGTGATCAAAATTGACCTCCAAGAGCAAAATTGAACTCTTTTAAGGGGTTCGAATGCGTTTGATGAGCAAAATTGAATTCTCTTATAAAATTGAATTTTGTAAATTAGTTATGAAGAATAACAAATATTATAAAAATTAAAATAAAGGGTTTTACTTTTTCAAGATATAAAAGTTTAAAAAGTTTAATGGTGATTGTACTTATTAAACCAGAATGGATGTAAACTATCATCAAGAATCAAGTTTTTTGGTTTACTCACTACTTTGCTTTGGTATGTAGAGATTAAAACCGTTTCAACACTTGTTGATTCTTATATTTTCATTTGTACAATAAATCATTTTACAACATTAAATTTATTACATAGTTCAAGTCAATATAATTATACCATCATATTGGTGTATTTGTCATTTTAAGTCATAAATTCATTGGTACAATATACCCTTCCATGACATTAAATTCATCACATAGCCCATGTCCACATAATCCTACCATCATATTGGTGTCTTTGCCATTTTCAGTGTCATTTAATGAAAGGTTAGACAATTTTTCTTCTCAAATCTCATCTTTAAATCATGTGTTATTAGCACCATCAATCCTTGTCAATCTGATAATTGGCTTGTCATTTATTTTTCATACATAATTTGCTTGGCTCCCACCCTATGCCATAATTAGTAGTTTTTCATTGTTTCACACAAAACTTTGTTAATGATTATGTTTGGGATAAAAAACTCTATCAAGCTAAGTGAAAATTTCAAACATGTATGTTTTTTATTAAGTTTAGATATGGCCCTACACAATATGGACCTTGTCAACATAACAAAGCCTAAAATTGTGAGTATCGTTATGACATTTGTGATTATGTTCATTCAGTTATTTGCATCATCAAATCGTCACTTCTAAATTCTATAGATTTCTCTACCCCATTTTCTTGCTCTATGTACATATATTTATCACACTATTTCACTTTCTTCTTGATGTTTCTAGCTCTAACAATATTTTCTTCTCAAATCTTTTAAGAATGCCCCCAGTTTCTTTTCATGTGTTTCATCCCAAGTCCAAGATCCATGAGACATATTCTTTGTAGCCTTGAATACTTGGAGCAAGATTTTTTATCCTTGGGTGGGATCCTTAAGCAAGTTATCGAAAAGGTAATATAATTGTTATTATTATAAGAGCTATGTAGTCGTGATTATGCTCTAACATCCACTCTAGAAGTTTTGCATGTTTTGAGAGATAAAGTGAGCAATCAATATTCTTAAGAAGAATAATAGACTTGGTGGTCTTGACCAACTATTTGTTTTAGCTCTTGTTTGTATGGATCTCATGGAACTCCAAATCATAGACATCATAACCTAAATAATAATCCATAGATGCAATCATGTTAGATTTGCAAATTCCTATGAGACCATAAAGCAAATAGGCTCTCTTCCATGCTCTTATAGTATTTATAAAACTTTTTCCCTTTAGCAAAGGCCTCAAGGACTACAATAATTTATTCTTTTATAATGGGATTTACAACTAACATACCAAATGTGTGAATTAGGAATTTAAAGGACATTGAATGACATGGTTGAGCATGCTCTGCGATATGCTTGAGATATGAGTCCATAATGCAATGCTCGATCCTCATATGGTTACCCAAAACAATTCCTATCTTACATGGATGTCCACAAAAATGGACATTGCATCATAAGCTTTATGCTATGAATTTTAGCATTTTGAAATTCTTTGAAAGAAGTGCCAATGTTTTTATGGAAATTTGTTTATTTTTATCTCATCCAAATGCTACATTTGAAATTACGAAGTATGTTTATTATTAGTTTTTTATTGAAATTACAATTTTTTTATTTAATAGTTGGTTAACTTTTAACATTGTAAAAAATTGGAAGGGCAATTTTTATTTAACATTTTTTACTTCATTTATTGTTGTTAATTGATGTACAACTACTTTTCCAACTTATCATTATGGAAATTTGGATGAATATAATAACAATAATTTAATTAAGGTTGCAACCTAGTGAGACACCAAATTAATGTATGAGACCCCTTATTTGTGGGACAAGGGATCCCCTTCATGTAACGATTTCATTGCATAGTCTATGAGGTGTACATACCCTACTCCCATTTGGATTCAAACTTGTGATCTCCAAATAGAAAACACATGTTCATAACCTTCAAATTGAAATTAGGACTAACCCATCATATTTGATCACTAGTCCCTCTCTCTTTAATAAAGTTTCATGAAGCTTCTTTTATTATTATTATTATTATTATTATTATTATTAATTGAAACAGTTAAATTTTGTTTAGTCAAAGTTGTGGCTTTGCCTATTTAGTGAAGAAGTATGGTTTTATGTATGGTTAGTTGACTCCCCTCCCCAAAATGATGTGGATAGAAATCAATCAAAGAGTGTCCTTTTATTGATTACATTTCTATGAATCCTTGAAGTTCCTAGATAGATTTGAACAAATTACTTACCTATGATTTGGAAAAACAATACATAGTGGCTTAGATTTTGTTTAGTTGCCATATTGTTCTAAATCCAAGAGAGGGCCTATGAGGTGTCTCTCTCTTGTGAACTCCTTGTAACTAAAAAGAAATTTTTGGATAAAGGAAATGTCTCTTATTGCCTCATTTTCCTTGCACTTTCAATTGGATTTCCTTCCCCGGGTGTGTAGAGGTGAGGTACATGGGGTTTCTTTTTTTAGGATGGATTTGAAGACTAGCCCTTTCTTTTTTCCTTTTCATTCTTCATTCTCCTCTTCTTTGAGTGGAGATGGAGTGTCTTCAACTATTTTAGGGGTAATTGTTGCTACTCCTTTCCTTGACATCTCTTTCTCTATGGGGTTGGGGATTCCTTTTACACTCCCCCCTCCTTCCTTTGGATTTTAAAAGGTCTTGAGGTCACCTAACACTTAGAAGTGATTTATGCCACTAGAGGGACTAGTTTTTATGGATTTTGGCTTCTTGGGTTTCATCTACCATTTTTTGTCATGTTCATTGGTTTGAATGGGATCTAGTCATCCTCCTTTCTTTGCTTCAAGACTCTGCTCTATGGAGCAATAAATGAGGGCTTATTTAAGAAATTGAATGGCGTAGAGTTTGGAGAATCCAAAGAGAAATCTCATGGGACACTTTGCAAAGTGATCGTAGGTATGAAAAATATTGCAATTAAAAGGTCTTTGTTCATAGTCCAATTCTTGGTATAGGTATGGTCTTCTAGTTGGAGAAAGACAGTGTTTTGAAGTCCCTTTTCCAAAGTTACTTCCACACAGATGTGGGAATATTATTAGTGCCCTTTTTTTGGTTCAACTACGTCAATGAATTCCCCCAATCTATTTCCAATATATTTAGGGTTTCTTTGTCAGAAAAATATTAGCAATAAAAGGAGAAGGAAAACCCCCACAGGGGTTTAAGCAATGTCCTCAATTGGATTGAAAATATGGGTCTAATGATTGAGACATAAGCGCCATGAGACCATGAAGTATGGCCCAAAGAGAAAGACTAGATCTTGATCATATTTTGAGGACTAGAAATACAAAGAAGTCCCTCCCACGAGCAAATAGAGAGAGTTCTCCTTGCATCTTATACATCCAAGATTCTAAGATCCATTTATCAACTAATACAAGGATAGGCTACAATCCAACAAATTACCAACTAGGGCTCTTTCTAGAAGGATGGAGATCTTTCTTATGACAGTTTTTAAGCTTGTGTGGTTATCAATGTTATCCATTAGTATTTCAAAAATGATGCATAATGAATTGGATTGTCAACGTTTTGAACCTCAAGCTGGGTTCACCATCAGGAAAAAATTAAGTCGAGGAAGAAGAAGATGATCTTGGTAATAAATAGGAGAAGGGAAGAGGAGAGTAAGGTTGGATAGAGAAAGGAAAGGAAACCCTAAGAAGATACACCTATGTAAGAAATAAAAACTAACCCTCAACCTGTCTAAAACCCTTAAAGCATAAAAAACTTGTCTTTCTTATGAGTTTTGGAGTCAAGATAGGAAATGTGGGGGTGCCTTCCACCTTCTTCAGAAATCAATGCACATAGAATGAAATTTAGGTATTTAGCGTATCCATGAGTGCCTTAATGGTTGGAATTGAGTTCCTAGTTATGTTTGATAGGTTTGCAACTAACAAAGAGCACATCAAGGTTTATGGTGTTAAATTTTATGCCATTATTATAGTTCTTTGCATTTCAATAGATAATAGCAACATAAGAACAAGATCACTGATAAATACACATTCACAAGAGACACAACATTTATCCTGGGAAACCCTCCAGGGGAAGAAAACCCAACAAAACTTCCTTAATATAAATAGCCAATACAATGCCAAGAGATCTTATGCTAAAATAGAAAGTCCTCTCCCAAAATATGTGCCTCTCTCTCTCTCCTTTGCCGGTAACAGATAAGAACTTGTCTCTCAAACTGAGCAAGTGAGTTATGTTCAAATGAGGTGCTAGCCTCCTTTATTTATACAAGTTCTAGCACGTGTGAAGTGTCTCTTCACTGGCAAGGCTGACCTCTCCATCTGGGTGGGTAAACCCACCTTTATTATATTTCTGGGTCTTCTTATTAACTGTTGGGGTCGACTTCTTATTATGCCTATTATAATTGTCTATTGACCAATCCACAAAAGGGGATTTGGTCCTATTACAATACCCGACATGATCAATCCACAATGGGGATTGATCCTATAAATAAAATATCATTAATAATAAGAATACTCTTTGCAGTTACATTATTTTAACACTCCCCCTTAACAAGAAGGGTATTCTTCAGCAGCATCATGCGAGAGATAGAGGACAACATCATCAACAACATCAGGTAGGAGGACAACATCATCAATATCATCTTGGCTGGCATATCTATAAATCATCGAAAGTTTTCTTCATCGACAACATCGTCATTCTCAAAAGAATTCCATCATCATCTGCATCAATATGTATCAGTATAAAAAATGATACCTCATCACAACACTAGGTTGGCCCATCACAGTACTAGATTGGCTCTATGTCATAGCTGTTAAGCTGGTAGCTCAGTGCAAGTCACATCTTTCTTTACGTCTAACAACTAGGTCAGAAGCAAGGTATACATCATCTTTCTTTACGTCTAACAACTGGGTCTGAAGCAAGGAACACATCATCTTGATTTACGTCTAACAACTAGGTCATAAGAAAGGAACACATCATCATCTTGCTTTACGTCTAATAACGAGGTCAGAAGCAAGGATTCATCTTTCTTTACATCTAACAGTGAGGTCAGAAGCAAGGAACACATCATCATCTTGCTTTATGTCTAACAGTGAGGTCAAAAGAAAGGAATCATCTTGCTTTATGTCTAACAACGAGGTCAAAAGCAAGGAATCATCTTGCTTTACATCTAACAATGAGGTCAGAAGTAAGGAACACACACATAATCTTGCTTTACGTCTAACAACGAGGTCAGAAGCAAGGAATCATTTTTCTTTACGTTTAACAGTGAGGTCAGAAGCAAGGAACACACACATCATCTTGCTTTATATCTAACAATGAGTTCAGAAGCAAGGAATTGTCTTGCTTTACGTCTAACATGGAGGTCAGAAGAAAGGAACACACACATCATCTTGCTTTACGTCTAATAGCGAGGTCAGAAGCAAGGAATCATCTATACTCCCCCTTTCAGGGAGGGTCCTTTCAGACTATACCAAGCTTATCTCGAAAGTGTTCAAACTTTACACGAGATAAAAGTTTGTTCAACACATCAGCAACCTATTCATCCGTGCTAACATACAGGAGATTTAAGGCTCCTCTCTGCACCATGTCATGGATGTAATGATAGCGAATCTCTATGTTCTTTGACCTATCATGAAATACAAGATTCTTTGTCACCTTTATGTAGCTCTAGTTGTCACATAGGATCGTGGTTGCTTCCATCTCTAGGTTAAATAGACCGATCAGCAACTTACGAAGCCATATAGCTTCGCAGCTAGCAAAACATGCGGCAATGTACTCTGCTTCCGCTGTGCTGAGAGAAATACTGGATTGCTTCCTACTCTGCCACGAGATCATGGCTGATCCCAAACTGAAACAACATCCGGAAGTGTTTTTTCTGTCAGCAACGCTTCCTGCCCAATCTAAATCAGTGTATCCACTCAATGTGAAATTATGATCTCTGTCATAACTGAGACCATAATCTAATGTACCTTTAAGGTACCTCATCACATGTTTTTCAACCACTAGGTGAACATGTCTAGGCTCTACCAGAAACTGACTCAAGGTGTTCACGGAAAAACAAATGTCTGGTTTGGTGTTCGTCGGGTACATCAGTGATCCAATAATCTGCCTGTACAATGTGGAATCAATCAAATCTGACGAAGTATCAACCAACAGCTTCAGCTTCGCTTCCATGGGTGTATTCATGGGTTTGCATTCTAACATGTCAAATCTCTTTAAGATCTCAACCGTGTACTTCCCTTGGTTAAGGAAGATCCTCTCTGGACTCTGCCATACCTCAAGACCTAAGAAATCATGCATTAGGCCAAGGTCTTTCATTTCAAATTCAGAGGAAAGTCTCCTTTTACATTCAACGATGAGCTTTTCTTCTCCAGTTAAGAATAAGTCATCCACATATAGCAGTAAGATTATTGGCTCATTATCCATAATTTTGAAGTAGAGATTTGAGTCTTCTTTACTCTTGGTAAATCCTAAGCTCGTCAAGAAACTGTCTATACGGCCATACCAAGCTCTGGGAGCTTGCTTCAATCCGTATAAGGCTTTCTTCAATCTGCAGACATGAGACTTCCTATATTCAATCTCAAATCCTTGAGGTTTCTCTATATACACTTCCTCTTCGATGACACCGTTTAGGAAAGTTGTCTTTACATCCATCTGGTGCAGCTTCCACTTCATCTTAGCTGCAAGAGCTATGATGGTCCTGATCGAAGTGTATCTGTCCACAAGAGCGAATGTCTCTTCATAGTCAATGCCTTCCTTCTGGGAAAATCCACGAGCGACAAATATTGCTTTATATTTCTCAATACTTCCATCAGCAGCATGTTTTATTTTGAAGAGCCATTTTGATGATACCCCATCCTTACCTTTTGGTCTGGGAACAATTTCCCATACATTATTCTTTATTATGGATTGATATTCCTTTGTCATGGCATCTGCCCATTCCTTCTTTTGAATAGCTTCTTCAAAGAAGGTAGGCTCCTCATCTAGGAGATCACACATCAAAGTCGTGTAACTGGAGAATGGCTTTGGTCTTTTCACCTGTCTCGAGGTTCCTTCTGGAACACCATACTTCTCTCCATCTTGAATAAGATCTCTTTCCCAAGTAGGCTTTCTTTTATGGGAGAAGGTCATTTGAGGAGGTTCTTGAACTTTTGTTACATCATGGTCTTCAAGAGTTTCCTCATCAGGGGAAGTTACAACTTCCCTCACTGGTTCTGCAGCTCTGGGAACTTCCCTCATGGATTCTGTAATCCTGGGAATTACTGGTTCCTCTTCATACACTTCTTCAAGCTGGCATCTTCTTGATTTCTTAAGTTATGCTTCTTCATCAAAGGTCACGTCCCTGCTGATCTCAATGTGGCGGTGACCTGGTATATATATTCTGAAGGCCTTGGAGACCTCACAATATCCCACAAATATTCCCTTCTTTCCAAAGGGTTCTAGCTTGTTTCTCTTCTCTTTCGGAATGTGTATGAAGACTAGACAACCAAATATTTTGAGATGGCTTACCTATGGTTTCTTTTTGGTAAACATCTCTTCTAGGGTATTGAACCCAAGTGCGCTATGGGATAATCAATTCTGCACATAAACAACTGCCACTGCTTCTTCTGCCCATAAGCACATAGGAAGATCTTGATCATGGATCATAGTCTTCACAACTTCCATAATTGTTCTGTTCTTCCTTTTAGCTACACCGTTTTGTTGAGAATTATAGGGAGTAGTGAGTTCCCTCTTGATCCCAACATCTCTGTAGAAGTTCATGAACTCTTTTGAGGTATATTCTCCTCCATTATTTGACCTGAGTATCTTAATCTTCCTTTCAGAAATATTTTCTATCAAGGCTTTAAATTCCTTGAATTTGATGAATACTTCATCTTTATATTTGAAGAAATATATCCAGGTCTTGCGAGAATAGTCATCAATAAATGATACATAGTATACATACCCGCTAATGGAGGATGATGGCATTGTGCCACACATGTCTGAATGAAAGAGTTCCAATACTCCTTCTGCTTTGTTGTCCCTCTTTGGAAAAGGGTTCTTGATATTCTTCCCTTGCGCATATCCATTGCATATGCCTTCCTGATCACCCTTGAGTTTTGGTAAACTTGTAACAGCTTTGCATATGTATGGTAGCGCCTTGTAGTTGATGTGGGCCAATCTTCTATGCCAAAGTTCGCATGAGTTTTCAATGGAATGGGTCATGGCAGTCTTTGGAAGACTCTTTAGCTTATATAAGCCATTTTCTTCATTTCCAATGAAGATTGTTTCATTTATGGTTTCTCCTTTAGCCCACATAAGAACTTCTCCATCTATAAAGGCAACTCTATAGCCTTTCTTGTCTAAAGATGATATGGAAAGTAAGTTCTTCTTTAAGCCTAGTACATACAATATGTCCTTCATCTTTATTGAGTTTTCTGAATCTAGCTTGTAGTTTGATTCTCCCACTCTCTTGATGGGATATTGGTAATCATCTCCAAGTGTCACTTTCTGAGAAAAATTCTTTTTTGAAATACAAGAGAGAGTATTTCTCTTACCCGTCATGTGCTTTGATGCACCACTATCAGTGAGCCATGTGTCCTCTCCAGGTGTTACTGATCCTGAGAGGGCTGAGATCAAGACATGGTACTTGATTATCTTTGTAGGTGGCTCTTCATCTTCGACTATGTGGGCATGTTGTCTCTTATGTTTCCTCTTGTATTCTTCTCATTTGACTGGACAAGAATTCACCTTGTGTCCCATCTTATCAAAATGATAGCATTGTATAGACGAGAGATCTTTTTCCTTGCATTGTCCTTTCTTCTGAAATCTCCTTGGATGAGATTCTTTGTTATTGGATTTGTTTGATGGTTGAGGCTCTCTATGAGTCTCCCTCTTGAGGTAGGGTTTCTTCCTTCCTCCTTTGGTGTAGGTGGATAGGGCTTGATCATCATCCCTAGATAGTAGCACTTCACAATTCGCTACTCTTGTTTCTTCTTGGATGCATTCTTCCCATAGGCTGTCAAACTTCAGTTTCTCCTTTCTGGCACATATCGTTTGGATGAAGGCATCCCAAGGTCTTGTAAGAACATTTAGTGTCATCATTATGAGTTCATCTTCGTCTATGGTATCTCCAATATCTTGTAGCTATTCTTTGAATTCCGAGATTCTAGAGAAGTATTCCTGAATCATTTCTCCTTTCTACATCCTTTTATTCTTCAGTTGAGTTCTAAGATTCATCTTCCAATTTATGTTCTTTCCTTCATATAGTTTGGTCAAGGCATCGAACATTTGTTTCGGGGTCTTCTTGGATAACACATAAGGGATCATATGGTCCTTGATTGAATCTACAATGATTCTTTTAGCCCTCATTGTGTCCTTTTGATGCTTTGCCTTTTCTGTAGCATCTTCGGGTTCCGGTAATTCTTCCTTGACAAATCTTGCTAGATCATTCTCTTCAAGAATGAGGCCAATCCTATACTTTCAGGCATGAAATTTTTCCACTCCTTCTAACTTGTCAACAAGCTTAATGCTTGCAGACATCTTTACCTGGAGCTAGGAAAATGACCAAAAAATGAAAGTGCTCAGAGGCGAGCCGTGCTTGGCTGAGGCGAGCTGCCTGGTGTGCTTGGATCTGAGAAAATCCAAATTTTTCCCCTTCAAATCTGATCTGTGGATTTATGTACTAGTGCTTCTGGTACTTCTGGTACTCTGGTACTTCTGGTACTTTTGTGAAACTAGGGTTTCACTTTCTGGGAGATCCAGCCACTGAAAAGGTGCGCTGAAGGTGCCAAAATGATCCTTGGGGGAGGGCGCAACTTTCTAGGTGGTTTTGAAGCTGAAAAGATTCACTTTTGAAAAACCCTAATTTGCAGGTACTGCAACAATGACGTTTTTCCTCTTGCGAAATATGCTTCCTTCAGGTTGGCTCTGATACCATGTTAAAGTTTATGCCATTATTATATTTCTTTGCATTTCAATAGATAATAGCAACATAAGAACAAGATCATTGAGAAATACACATTCACAAGAGACACAACATTTATCCTGGGAAACCCTCTAGGAGAAGAAAACCCAACAAAACTTCCTTAATATAAATAGCCAATACAATGCCAAGAGATCTTATGCTAAAACATAAATTCCTCTCCCAAGATATGCGCCTCTCTCTCTCCTTTGCCGATAACAGATCAAAACTTGTCTCTCAAACTGGGCAAGTGAGTTATGTTTAAATGAGGCGCTAGCCTCCTTTATTTATACAA
Source organism: Picea engelmannii (assembly GCA_009831015.1). NCBI lineage: Eukaryota > Viridiplantae > Streptophyta > Pinopsida > Pinales > Pinaceae > Picea > Picea engelmannii. The sequence goes on from ML777127.1 coordinate 1,090,436, forward strand.
TTACTGGCACGTGTGAAGTGTCTCTTCACTGGCATGGCTGACCTCTCCATTTGGGTGGGTAAACCCACCTTTATTATATTTCTGGGTCTTCTTATTAACTGATGGGGCCGACTTCTTATGCTGCCTATTATAATTGTTTGTTGACCAATCCGCAAAAGGAGATTTGGTCCTATTACAATATCCGACATGATCAATCCACAATGTGGATTGATCCTATAAATAAAATATCATTAATAATAAGAATACTCTTTGCAGTTACATTATTTTAACATATGGTACCCAAGCAAGATATGTTTGCTTACGAGTGAAGTTTTGTGTGGCTACCCTTGATTCCTTGTGATGAGGTCATAATTTGTCATCCTTTTTCTATACATATGCCTATCCTATCTACTCTTTTTCACTTTCATTTATCCACTTTTGCTTCAGATTTACAACATTCCCATAACCTTATATTGAGATTTAGACCACAAGTAACTAAGGTACTTTTTGGACTTATTATAAGATTTTTCTAGATTATAGATGAACTTAGGAGTTTGTTATATTGTTGCTTAGGTTTTACCAAATGTTGGACTAACATTTGTTCATATTGAAGCTTCCAAAGGATTTTTGCAACATATAGATTGAAGCTAGCATGGAACTTCTAGTGATCCATGGGCAACTCCAACTATGATGGGCGCAAACTGCAGAGGTGTTATGAAAAACTCCACTTCAACATCCAACAATTATGAATATGGCCATTTAGCCTCCAACATAGATGCCACACATCGCCCACCTCAATGTCAACAAATTAAATATGCCCTAATCTCATTCAATGTCAGCAGTTGCAAATCCTTTGTCCACATTTAATAACAACATATCGAAGATGTTATATTCACATTGAAAACGACATATAAATGGCATTCAAAGCAATAATTATATGAGTTAATGAAGATGTTACGATTTGAACCAAACACAACTCATGGATGCTTTTCAGGGATAGAAATATGTTGATGTAATCATAGAATCTAGGAATCAGTTAGAATAATAGTTATGAGTTTGATGCCCCATGAACCTTTGTAAATAAAGAATGCCAACACCCAGTCAAGGAGACGTTTAGAGAAAACCCTATGATATACCATGGCATAGTGTACAAATTCATAGGGATTCTACTTCAAATTTAAATTGTAGTTTGTGACGTGTTAAATCATTTTTATGCTATTGTAGTTGAAGCTCAATGCCCTACTCTTGAGAATAAAATCTTACTCCAATGGAACTGAGTGATGTGTAGTTTAGATTGTTTTTCAATTTCGTTTTTAATTGTGTTTTCTCAATTCCATTTTTACACATTTAAAATTCTATAGATTTTTAAAGTATGGTGTGTTTTATTTTCTACAATAGCATTTCAATTGATAGACTAGTTTTCATCATACCTTGCCAACAATGGGAGATGTGATCCATGGAGAAAGGATTCCTAAATCGTGCAAGGATATTTCTTGGTGACAGTAGGGTTTCCATTAGCATGATCGATGTTCAAGTACATGATCATTTCCAAGAGTGATTGAGCTAGCTTTGTGAAGTGTGGTGATGCAATTTCCTTTCCATAGAAGCATACTATAAAAACTAGTGAAATTTAGGAACCTAGAGTTTGCACATATGATGAACGACATCTTACAATAATTAGGACCCCATGTTGACAATTTAATGATAATGTCTTTGATTATTATTTTTGCAAACAACAAGCTAATTAAATAGCCTGTCATTTTGGCTCTATTGTTGAGGATATGTCAAAGGCACAAATAAGTATCATTTGAACTGGTTTTTAGATAATACATGGTAAGGGGATGAGAAAAGAGAAGATGTCTACTACCCTCTTTGTAGGTTACCATATGTAGTTTTATGCATTCATATAGAAGCATGAGTTAATTTATGAATACAAAATATTTTTGTGGTTCAATAAAAGCCACCCCTAGTACTGACCCTCTTGCGAGAAAAATTTGTAAGAGGAAGAAAGAACTGGCAATGAGGATTCTATATGAGAAGGAGCCAAGGGAAATCAAAATACAATTCACAGGAGGATATGGAAAATAAAAACAAAGACAACCAGGGAAGAACCACTCTTTCATTTATTTATTTTTTCATTAATATGGATACTTTTAGCCTTGAAGGATGATTTAAGTTTGTGTGTGAGTTCATGCTCATTTGTTTCATTCACATTTTGTTTCTATGACCAATTTCAAGCATGCATAATCTAAATTCTATTTTGAGTATAGTTTGTCACTCCACCTCATCTCATGGCTCTTGTTGGAAACCATTGATTTATTATGTTGACAATTAACTTTCCCTGCATGCATTTCATTTACCTAGATGTTCAACCTCCTAATTCATTCCCTGTGGTGAAATAATTGCAAGAATAACATGGGACCTATTGCTAAATTTACTTGTTATGGAATCTCTTGTTTTTACCTCATACCATATGCTTGAAGAATCATTTATTGCTTCCATATTTGTTGGATTCTAGATTTCCAAGGGATCATTTGTGACATCATGTTTTAACCTATATATATCATGCCATGCATACCCCTTATTCATCAACAAACTACCTCCACTACCAATACATTACCACCACCTACCTTGCAACCCTTCATTCAATACTGTGTATAACAACATTCATTGTCTCTTTGTCCTTAAAAGTTTGTTTTTTGAAATATTAGTGCATGTTAAATAAATGTATTGATGTTAAGGTGTGGTTGATTCCATTACTCTTGAGAGATTCATTTTTAGGATAATGACCAACACTAAGAAAGTAGAGGGGAATGAAGGATAAGCATGTTTCAAAGAGGATGTGAAATTCACAATCAATCGTCTGAAGGTAAGACGATGAAAATAATAAGTTTAGATTTCAATTTCTTGGTAAATTTATAGATGATCATGAGTGGATTATTTCATGCAGCTCATGCTTTAGTGAGGTTTTACATGAATGACTTAGTGAGGCATTTTGCTAAGTATCTTTGCATGGTAGAAAAGTATCTTGATCAATAATTTCCCCCACGAAACTATTGATGAAAATTACTTATATATTCCTATTCATTGGTATTCCACCAAGACCTAGTTGTATTCTTGCTCATCCAAACTTGCATATGAATGGGATCTAGGATGATGAAGTGAAGATGTAGAATTTACTATAAATCCATCATGGTGCTACAAATATTTTGAAGGTCATATCACAACATCCATGAGATGGGTATTGGATATTTTCATAGAGGGAATCAATACATTGTGATAGACACACCCACCAAAAATATAAAATACCCAGATGATACTTGAAGATAAATAGGATATTTATGAGATCTGTAGCATTTTGAATTGATGAAATTTCTAAAAAAACAAAGTTGGGATAGTCATGTTTTGAGGGACAAAATGAAGGAAATTTATAAACATGTTTCTAAGGGGTATGGGCCTTGGAATCTAGTTTTCATTCGAATTTGAATTGCTTCATTTCAATATCCAATGAAAAATTTATGCCCTAAATAGTGACTGCTTGTCCCAAAATCTACATTGTAACAATTATACATTTTGTATGTTCAACATTATATTTGACACATCAAATCATTATGTTTTCAAAAACTATTTCTATTGGGGATAGATACATGAGTCTAATTTCATATCAAACTATAATAATGTCAATATGACATAGCATGGGAAAGTTATGCCCAAAATAGTAATTGTTGGTCTAGAATAGAAATAAAAAAATCCCTATCATGCAGGTTGTCTCTTAGTAAATTTGACATATGAGTTCAAGACACTTTAAAAATATGTTTCTACTAGAGATAGCCCTATGAATATGCTTTAATATGGATTTGGAATCACTTCAATAAGACATCAAATAAATTTTTTATCATCAAAATATTTTTGGGTAGTTTAGGTGGCCAACACTCCTCAATAGGTAAAAATGAAAATCGCTTGATGAATCCTTTAAGAGATCCATTTTATTTTATTTCCAAGGAAATCCTCATGGAAAACCCTCTGAGTACTTCCCCATGATTCATGGATGGTAAACGAGGTAAATTGTTCGCCCTGATTATGGATCCTAACCCCAAGGGGATAAAGATAGTCGAACCTGTGACCTCCCCAACTAATCACTCGAGGAGAGATCTCACGTCTAGTTCAAGATCTCTTGAGATAACCCTTGGGTATTTAAGAGACCCATTTTATATACATTACTTGCAATAACTTTTTGTGTTTATTGAAAGAATAAAGTCCTCATATCTCTTTTCCTCCATAATCACACCTCATGTTGTAGGCAAAGTGCTAGTTTACTTTTGCAGGTCACTAAAGGATCAACAAGGTCAACCAATCTATGAAATGATTTTTGAAGAAAAAATGAAGTTCCTACAACAAGGGAATGTCGCAAAATCATCCAAAAAGTGCAAGGCCATATGTTGTTGAGGCCCTAAAAGAATAATTTGTGTAACACAAGTTCTTAGGATCGTGGAATAGACATGCTTGAGTTGCTGACTAACGACACAAAAACTTTCCATAAAGCTGCAGATGGACAAAGTACAACACAAATAAAGAATTGGATTTGAATATCAAGTGAAGACAAGTGATACATTGGTCAAGAGGTAATGCTATAGAAGATAAGATATGTGCTACATAAATCAAGAAACAATGCTACATAAGCAAGAGAGTCAATGATCCATCATACTTATTCCTTAGCATTGTTCATCATCCATATTCATTAGTAGTACCATTGTGACATAAGAGTCCTTCCAAAATCCTTGATGTTATCCACTACTACAAAAATATGGTATACCATTGTATTTTCTTCTAAATCCAATTCAATGCAGTTTCCATTATGTATCTAGTTGACATTGAAGACACATGTTTTCTTGAGAGCCACTACATTCCTCATGGCTTCACATGAACCTCATTCATTCAATTGCTACCAAAGAATCAATATTCCATCCCAACTTCTCTCAAACAAATCCTCCACAAAGGCCTTAGTCACTTCCTACTCCACCCATTTCTAACCCACATAATAAAGTAACTCATCCTACTTACAACACTGAGATAATTGGTTGTCCCACTAATTCAATCTAAAAAAAGGGTAAAAAATAAAATAAAATATGATAGTGAAAACCTATTTCAGGCGCAATTGGATCATGGAATGCTTGAAAACTGGTCTCTAACTGGCATTTCTTGGGGATTAAAAATAAAATTTGTGAAAACCTCTTTGAGGTGCAGTTGGACAAACCTTGTTTGAAAAATAGCTTGCTGACATACAAGGTTTGAGAAAAAAAAGAGAAGAAAAATAAGAAATAAAAAAATGATAAATCTCTTCAAGGATATTGTACTATGTTCTAAATTTTTGGTTTTCTATACTCCATAGTTTCATTTCATAAGCAATCTACTCCATAATTTTTTCTTACTACCAAATACACTACATAATTTGTTTTTTTTTTCGTAGAATTATCATCAAGCTACAAATTGCTATTCTAGCTTTGGTTATGTCGCTACAAGAAGTTGTTTAGAACATTTTACCTTTACTACAATTTATAGAATATTTATTTTTTCAAAGGCTTCCTATTCTAGTAACAAAGAGTTTTATTCTAGTGGTTCTAGTTCCAAAGATTTGTAGATGAACTCCATTCCTAGTTTTAGTTCGCGTACTTCAATTTTTTCAGTACTAGGACAACAATTCTTCAGTGTCTCAACTAGAAACTCTCTACCACATAATCGAAAGGAGTCTTCAAGTTGATTTGGGTATTTCCTTAGAAGTTGAACATGGGTAAAGATCATAGGTAATGTATGACTCTCTTCTACAATTTTTCTATAATCTTGAAAACATCTCATAGATAGTCCTATAAACATATATATTGCTTGACTGAATCTCTAACCATCTCATAATCTTTTGGCAATGCTTATAATGCGATTTCATGTATGATTTGGAAAATTCCATATGACAAATCTATTGGTTGATTTACTATGGGATATTCATATGGTTCGAATGATATATCCAATTATGAATCCATAGCATGGATTTGATCGCATGTGTGATCAAATTTCAATTCCTCCACTCATGATTGGACATGTAATGCCATGATCGCACCACCACTGATGCTTGCATTTCACTCATGACCATAACTCAACCAATTGATCAACCAAATCAAGACTATCTATTTCAAATTGATATTTTCACGCCACATGCATTACTTTTTTACCCTCATACATTCTCATTTGCTCTGTTCTCACAAGATTCTCTGTTCTTCACATTCCTCCACCCCTCCAACTACCTTTTTTATTTCTCATAAGCTATTTCTCAGTCATGGAGATTTTTTATTAGGGAGGTTGGTGTGTGATATTTAAGAGATTACATGTTTATTGCCAACAAGTGGCCCTTGAATTTACCCAAAAATTTAATGGTAAAATTTCTCATGTCAATGGATTAACCATATCAGTTCTAGAGGACACAATTTCTCAGTGTTGGGTATGTGTTATATTCTTTGCATGACTAGACCTAGTGTCTGTATTACATAGGAAATGTGGGGGGGTCATAGGGGGCGTAAACCCCTTTCCTAGGGGGTTTGAAGAGGGGTCGGAGCCCCCCTATGTATGGGTTTAGTTGAAATGCCCCTCCCCCTTCCAAAAAAAAATTTTTGACATTTTTTGCATCCATTTTTAGCGGTTTTTTGGCACATGGTTTTCGTCTATGGTTTTCTAATTCTGGTTAAGGAATTAGATTTGTTGACTAATCATGGTTAATGGATTATGGGTTTTAGATGTTGTGGGATCATATATATATATTGTATTGTAAAAAATGAAGAATATGATGAATAGAATATTAGAGGTGTGACTCTAAACATGTTGTTGGTTTTCCCAGTTTGGGTTTCTAGGGTAAAATCTTCGTGTAATGTTTGTGTGTGTGTGTCATTGTATCTTTTTTTATTTATTAAGAATATGTTTGTAGTAATTAATTTTACAAGATTAAAATCCACATTTGGTATCAAACCTGTCATTTTCTTCAGGGGGATGCCTTTGTGGATAAGGGTTTGGCTCAGATCTGTGATAAACCTTGTTACAATGGGAGATCTACAATATTGATTCTCTAGGTGAAAAGAAATGGCGAGAAATTCAAAAATAGATATCGATAAATTTAATGGGAAAAGTTTTAAGTTGTGGAAGCTAAAGATGGAAGATCTATTGGTGGACAAAGATCAGTGGATCATTGTGGATCCAAGTACTGCACCTTTAGGAATGTCCACATAAGACTAGGAAAAGTTGGATCGAAAGGCAAAGAGAACAATCTGGTTGTGTCTTTTAGATTCAATATTACTAAGTGTGTTAGGGGAAGCTACAACCAAGGCATTTTGGGATAATATAGGGGCTTTGTAGCAGTTAAAATCCCTAGTAAACAAAATTTTCCTATGAAAGAATATGTACAACCTGAGGATGAAAGATGGAGACTTGGAGAAAGAGTATCTGAATGCCTTCAATATTGTGGTAAGTTAGCTATTATCTATTGATATTAACATATTTGATGAAGATAAGTGTATCAATTTATTTTTCTTTTATCAGACTCGTGGGATATATTGGTTGTGGCCATAGGTAGTAATACAACTACTTTAAGTTTCGATGATGTGGTCTCATCCTTGTTGTAAAAGGAGATGAGGCAGAAGAACATGGAAGGATAGAGAAAAAATTCCTTATTTGCAAGAGGACGCTACTAGGAAAGAAATAGATATAATTTCTCAAGTAGGAGATCTATATTTAAGGGGAGATCTAAATATCCCATAAAATTTGTAAATGTATGTTGGAGATGTGGAAAAGAAGGGTACTACAAGAAGTAATGTAGATCTAAAATTGTTGAGAGAAGCAAGGGATATGATGATGCTCCTTCTATAGAAGCAAAATCCTTCTCAAATGAAGGGGGGTATTTGCAATTGACTTCTTCAAGCACACATACAGATCATGATGCATGGTTGATCGATTCAGGTGCATCCTTTCATATGACTTCTCACATGGAGTGGTTCTATGAATATAAAATGTATGATGGCCATGATGTTTTCCTAAGTGATGACTCAAGAAACAAAATCATAGGATGAGGCTAATTCAAGTTGAATCTCATGGGTGGAAGGATTAGAACACTCCCTGGTGTTCTGGACATCCCAAGATTGGTCATAAATTTGATTTATGTAAAAAAATGGATGATGCAAGGGTAGAAATAGTGTTTGATAAAGAAACATGCAGGATGGTTCGAGGAGAAAAGGCATTGCTAAAGGGAGTTTGGATTGGAAATCTATATAAGCTACAAGGAATCACTATTAGTGATGGGTGCAATAGTTCCATTTTTCCTAAGATTGGAGCTGAAGAAGAAAAAAATACTAGAGTCTCTGGAGAAAGACTATGTTGTGGAATTAAAGATCGGGGTATATTAGAGAGAAGGGCCTTCAAGTAATACACAATAAAGGTATGGAAATTTTCTCTTTGTATTTTGGTTGAGGTAAACATTTCTTATATGGGAAGAAAAATCGTGTAAGATTCTCCTCTGGTGATATGAGGGCATAGGGAATTTTACAGTTGGTGCATAGTTATGTGTTTGGACCTATCTCGGTTCTATCACATGGGAAATTTGTGTACTATGTCTCATTTAAAGATGAATTCTCGAGGAATACATTGATTTATTTCCTTAGAAAGAAATATGAAGTCTTTGACAAGTTTAAAGAGTTTAAATCTCTTATGGAGAATCAAATAGAGAAAATAATTAAGGTGTTGAGAACGAATAATGGTGGAGAATTATGTGGAAATGAATCCGAAGAATTTTGTAAGAAGTGCGGTATAGCAAGGTAGAAGAATACTCCATATACACCTCAGGAGAATGGAGTTGTATAAAGGATAAACATGATGTTGATGGAAAAGGCAAGGTGCATGCTCAGTGGTGTCGGGTTAGGACAGGAATTATGGGCATAGGAAATGGTATTTCATGTTAGTTGTTCAATCGATCATTATAATGTACCCATCCATCCACAGGTTGTACACGTACCAATCTGTAACATACCCAACCACCCATAGGTTAGGCACGTACCAATCTGTAACGTACTCATCCACCCATAGGTTGACCACGCTACTCCAAAGACTTGCTTATGAAATGATCTTAATCCGAAATCAAGCATGAAATACCCACATACATTAATCAAGATCCATGCTACAACATAAAATAAATAAACAATGTGCCATGCACAACAAATAACCAACAAACATGCACATTACAAATACATATCTTAAAGATAATTAAATATACAACAAAATCTACATTATACAGAAAACACAGAGAGCACTTATGTTTGCAAGTAAACATTCACTAATTGGTTGCAGACCAAGGAAGTTCCTCCCAACGATAGACATTGTTGTTATTTTACTCTCAACAACATGTCACTGTCGAGCCAGAGATATGAATCCACAAGGATGGTTCCTAGGCCAAATCTAAAACACACAACAATTGGCTAGTTAGCTCTCAAGTTTCCCAACCACTCAAAAAATACGAATTTCCAACTCTCTTTCCCCCTCATCCTGTACAACCCAAAGAAATGAACACCTTTCTCTTCCATGCAATCCCTTAGGTTGTTCCATTTCTCTCTAGGGATCCAATGCTACTAGTCAAGAAATCTCCCTACTGGAAACTTCAAGGATTCTCAGATATGGACAATTCTTTCTGAACTGCCATCAATCTTATGCACACAGGCATCCATTCCCTTCCAGAATGATTAGTAATTTATTAAATCCATCTAGCAATGGCTCTCCTCCTCCAACCATTTGTTTTCATTCTCCCCCCAAGAGCACATAGAATTAACAAGAGTGAGGAGGGTGTAACCATGAGTGAATAAGAACAAGTAAACCCAGAACAACGAGTGGGTGAGTGAAGAAGAAGAAGAAGAAGAAGAACCTCAAAACAACCCCCAAGGGATGTTTATATAATTACAACAACTAAGAACCACATGGCCTCCCCAAGAAGCTCATGTAACCTCTTTTCTCCATAAAATCAATTATGGGTAAATAAAATATAATAAAAATACTTATCCCCTTAACCCCCCTCTCTCATGGAATCATATCCCCCTATCTCTTCTTTCCTTGTCCATCTTGCAACCACCGGTGTATTTTTTTTTTAAATAAAAAAGGAGTAGTACCTGCTATATTAGATTAGCACAAAACTTTGACAAAATATATAGTGGCATGGCTAAAGTCACCAAAAATGCTGCCGGTATCCGGAAACAAGCATAAGTGGGGAGCAGATAGCAGTTATACGATGATACATAAAGGAAAGTAGCATCTGTCCTGCCCGGAGGAAACCAGGACAGATGCTTATGGTCCAGATGAACATAAAACATTTACACAATAAAACTAAAAACCAGGAAATTATAAAAACCTAGGCACCCGGTGACCTGTCACCTTCGCCAGTTGGCCAAGTGGTCCCCGCTAGAATGGAAAAATCTTGCGCGCACAGGGGGCACTTTCGCTGCGCTGGAGCACCGAAAAACGCATCGAGGAGTAGGTCCATGCGCTGGCCCATGAGGAGGGCCCTATGTTCCAGGTCCGACATGTGGCCTCGGAGCTCGAACACCAAAGCCAGGTGCTTGTCGTTGAGGAGAGAGCCATGCATTCCGCCACCCGAGCCACTAGGAAGAGCATTCCTCAATTCCATTGCCTCACCAATTCCAACCGCGAGCTCCCTCTACACCGCTTCACCCTCTGCGACCACAATCTTCTTGTCCCCCGTTGCTTGCAAGTCACCCGGCCAGGGAGTTTCTTCGACAATGCAACCAGGGAAGTCGTCTTCCCTTGTCAAAACTCTGGTCGTCTCCATGGCGTGGGGCTTCTCAACACTCGGCAGGTCCTCCATAAACGGGTCCTCCTCCACGACGCAGGTGGGAAACACATCCTCGGTCTTGGCTTCCTTCTTGTCACTCGGCTCAGATGCCTTATATTTCCTACTGCAACCAACTCCCGGCTCTGCAATAGTGTTGAGAAACGCCTGCCGCTCAGCCTGAGCCTTCTTTCTAAGAATGGAGGACGTCAAAGCCAGAGCGCATTCTAATTTCTCCTTTCGTCTCCGCTGTGCCTTATGGGCTTCCCAGGTAGAACCTCGGCGAGGCCTCCCACACTTTCTAGCCATTGCATCCGGGGGGTGAATGCAAGTGCCAAGAAATTGCAGTGCAAAACTATAAGTCCAGGACGAGAGCAGGTGCGAAGCGCGAGTAGACCTTCTCTTTCGTGGCACACGCAAAAACAAACAACCCTAGTAATCCTTATCAGAATGCAGAGAAAAGGTGGTGAGCGTCCAAGTGAAGAGTGTAGCCAAAGCAAGAGCACTCTCGCTCTGCCCGGTCTCGTGAGAAAACACATAACCATACACCAGAGTCACCTGTCCTCCCATATCCGCTTTCAATCTAAGTGCGCAGGTGGTGTAAATGGTCGCGCGAGGGAGGAGTCCCTCTGTCATATGGCCCCTTCTATGGCCGTCCACCATCGTAAATGTTGATGTGTGGGTGGCGGCCATCAACAATTAAACCCGAGCTTAGTGCTGGTCCTGGTGTCACCGCCACGGTGCCACGTGTCACCCCATCTGGGGTTGGGAAGTCTCTGCTAGCAAGGTCTCTGCATCGCATAGAGAGGACTGTCTCTTCAGATACGTTGGCTTGCCAGTAGATGAGATCTTCCTTTGAGTCAATTCCTGTGTTTGCCAAGTGATCCGCCACCTTGTTAGCTTCTCATTTCACATGAGAGGGGATGAGAGTCAGGTTGGGGTGGATGAAATCGCCAAAGTCCTCCAGAAGACCAGAGAGTCTCCAACTAGGGGAGATCTGCCCGGGAGTCTTTCCATGAAGTATTTTCAAAATGAGTTGAATGATTACTTGGGAGTCTCCTTCAATGATCAGCCGGTGATATTGGTGTTGAACCGCGACTTGGAGGCCTCTTAATAGACTTGTGATCTCCGCCACGTTGTTCGTGTTTTCACCCAGAAAGCCAGTAGTCATAAGAATGATCTTGCCCATGTGGTTCCTAAGGACGGCTCCAAAGCCAGCTGGTCCAGGGTTCCCCCTTGAGGCCCCATCGAAGTTAAGCTTGAGGAAGCCAGATGGGGGTGCAGTCCATTCTGAGGGGCTGTTATCTCGCCCGCTATTGGTCTTCCCCTGTGTTTGTATGTGCATTTGCAAGCTCCATCCTTCAAGAATAAGCTTCTCATCAAGCTTGCATTGTGTGTCTTCGTGAAGCCAGGAATTGCTAAGAATGGTTTCACGGATGAGCCATTTTACTCTTTCCCAAGTGCTAGTAGAGGGGGACGGTTTGGAGTTGAAAATTCTCTTATTTCTTTCCTTCCAGATTGCCCAAAGTGTAAAACCTGGGAGTAGCTGCCATATGCGCTGGAGAATTCGGTTGTGGAAGGAGATTGTTTCCCAATTGACCAGGGTGTCTCGTATGCTACCACGGTTCCGCTGGGATCGTTGTATAGCTTGAGCTCCCCAGTCCCAAATCTGCTGACTGTAATGGCAGTTGTTGAGGAGGTGTTCCATGGTTTCCTCACTTTGTTGGCATAGGGGGCATCTAGAGGGTCCCGTAAAGCCCTTCTTGAGAAGGTTGTCCCAAGTGAGGATGTGGCTTTGAGCTATGAGCCAAAGAAAAAGGGAGATCTTGGGCCAGAGAAAAGGTTGCCAGACTTTGCTCTAGATTGCTTTAGGGACTTGGTTTGGGAGATTCATTTGAAGGTGGTAAGCTTCTTTGACCGAGAAAATACTTGAGGTGGAGTGACCCCATCGGAGTATGTCCGTGCCTTCTTTAAAAGGAATCTTCCTGTGTTGCATGCATTCCTGCCATGGTAGAAGGTCGAAATCCTCCATAATTTGTAGATCTATTTTGCTGGTTTTCCATTGTCTCTAGGACAGTCTACCTTGATTTGGGAGCCAAAAGTCTTTAACCCTTTTGAGGTCGCGCTACTATAGCTTGAGCTTGAGAGGGTGGAGGCTTTCCTTATCATCAAGAGGAGGTAGCTATTTCCATGAGTCCTGCCAAAATATTGCACTTTCACCATTTCTTATTTCCCAGAAGGCATGCTGCTGTATTAGGGGGCGATTCCGCCAGGTGGTATTCCAAATATTCGATCCTTGCCTCTGTTCATTGAATCTGATTAGTTGGCCAGGTTGCGTGTTCGGTGCATAATTTTGCTTCCAGAGTGCGCCCAGAGTTCATGTGGATGTTGCAGCCATCTCCACCACATCTTGGCTCCCATGACCTGGTTCATTTTCCTCGAGTCACGAATTCCTAGTCCTCCAAATTTTTTGGGTTTGCACAATTTGTCCCATCCAACTAGGGCCCATTTCTTATTTTTATGGTGTCCCTTCCATAATAAATTACGTTGGAGACTCCTAATGGCTTTTATGACTGAGATGGGCGCAGCCAGTGAAGTAAATAGATACGTAGGTAGAGCTTGCAGGACTGATTTAAGCATAACCAATCTAGCCACAATATTCAAAGGTATGAAGGTCCAGCTGTTCAACCTGTTAGCAATGGATAAGATTAGGCTGTCCCATGAAATAGATCTCGCCGACTCTCCAGTTAGGGGGATGCCTAAGTAAGTGGAGGGGAGGGAGCTTCTGGCGATGCCTAGAAGTCTTGAAATATGGGCCTGAACCGAGGCTGGCGTATTAAAGAAATAAAGTTTGGACTTATCCAGGTTGAGCAGCATACCTGACGCATCCGAGAAGTCAGAAAGAATTGAGTTGAGCTTGGTGGCCTCTCTGACCGTGGGGGTGTTCATAAGGAGGGTGTCATCTACAAACTGGCTATGCGAGGGCGCTGGGTGAAGGTTGTGTAGTGGCAATCCAACAAGCGTCCCTTCAAGGACCGTTGCTTTGAGGTAGTGACCTAAGCCTTCCGCCATGATTACAAAGAGGAAAGGGGAGAGAGGGTCGCCTTGCCTGATCCCCCTGGTGGAACGAAAAGGTCGGGAGGGTGTGCCGTTAACAAGAATTGGGAAAAAGGAAGAGGAAGTGAGCTTGAGAATCCAATCAACCCAGTGATTCGACAAGCCAAAGGATTCCAGAACCGACCACAAGTATTGCTAGCTTAACCTGTCAAAAGCTTTTGAGATATCAAGTTTAATGAGCATACCTGGTATTTTGCTCATATTTAAGGAGTGAATTACCTCATTGGCCAGTATGACACTGTCCATGATTTGTCTCCCCTCCACATAGCCAGATTGCTCATTAGAGATAATGAACGACAGGAGCGGTTTGAGATGATTGGCGATAATTTTTGTAATTATTTTGTAAATGACGTTACATAAGGAGATTGGTCGGAACTGCTTCGGGTGAGTGGCCCATTCCTCCTTGGGGATGAGAGTGATGAAGGTTGCATTTAAGGAAGAGAGAACTTGACCAAGTGTTTTGGATTCTTCAACTGTCAGCCATACGTCCTCCTTGATCATGTCCCAACAATGGTGGAAGAAATCCATAGTGAAACCATCCGGGCCTGGTGCTTTTCCTGGGAGCATGTCCTTTACGACTGAGTCCACTTCAGACTAAGTAATGGGCCTCATCAGTGCATTGTTCTGCTCCGAATTGATCAGGCTTGGTATATGTCGGGTGACTTTTTGGATGGCCTCCTCCCTGTTTGAATTGGTCTCTGTGAGGAGATCTTGATAGAAGGAGTTAAGCGCCTCCGCTATTTGGTCATGCTCTCTTATTGGGACGCCTTGTTCGTCCTCCAACTGGGAGATGCGATTAATGTATCTGCAGTGTGTCATCGCCCTGTGGAAGAATTTTGTGTTGCGCTCCCCCTCCTTAAGCCATTAGACCCTGGATTTTTTCCTCCACAGGATCTCTTCTTGTTCTCTGCAGGCCTCTAAGTCCGCCATTAGTTGTTCCTCTTCCTGTGCCAGGTCCTTTGTTTGATTCCCTGCTATGAAAGTTCGTTGGAGTTCTTCGAGTTGACATTCAATTTCCTGCTTCCTGAGGAGAATGTCTCCAAAGGTGGATTTGTTCCACCGTTTTAGGTGCAATTTGAAGTTCTTGAGGCGATGCTGGAACTTGTACATATGAGTGCCATGCTCAATTTCTGCCTGGGCCCACCAAGTGTGAGCTAGCTGATGAAAGTTTGGGTGGGAGAGCCAAAACTTTTGAAAACGGAAGGGTTTGGGCCTAGGGGGGAATCCCGGGTCCATGCAGAAGACTATGGGCCAGTGGTCCGACCCTGTTTTTGGCACAATATTTGCTTCCATTGCCTGGTCGCTTTCAAGGAGGGCCTCGGTCACGAGAAAGTGATCCAACCTGCATGCCACATGCTGGTGCCTTATTCTTTTGTTAGACCATGTAAAGATTCCATTCCGGGTTTCTATGTCAACCATATTTAGTTGTTCTATTAGGGTTTTGAACATACTACTATCCTGCTCCAGCCGCTTTGAGCCACCGATTTTTTCTTCCAGCGTTAGGATCATATTGAAGTCCCCTCCAATTATCCAATTCGGTGTGTGAATTAGGGTTTGAACATAGTGAAGGGATTGTATAAATCTGTCCTTGTCTTGCGTAGACTGCGGACCATAAACATTTGTGATGGATCCTTCCTTGGATGAGGCTACATCTTTGAAGAGAGTTGTTAAGGTGTCTCTGGTGGAGAAGGGATGGAGCAGAGTGACCGCTTGCGGGTTCCAAAGGATGGTCAGTCCTCCTGCAGCACACAATGAATCTTGAAAGAGGAATTCCTCGTTTCTCCAGCTGTTTCGAAAAATATTTTTCGCCTCCCTTCCTGCACATTTGGTTTCCTGCAATAATAGGATATCTAGATTCTCTGATTTAATGCATTCTCGGAGGATCCTTTGCTTGGATCTTCCATTAAGACCTTTGATATTCCAAGAGATTATCTTCATCATGAGGATGGTGGGGGGGGTGGAGGTATCCCTCCGATAACCTCTGTATCTGACCAGAGTTGATCATTAAGTTCCCTTCTTCCTTGATGAGTTGTTGGGCTGGTTTGCGGCCACGCCTTTTGTTTTCCCTGGTAGATTTTTTGGTCTCGAGGGTGGGATCTGGCAAGATGCCCAGCCTGGCTGTAGAGCTTGCAGTTGAGTTGGTGAACACTTTATGCACTTTCCTAAGTTGTTCTACTGGTATATGTTGTATATCTTTTTGATTGAGTGCTTCTTCCAGTTTTTCTAGGTCAATTTCTGCCAGATCCATTTCATCCATGAGCATATTGGTGTCTTCGTCCATGCCTGATTGTGTTGGCTGAATTATTTCCTTTGGGTGAGTTGTATGTAGCACTTCAGGGCCTTTGCCTTTCTTTTGAGCTAATTCTTGGAGGGGGTTCTGTATTTCTGCCTCTTTTGGTGGTTGATTCAGGGCATCAAAAGAGTTCTTGGAGGGGACCTTTGGGGCCGAGCTCTGGTTCTATTTTCTTGATGGATTCTTTCACCTGCCTGTGACACTGGTGAATCCGTCCTTCTTCTTGGCTTCAGAGGTTTTGGGGCCTGAGGAATTCAAGGGACAATCTCTAAACAGGTGACCATTCTCGTGGCACTTCCGGCATCGAAAGGGTATATGTTCATAGTCGATTGTTTGGTTCCAATCCTCATCCTGGTATTCCAGTGTGATGGAACCCGTCAAGGCTTTCGATATGTCCATGTAGATGCAGATACGGGCATATGATGTGTACTTTCTAGATTTTGTGGCTTCTGAAGCTTTGACGTATTGTCCCACCGTGTTCCCTATGCCCATGAGTATTTCTTCCAGCCAGAATTCCTGGGGCAAGGAGTACAGCCTGATCCAGACCAGGGCTCTTGTGAAGTCTTCTTGTTCTGGACTGAATCTATCGGTCCAGAATCTTAAAAATAGGCCCACTGAGTTGTAGAAGTATGGTCCGTTGTCAAATATTCTGTCTTTGTCTTCGAGATTATATAAAATAATTGTGAAGAAGCCCTTGGAGCTGAGTTGGACCTCATAATCTCCTTTAGGGTTCCACCAGTCCTTAATCCAACGGGTGAGATCTCTCTCAATCGGACAGAGGCCCAGGAATTTTCCTATCAGTGCGTGTTCCATCATAAACTGGGTGTGTTCCCCCACCCGATTCGATTTGATATGGTGCATAGGTGGTTTTTCCAGTTTAGGAATACACTTACCTGGCAACTAGTTTTTGGAAGCATGCGGGTGTGATGTACTGGGTTCAAGTTCCATTTCCTTGTTGAAGCTTTGTTCTTGGGTAAAAATATACTCCCTCAGATGCTCCGGCAGCTCGAAGGCAGGCCTCTTAGCGTGGGAACCGGTTTTGTCGTTGGCAGCTATGTCGCTGTATGAGGGGGGTTTCCCCCCCTCACCCGCGCTCATTGTAGGATGTGTAGGGGCCTTGTGGAGTGCTAGTCTACAGAACAGGGGATTGGGTGGTTAGTGCTCTGGCGTCAGAGCGCACATCACTTGATCATGGGTCATTGGAGTTTCAGTGCGTTAGGGTTTTCCGCCTTGTTGCAGAGCCTTCTTGTTCCCATCCCAAATACTTCCACCGGTGTATTTTATTAATGTATATGAAGTATTACATTTCCTAGGCACTCTGGGTTAAAAATGGGGTGTTACATCACCAACCTAAGTCACAATTACATAATACATTATAGTTCATAAGGGTTAAAAATGGGGTGTTACATCCCCCTCCCTTTATTTTGGAACTGTCCTCAGTGCACAACACCATTCCAATGTCATTAACATTACAAATCTAGGCCTTCTGGCCTTAATCCACACAAGAAATCCAACCAACTCTTATATACATAGGCACCTTGGCCTAAAATTAAACATGTATACATAGGCATTCTGACCCAAAACATGTATAATGATCTTCATAATTCATATTTGTGGAAGCAATTCCAACCAACAAGCTCTCCTTCCCTCTCAGCCTACACAACCCAAAGAAATAAACCCATTTCTCTTCCATGCATTCCCTCAAGTTGTCCCACTTCTCTCCAGGGCTCCAATGCACTCGGCCAGGAATTTTCAAAGTTGTGGCTTCAAGAACTCTAGTTGCAACAAGTCCACTAGACTTTCTTCATTCCATGCCTTCATCATTGAGATCAATTTCCTTCCGATGTTCTTTTTCGCGAGCTTCCAAATTCAATAACCAACATCTCATTTGTATTATAAAAATACAATCATCATGAGATATTGTTATAACAATTTCAATCATAATTGTCAAATATGTTTTATACAGGAAAACATAGTTTCCAAGCATGAGCTTCCGACTTATAATTCATTTGGCTCTTGCAGTTGCAGACATCAATCTTTATTATGGCTTACAACATTCCCATACCCAATACCATTATTCTTGTAATTTTATCAACCTTCAATCAACCAAACCAATTGTTATCATAATCATGTAACTATTTGTAACTATTAATTTCTCAAATCTATTTTACATAGGAAAATAAAATTGCCAAGCATGAATTTTCTACTCATAATGTTTGCCTTTTGCAGTTGTAGATATCGGTATTCCTTATGATATTATGTCCCTTCCATATCCAAGACCATTCTACCTACAATTCCCTCAATTTACACTCAACCAAACAAACTGCCAGTATCTCATGTACAAGATATATATATTTTCATGGTAACAATTCAAAACAAGTTCACAAAGTGATCTCAGAATTGTTTACAACAACAATTCAATCACTTCCATTAATACAACTATTAACTGGAATGAACCCATCATTCTTTACACATGTATTATCAACCAATATTTGTATTACTCTATCCCCCCAACAAATATTTTCTGTAATTTATCATTATGTAGCTACTTTAACCTGCAACTCTCTTATTGCATTATCTAATAGCTCTTGAATTGTTTTTAACTTCATGAGTTAGCAATACTCACATCATTTTAGTTGTTATCATAATCATTTCTATTTTATATAATATATACATGCATTCAATAATTCCTGTAATACCACTTGTAACATTTTTAATAGTTCCAAAAATTGAGCTCAAAATTGTAACAAACAACAATCCAATCACGTTCAACTAGTATTCATATTAAATATAATGAAACTATCCATCATTATGTATTTTCATCACCACATGCTTTTAATAATGAAAGAATTAATTACTAAATAATAATCGATGTGCCAATATCCATGGCCACAACTACACAATGCATCCATGCATTGACTACATAATACCACATAACTATGTCATGCATTCACCAAGGTGACTTGGAAGGTCTGGCCAATGCCTCAACATATTATCCATAAACTTCCTACTACTTTCCTGGCTATTTGGATAGCTTCATTTTCAAGCCAAACACAACATCGAGAATATAATTCTTAAGTGCTCTTCAGTGTCGGAAAAGAGGTTGCATTCCAAACATCAACTATATAGTAGATACCATTGAGCACTCACATAACTCTATAGCCCTTCCATATCCAACCATCTCATGGTCTCACACACGATTAGCTCTATGGATATTCATTGTTATAGGAGTATGTCTCCTGAATTAACCTAGTTATGATCCCATAACCAATCATAAAACCAAGAATATGCAACTGACAATCTATCTAAATGCATTCTAACATCAATTAAAACTACATACTCTAGGCCTTTGGCCATTGCATACCAATTTAAATATTGAAAAATTAACTGAGGGAATTCTTACCTCAATTCCCTTCAACATCTATACAACAAATGCATACCTGGATGGTTGTTATCAACCTACTTGATGCTACCTAATCAACTAGTATTTGTAGAATCTCACAGACTTCCTCCTTCATCACTTTGATCACCATTCCTACCACCCTCATGGGTCATCACATAGATGGAGTCATAAGCAACGATAGCATCATCCACCTCTTTAACCATGCTATATCATTTTTTCTGAATACATAATCCATCATTACTCATACTCAATTTCTATAACATCATTATTTCATAATAACATACTATTCTAAGTTCACAAGCATGTTATATGCATATCCAAGCATGTACATATGCACAATTACACATCCATATGCACCAAGCATTCACTGTTAGCATGCCTACTAATGCATATGCATTTTAACTTCATTGTATGCCTCATGCAATATAGTAGATTTATGTTTCAATTCACTTATTTATTTATTTATTTATGTTGTAGTTGGTTGTCCTTGAATTCCATCAGATCCTTGTTTCCTTGCATACTCCCATTTTGCTCATCTGCACTCTTGTTCCCTAGTCTGAATACTTTCTTGTCAAGTTTCACTTGGCCATTTTGCAATCCAACCAATGTACTCAATTTACAACATCTCCTTTTGGGTACTCATATCCAAATTTACCTTTAGGAAACATTTCATCACCCTTTCACACTTATACCATTCCCAATGGAAGTCTATTTTCATTCAGTGACACTTTTCAAGAGAAAGAGCATTCATTTTCTATCTCCAATTTCTCTGCTTAGGCATCTCACTTCCACTGTGAACTTTGATATCATAAGTGGATTTATTTCACTGAGTACTTTTAGACAAGTATCTAAGTCATACTTAACAAATCCTTCCCTGGAACTCCTATGTTTGACACATAGATATTATTCACACACAACCTCTCAAGCTCTTTGTTTTCTTCCACATCAAGCTTGCAATTATCTACACATTTCTACCTTCAAAGATATGGAACCTTACTTTTCCCTTCTATGCCCATCAATGACATTTTTAACTTGCTAGATTCATATCCTATGTGAGGATTCTTTCCTTTGTTGTACCTGCAATTTATTCAGATCCTGTAGTTGTTGACTAATACTTTTGTTACACTATTCTTGAGTTCTTTATCCACTTTTCATTACTTTCTATGTAGTTCTTTGTTGCCTCAACCAACTTCTACAATATCTGTCATGCTTCCATGACTATGATATCCAATCCTATACTGGAATTGATCCAATTAAATCTCTAATCCTTCCAAATTTGCAAGCAACCATTTTTTTAGAATTATACATATCATAAAAAATTGTCAATTAAATTTATATGTAATTTTTTTTCTCAGTTCATGAAGAATTATATCACAAATATCCAATTAGAATAATTCCAGGTCATTCTCCTCTGAATCAGTTTTCCAATTATTGTACTCTTTCCCCAATATGATATTTGAGCTGAAAGTTATGGATTTCCGAAAAGTCACTTCCAGCCTCTGTTCTTTTGTTTTGTAAAAGGATCTTGTCAAAATATTCCACAAATCCTTTAATTGGTACAAAAATAGAATTTTGTGCAAGTGTTTCCTTCAAACCACTTTCCATGTGACCATGACTCGAAACCACGAGCTTAATCACTCTTTATCACCTTCCTATATATTCTTCTACACAGGATCTTGTTCGAATAGAATGCCTGAGGGCTTGGATACTTCTAGTCTCTTCGCACATCTAATCAACCCTTTTACCTTATCATGAGATCCGTTCTTGGGACCAAGTCCTCCGGACTTCGGCCTTCGACTATTCTCCCTTTTCAATCTTCCAACTTCTATCGGATTAAACTTCATCGAACCCTTCTATTAACTCCAATAGCATATCAAACGGTCGATATTTAATCTCCCATTGACTGGACAGTCCCGCCCTATCTGGAGGCTTCAACAAGATCAACGAGTGTGACTTAATCAGGTGTTGGGATAGACGGTCCTTAATTAGTTCGAGACTTCAGTGCTCTGGGACTCCGAGACATTACAATTCTCAAGTCGTTCAACTCTCATGGAGTTTTACCCGCCGAAGCACTTACCCAATCCTTTCGCTTTTTAATCAGATGGTCAGGAGGAATCCTAGAGGATCTTAGATCAACGACCCTTGTGAATTAGTTACTCCGAGACTCTAGGACATTTCCCCTCACAAGTTGTTCAAATTCTCCAGATTCATACCTACTGAAGTGGTCATAAAGTGATGATGACCGCTTACCATCGATTAATCCCTCCGCTTATGCTATCCTTCCACTAACTTAATCTGACAGCTAGGACTTAATCAAGTGTTGGGATGGATGGTCCTTAATCATTTCAGGACTTTGACGCTTCGGGACTTTGGGACATTTCAACTCTCGAGTCGTTCCACTTCCTCGAAGTGATATTTTCTGAAGTGGTTACGCCATCCTTCTACTGGTTGATCTAAATTTTGAGAAAGGTCTTGAAGGGATGTTAGATCAATGGTCTACATGAATTCAAGAATTCGGTCTTCGACACTTTCGCTGGTAGAGATGTTGGACACCCCTAGAGGCCATACTCCCGAAGATGACATGGCATGTTGATGTCACCTATGGTGATGTGGACCCATGGAACGTGTGCCACATGTCACTCTGAAATGGATAGGTTGGGGTCCAAAAGGTACTGAATTCATGTGACATGTGTCCCCACACGATACCCCTACCATGTGGTATAAGACACATCATCCACCAAATAGATGATACACATTCATTAACTCTAGATATGAAAACCTGCATAATCTCGCAGCTGCAGCTTTGTACTTCGTGGCTTTGACACTTCGCAGATTTGACACTTCGTGGCTTGTCTTAGTATCTAGTAATCGTCGAAGTGGTGAAGCTCCAAGGTATCGAAACTTCTCTATCCTTGTAATTCTGATCTAATAGATAGCATTTCTCCCAAATTCCTTCCCTCTATCTAACGGTCGATGAAAATTTAGGAATTCAACACTCTAGGATTCCGGGTTATAACAGTTCTGAAATGGTTTGATTCTCCCAGAGATAAACTTCCCGAAGTGGTCAACACCAGATGACCTTGAACAATGACTGAGATTTCACCCAAAATTCCTATCAGATTGGATGACTGGAGGGACTTCGCAACTTCTGCCTTCGGTATATCATGCTTCTGCTTGCCTCCCATAATCACCAAAGTGGCGAAGTTCTAGAGTTTCCATCTCCTACTTGGATTCGATCAACGAGTAACGATTGACCAACTCGATCTGATGATTGGGACTTAATCCCACCCAACCCCTGGTTTCACCTCTATCCGACTATCCTCATCCACCTGAATTCTGATCTAATGATTCAAAACTCCTTCATTCAATGGGTGTGATCGTTCCTGAATTCAAAGGGGAACGATCACGATTCCATGATCCTTTGCAAGGATCTATGTCTACTTGACGCTCTGGCTTCTGCGTGACTACTGCAATGCTAACTCTCCTGATCTCTCCTTCTAACTTTCCAAAGGCCTTAACGTTGTGTGCTCTGAACCCGTGCAACCCAATATTCTACCTCTCTTGAGATTTAGGTTTATATTGGATTCCTCTACACTGCACGCTACAAGGGCCATTAAAAAAAAGTAACCTTCAACCTTCCAAGACGAACTTAGCTCTGCAACTCTGTAGATCGAACCCATGAAACTTCTTAGAAAATATTGAATTATTTCAACTCAAATGTTCCCATGAATTTGGGGATATTTCTCTCTAATATTTCCATTCCCCCCCCCCCCCCAAATTCACACAGTTTGAAATCTGTGACTTCGAACTTCTCAAATTCGAACTCGTTCTGTCCCATACTAGTCCAGTGTTTCAACTAGAAGCTCTGATGCCATTCTATAACGTACCTAGCCACCCACAAGCTGGGCACATACCAGTCTGTAACATACCCAACTACCCACAAGCTATCCATGCTACTCCAAAAACTCATTTTTGAACTGATCTCAATCTGAAATCAAGCATGAAATACCCACATGCATTAATAAAGATCCATGCTACAACATAAAAGAAATAAACAACGTGCCATGCACAACAAATAACCAGAATACATGCACATTACAAATACATATCTAAGAGATAATTAAATACACAACAGAATATACATTATAGAGAAAACATAGAGAGTACTTATCTTTGCAAGTAAACATTCACTAACTAGCTACAGAACAAGGACATTCCTCCCAACCGTAGACATTGTTTTTCTTTTACTCTCAACAACACGTCACCCCTGATCCATGGCTATGAATCCATAAGGATGGGTCCTAGGACAAATCTAAAACACACAACAATTGGCTAGCTAGCTCTCAGGTTTCCAAACCACACAACAAATCTGAATTTCTATCTCTCTTTCCCCCTGAGCCTACACAACCAAAAGAAATGAACACCTTTCTCTACCATGCAGTCCCTCAGGATGTTCCATTTCTCTCCAAGTCTCCAGTGCTACTGGTGAGGAAATATCCTTACTGGAAAATCCAAGGATTCTCAGTTGTGGATAGTTCTTTCCGAACTTCCATCAATCTCATGCACACAGGAATCCATTCCCTCCTAGAATGATATGTAATTTCTTACATCCATCTAGCAATGGATCTCCTCCTCCAACAATTCATTTCCATGCTCCCCCTAAGAGAAAACAAATTCAAAAAGAGTGAGGAGGGTGTAACAGTGAATGAATAAGAATAGGTGAACCCAGAACAATGAGTGGGTGAGTGAAGAAGAAGAATAAGAAGATGAAGAACCTCAAAACAACCCCCAAGGGATGTTTATATAATTACAAAAACCAAGAACCACATGGCCTCCCCAAGAATCTCATGTAACCCATTTTCTCCATAAAATAAATTATGGGTAAATAAAATATAATAAAAAGACTTAGCCCCTTAAGCCCCCTTTCTCACGGAATCATAGCCCCCTATCTCTTTTCTCCTTGTCCATCTTGCAGCCAACAATGTATTTTATTAATGTATATGGAGTATTACATTTCCTAGGAACTTTGGCCCCTTTTCAAATTTATCAACTCACTATCCTAAGTCACAATTACATAATACATTATAGTTCATAAGGGTTAAAACTGGGGTGTTACAATCACCCTTATCAACATTGGATGACAAGACTCACACAATGTATGGACCGGTAAGAAGCCCTCTCTGGCACATCTCAGGGTATTTGGTTTTGATGCCTATGTTCATGTTCCAAAGGAAAATAGGAGTAAGCTAGATAAAAAGGATGAAAATTGTGCCTTTATTGGGTATAAAGATGGTATGAAAGGTGATAATCTTTGGAACCTAGAAACTAGGAAGGTAGTGTATAGCCGAGATGTGGTATTTAGAGAAATCAAAGATGTTTTCAAGTAGGAAGTCCTACTAAGGAAGAACTAACCAGAGAAAATAGAGTTTGAGTTGAAGGATAATGAATTAGACTCTAAAAAATAATAGGAATAAGAATAATAAGATCCTCATACTCCAATATCGAGGAGATCGATTTAGGAAAGAAGGAAACCAGAAAGGTATACTCCCCCTGATTTATGTTTAAATTTTTCTTTGTTTATTACTAAAGATGATCCTATAACTATTAGGGAGGAAGTTGATGTAGATTATTTTGAGAATGAAATGAATGAAGAGATATTAAAATGAATTTTATAGAGATATTGAAATAAACACGGAAATACAGTAATGCACAATTTTTATTAATGAGAGAATGCACAAAAACTGTAAAATTATAGAGTGAATGACTCTCTAGAATGGTGGAAAGTTATCTTTGAGAAGAGATGTGATGGCTATGCACATCCACAAGAAGACGATGATGATTGCAATGAGGCTCTAGAGGCCTTTTTAACATAAATAAAATCCAAATCCCTAACCCCGGAAGATGAAATGCCAAAAGTTTTGCGGGCCCCGATGGGGGTAGTTGGTACGTCAACTTCCCAAGGGCATAACCTTTGCATACGATATTCATTTGGGGTGCATGATAGACCGTTTGAAAGGTCTAACAGAGGACTATAGATTATGGTGTCACACTTTGGCTAAAGCCCATAGTGTGACTGTGGCGGGCCCAAAAAAAGTTGTTTAGGGCCTAAAACAACCCTAGAATTTTGGGACTCAAAAAGTTGTAGAAAAACTGCCAAGGTGGAAACCTCTATTTTGAGTTAGTGGAATAGGTGGGTGGCCACCGATTTCTGCCTGGATAAGAAGCAGATTTAGAGGATGGAAAAATATAGAAAAAAGTTCATGGTTGAAGAAATGGCAACCTTAAACAAGAATGAGGTTTGGGATCTAGTGTAGTTGCCGACTGGAAGAAATCCCATTGGCACCAAATGAGTGTTTAAGAAGAAGTTGAATGCTAAAGGAAATGTGGAGAATTATAAATCTCAATTAGTAGCAAAAGGTTATTCCCAAGTAGAGGGAATTGACTTTGGTGAAATTTTTTCTCGTGTTGTCAAGTTAACTTCTATTAGATTTATTTTATTTGTTGTTGTTGCATTTGATTTTGAGGTAGAATAGATGGATATGAAGAGAACATTCCTACGTAGGGATTTGGAAGAAAAAATCTACATGAAGCATCTAGAAGTATTTGTTGTGAAGGGAAAGAAAGAGCTAGTATGCAGATTGAAAAATTCCATGTATGGGTTAAATAAATCCCCAAGGATGTGGTATAAAAAATTTGATATTTATATGTTGGGACTTGGATTTACAAGGAGAAAAGATGATCATCGCATGTATTTCAAATTAATCAGTGATAATCTCTTTTATTTGGTATTGTATGTGTATGATATGTTTTTGATAGGAAATGCCAAGGAGATTATTCAGGATGTGAAAACTCAGTTTTCCTCTAAATTTTGCATGAAGGATATTGGTGCTGCAAATTTCATTTTGGGCATGGAAATTAAAAGACATCAGGAAAACAAGGAACTCTGGTTAAGTTAGAGGAAATATGTTGAGACAATATTGCATAGGTTTAATATGCAGGAATGTAAATTGGTCATTGTTCCTATTCTTGTAGGTGTAAAGTTATATGTTGATCAGTGCCCTAAGACACAAGAAGAGGAAGATGACATGTCTCATGTTCCATATGTGAGTGTAGTTGGTAGTTTAATGTATGCAATGGTTTGTACTAGACCAGACATTGCACATGTAGTGGGAGTTTTGAGCAGGTATATGTCAAAACCAGGGAAGGAACATTGGACAACAATAAAGAGGGTTTTTAGGTATTTGGATGGCACTACTAGTTATGGTTTGTGCTACCAAGGAAGACTCGAATTGGAAACAGTATTGTACATACATGGGTTTGTTGATGCGGACTGGGCTAGAGATATGAATCGTAGAAGTTCTACAAGTGGGTATGTGTTTAACCTATTTGGATAAGCAATCAGTTGGATCAGAAAAGGACAATCTGTAGTGGTACTCTAAACTATAGAATTTGAATACATGACAACCACTCATGCAAGAAAGGAATCAATATGGTTACAAAGATTGTGTTCAGATATTGGGTTGATACAACAAGTTGTAAGAATAGATTGTGATGGTCAGAGTGCAATATTCCTGGTGAAAAACCTCGCTTATCATTCAAAGACAAAGCATATTGATGTTCAATATCACTTTGTGAGAGACATGGTTGAAGAAAAGAAGGTGTTGCTGATGAAGGTGGACGCTTTGGAGAATGTTGAGGATTTATTAAAAAAATCTATGAGCACTAAGAAGTTCTCTTGGTGTAGAGGATCTATGGGCATTGTTGCCCTAGATTGTTAAGTATGTAACCCTGTAACCCTTGGTATGCAAAGAAAACAAGAAGTGGGAGAATGTTGGGTATGCATTAGATTCTTTGCATGACTATACCTAGTGTGTGTGTTGCATTGGGTGCATGGGGGGGGGGGTCAGAGAGGGGTGGGAGAACCCCTGCGTAGGGGTTCGGGGGAAGTGCCCCTAGAAGAAAAAAATGGTGTTTTATGCATTTGTTTTTAGTGATTTTTTGGCACATGCTTTTCGTCGATGGTTTTCAAATTCTGGTTAAGGAATTAGGGTTGTTGACTAATCCAGTTCCATTGATTAGGGGTTTTGGATGTCATGGTATCCTATATATATTGTATTGTAAATATTGAAGAATATGATGAATATATGATTAAAGGTGTGACTTTTAACAGGTTGTTGGTTTTCCTGGTTTGGGTTTCTAGGGTAAAATCTCTATGTAATGTGTGTGTGTGTTCCATTGTATCTTTTATGGTTTTGTTAAGAATTTGATTGAAATAATTAAATGTACAATGTTAAAATTTACACTCAGGCTACATGGTTACAACAAATTAGGGAACATTGGTCCAAAATCAAGAAGATTCCAAAGGAAAGTTGGTAGGGGTTATTCCCAGGGAAGCTCAACTCCATGATTTCAATCATGGAGTTGGAGTAATCTCCATTCAATATTTTCATAGACATAATGATTGATTGCATGAGGACATGAAACAATTTTGGTTGGGGGGAGAACCACATGAAGGAGGTGGTTTTTAAAAAATGGATGTTGCAATTCAAAAGGGGAAGAAAACCTAAAACAAGGCTCTATCACTACCCAAGGCTAGAGTTCTTCCTGCAACTAGGCTATGAAGTCTGAGGACTCGGCCTCAAGTTACTCCTTCTACTTCAACCCACTTACACAACTTGCTACAAGAAGTCAAGGTACAAGGGTAACACAGAGTTTTCTATGGAATTAAAGGAAAATCCCACTACCAAAATAGTCCATGAACAAATAGATGAGCTATCATCACTTGTGGAAGAGCCATTATCACCAATGAAGGGAGTAGAGAAATTTTATACACTTTTTTTGAAAGCTTGTCAAATGGAAAAGATTGTTACTAATGACCCTAGCTCCAGTAAAAGGAAGAATGATATAGTCATTAATTACACACAAACATGATTCCACGGTCATCAGGTATAACATGGAGTCTACACTTACTTATGTAGAGAAACATGTTACAAGAGGGAAATGACCAGATCATAAAGCTTATTTTCATTAGCCTCAATGACATGAATTAGCTTAGAGTCTTGCAGTGGTAAAAAAAAACATTAGGAAACGAGTATTTTGTTTCAGAATTGTTGGGGTGGTTGAGATATGTGATGTTGGCTCCATGTCCCCAATGAAAAATTATCATCCTCATCAACATTGGTTTCTTATTGATTTATTTTGAATTCTCGGAGAATAAATTACTATGTTCATGATTGATACCATCAATGGAAGAATCACTCCCTAGAAAGACCAATTTCCAGGGCCAGAGATAGAGCCTCAAAGTTAGTCTCAAATTAAGAGCAACTTTAATTGTCACACGAATTGTAAGTTTATTGCATATTGGTCTTTTCATTTGGATATTTTGAATACTAGGAATTTGAACAAAATGGGCTATCCATGAGGTAATATACACATTATTCCAAGAACTTTCATGGATTTTATTTGGGGAAATAGTTGGACATGAGAAGAAATTCAAATCTAGATCACATCCAAAGTCTCTATGTCTTTGGCTTGGTAAAAGTGAGTGGTGGCACGGGGTATGTGGCATAGAAATCATGGATACAAAATGGGACAATAGAAGAGAACATTCTATTTGGATTTCCCATGGACTATGGCAAGTATCATAATGAAATCTGAGTGCATGCACTACAAAAGGATTTATAAATGATGGAATTTGGAGACCAAACTGAAATTGGGGAGAGAGGGGGGAAGCTGGATATATCATTCTTTTCCTTGCATCGCATAAGTACTCGAATTCAATTGGTTTACTCATGCCTTATCAATGAAAAATTGATAACGGGGGCTTTATAATGAATTTTATATCATACCTAGTTTGACACACTATTGAAGAAAAAAATGTTGATTTAATCACCCTACTATTTATTTAGGGTTTTTTTGAATCAAATTCAAGTGAATGTTTAGTGATTCAAGTGATCTACAATAGATAAAATGATGAAAGGAAGATTCAATTCACTCAATTCAATCACTATCTATTATTTATGGGAGTTGGAGTAGGTAGATACCACATAATAGCACCCAATAATCACATTTCTTAAAAATAGGACAGATCTATCCACCACTAAATAGAGGAATGATGGTAAACTTAGTGTATGTTTGGGCATCCAAATAGGAAAATCATTGATGCAACCACCCTCCCTTTACTATCCAAAAACAAATATGGAATATGGAACTTAGCATGAGGGCCAAGGAGAAACAAACCATATGGAGTAGTCTTCAACCTTAGTGGTGGACAAAAACAACGATTCAACTAGCTTGAGCTATTTACTTGGATATAAATATTTATCTTATGGATGACATTTATAGTGCTATGGATGCCCATACGAGTTCTAAAATATATAAGTAATGCATACGAGGTTCTCTAAGTCATTAAAAAAAATTGTTGGTTATTCATCAAGTAGACTTCTTGCATGGGGTAGACCTTATTTTGGTTATGCAAGATGGCATGATAATGCAAAAAAGAAAGTATGATGAACTTATGGAGTTGGGGATGGATTTTGAAGTACTAGTTGCATCTCATGAGAATGCCATGGGATTAGTTGAAACAATAAATGTATCTAAAACTCATACTATTGAATAAGAGATAGAAACCATTCTACATGGGAAAATCAATGAGAAAATAAGTAAATTTAGTGACCTTCTTGCCCAAACCATGCTGAATTAATCACATGCTCATGCCTTGTCATCGAACCTTTAAGTAGAGTGATATTAAGTCAAGTATTCCTAAGAGAGAATGAATGGTTGCATGAGGACATACAACAATTTTGGAAGGGGGGAGATGATGAGTTCATCATTTCTCATCATTTTTATATACACATGCCTATCCTAATTACTCTTTTTTCCTTTCATTTATCCACTTCTACCTCAAATTTCCAACATTTTCATAACTATATACTAAGATTCAGAACACAAGCAACTAAGTTACTTTTTGGACTTATTATGAGGTTTTTCTGGTTTACAAATGAACTTAGGATATTTTTATATTATTGCTTATGTTTTACCAAAGGTGGGACTAACATTTGGTCATATTGAATATTTTGAAGGATTTTTGCAGCATATGGATTGAAGTTAGTATGTAACTGATCCAGATTATTTTGAGCACAAAATGAGAGTAGAGATATATTAAAAAAATATACCGAGATATTGAAATAGATACAATAATATAACATAGATATATCATATGTATATAACAAGAGGCACATATATACAGTAATACACAATTTCTATTAATGAGTGAAATGTACATAACTGTAAAATTACAGAGTTAAAGACTCGCTAGAATGGTGGCAACTTATCTCTGAGAAGATATGTGATGGCTATGCTCATTTGCCAGAAGATGATCATTAAAATGAGTCTCTAAAGGATTTTTTAACATAAATAAAATCCAAAACCCTAATCCCAGAAGATGAAAATCCAATAGGTTTGTGGACCCCGTTTTGGATAGTTTGGTGTATCAACTTCCCGGGGGCGTAACTTTGGCATATGATCTCCGTTTGGGGTGAAAGACAACTAGTTCGAAAGGTATTGATGATGAGATTCATTTCATAGGCTCAATGATGCCTTTGGGAAATCATAGAGGTGTACGATCGTGAAAAAACATCGTTTAGGCCCTCAAAATGGCCCCGAAAGTTTAGGACTTGAAAAATTGCTAAAAATAGTAAATTGCCAAAGAACTGTTTTGAGCCAGTTGGAATAGGTGGGTGGCCATCGATATCCACCTGGATCAATCCTCCCTCTTTAAGAAGCAATGGTCTCCATTGTGTTGAGTTCCCGAGGGAGAGGGGGAAGTATTTGTTGAATCTGAACTTTGGTGAGTTGCTTGCCTTGCTAGACAAGTTGTGTTGCTTGGCTTGTGGAAGGTTGTCGAGAACCTGATGTTGGAAGTGTTGGACCTTTTTAACCAATATGTCTACATGAGATGACTGTGTGCAGAAGGAATATTTGCGCTTTGATGCAATCTTGTTGACCTGCTTCTAGTGGATAAAAGGTGCTTGTACTGAGATTGCAGTGGTTGCAGTGTCCTTTTGTTCACCTTTTGAACAGATTGCAAAGAGGCTGAATGTTGTAGTATGGGATATTACCTTGTGGAACTGTTTAGGTGGAAAAATAGTCGGAACTACCTCTGGTATCCTGTAGAGATGACCCCCCAAATTAATAATGACACGACGGGGTCGAGACTCATAAATAACATGGTGCTTCCACATATATGGCTGGCCCAAAAGAACATTACAAACATCCAGTAGGGAAACATCACATAATACCTCATCATTGAAGGGCTTGATGTTGTATGACAAACGACATTGTTGGATGAAAAATATATCTCATGCCTGGCGAAGCCACCCGATGTTGTATGGCTACGAGTGTGGTGTTGTCGACAATCCTAACTATTTGATGACCTCTGCTGAGATGAGGTTCTTCTAGATTTTGTTATCAACAATAAAATGTATCAGGGTCCCATTCACGCACATATGTGAATGAAAAGGGTACTCCCCCTCTTCAAGATTTGTTGGTTCTGTTAGTGATAAAAAATGCACTGACATTTTTGAAAGAATGATGTCTAATATTGTAGGGAACATTTGACTAGATTATTGGGCTCCAAATGAAGATTTTAAAGTACCATTGGAAATCTTAGGATTTGTAGATGTCGATCGACTATTTGAGCATGCAAAACAGACTCTCCATGACTGAGAAATTTGATTTTAAAAAAATCTACGCTTTCACCAACTAACTCGTCTTGAATTTTGCTAGTTAGCTGGTGAAAGCTCTGCCTTTCACCAGCTAAGGAGTGGATTTTTGGGTAAATTAGCTGGTGAAATCCCGTCACGGCTAGAATAACTAAATTTTTTCCCAGATAAGGATTTTTTGAGTTTGAATGGGTTGAAACCACTTCAAATGGACAGGTGTTGAATTATCAAGTCTAATTCAAAGGCTAGTTTTGACGGATAAGGTCAAAAAGAGGTTTTTCAACTACATTTGGCATCTTTTTCAAAGGCAGAATATCAGGGTTTTGTACACTTCACCAAATTTGAATTTTATCTTTGGAGAACCAAATCAAACAGCCTTGGGAGGCTAAAATTACACTTCATCAACAATCTACTACTCTTAGATATGGATTGACCTCATCTTGAGGATCTCTTCCTAGTTTTTTGTAAATATAGTTTACTTTCTGTTTTTAGAATATCAGATCCATTGTTTTAGGATCTGTGAACTGTGATGTAAATCTATAAAGCTACAGACTTAAGACAGACATAGGGTTCAATCCTGGATACACTTTGGCTATGTACTTTGACTCTGTTTTGTTATAAGAATCACAGTATCCTTTGGCTACTACATATAAGTCTTGCTCACATATTTCACTACTCTGTATTTAATTCTGTTCAGTTTAGTTATTCAGATCTGTTATCTTTTGATATAGCTCATGGATATGAATTAGATCTTTCTTTACCTTCTTGTATGACCCTGCATCATTGTACTTGGTTATCTTGAATGTTATTCTTCACATCTTGATTATCTACTGTAACTGATATTTGGTCTCTCAAAGCACTGGTTTATTTAGATGCATAACAAGTTGTCATTTTCACAGCCTTCTCAGTTATCCCATTTGTTCCACACATACTTTGATTTTTAAAATTCTTAAGTTACCAAGCATTCTTAGCCTACAACCCTAAGAAGTTTCTTGGAGAGATAAAAAATTGGCGCCATTGCCGGGGAGAGGAGATCGAAGCTCAGCTTCCTTGGGAGATGACATAGATCCAGCTTTGATGATAGACAAAGCCTAGACATCAATTGGTTATAATCATCTATTTGGAGACTCCATGAAGGAAGGATCTATTGGTGACTCCACTGGTATGACATGAACAAAATCGTAGCAAAGAGGTATGAATTCTGTGATTTTTCAAAGATTGTTGGTTCCCCTAATCCAATACCTACTAGAGATGAATGGGAAAGAAGTATTCCTAGATTTCAAGGAGAAGAGTGGGAAGTGCCAGCTTAATTCTTGTTAGATTTTCATGACTTTATTCACTGGCTTGAAATTGTACATGAGGATGTTCAGATCAAGCTCTTCGAGTTTTCTTTAGAGGGGATCGCTCATGATTGGTGCCGGTCACTTCCGGTTGCCAGTATTGGCTCTTTGGCAGATTTTCATGTTGCCTTTCATTTGTTTTGCAAAGAAATATTTTTAGCTGATCTTTTGTATCCCGAATGTTGTTATGAATTTCATTTATTGACTAAAGATTCAAATAGTCATGGAGAGTATAATGTTCCAGGGGATACCTCTCATTGTGATTGAGACATTGATGATATTCACGATGGTGTCCATAGTATAGATGTTTTTGACACTGTACCAAATATATTTACTATCTTAAATGGCCAAGAAGATCAGATTGTCCCATTTGAAAAATTGAAAAATGATAAACAAATTTTTATTTTAGCATGTGACAGAGCTGAATCTGTAGCAAATACGGAGAACAGTCTCCAACTTTTAGATTTGCAGACAAAGGGAAATTGCAGCATACATGAAAATGAAGATGATGAGAAAAAAGGTTTAGATCAGCAGTACATCATTCATGTTTCTTTGATCGAGGTTGAGAAGTTTACAATTGACATGGAGATCGGTGAAAGCCATCGGTAGAAAAATGTCAATCTTCAGTTGGAACATTTGCTTAAAGAGGTATTCCTTGTTGTTTTTAATGACCCTATTGCCGATTATTTGGAATCTATGAACATCATAAATGTCAAAATATTTCCTTCAGAAGAAGGATGGTTCTGTCATCCTTTTAAAATGCATTTCTGCATTCTAGGAATTCCTTTACTTTTCGGGTCCAGATCAAGGAGGTTATCAGTAAATCATTTACTGACATGGCTTCATTGGAAGCATGACTTCACTTAATAAGAGACAATACAGTTGGTTAAGAAGTAGGAGTAGGCAAGAAAATAAGCTCCCCATACGAGCAGTCAGATCCTTTCAGTTATTGGTTGTTGATTAAACAAACAGTCTACAGGCAGGCTTCAAGTTTTCAGGCTACAGGTTTGCAGGGGATTAGTTCTAAAGGCCAAATGACTCCAAATTCTTCATGCAGCTCCATTTGATCTCTCTTGCCCAAAATCCTTTGGGTGCTCCAAAATGTCTTTGGTGTTATCTGTAATACAAAAATAAGATAGCAAACCCGAGATTTCTGTGAATACTCTGCATCGCATGGAGTCCTTCAAGACCATAGATCTACACGGGCCTGAAAATTCCATTCCCCTCTCCCCACAGTGGCTGCTTCCAAAACCCGGGGAGAATAAATTTGCGGCAGCAACAAGGGATTCACCTATTAATTGCAGTCCCACACATGTCAATCGCACTGATTTCATAGCTAAAGTATCTAGGAATGGGGATGAGACCATTGATACAGAGAAGAGGAAATACGTTTGGCGATCTTCCTTGGTGGAAGCTGAACGTTGTGAGAACTAGCGAGATGAAGAAAGAGAGAACACTAACATTCGTCGGGACCGGTGGAGAGAAGGTGACAAAGATATGTGTGATCATCGTAGGTCAGATCGTTGGGCAGAGAATGCAATGGGTAGAAGTCTAGGGGAAATAAGACGACTCCCTTCAGATTGTTGGAATGACACCGGAAATCGTGAACCTAGTTATGATGCACGTCGTGAGAGTAAATGGGACACTCGATGGGGACGAGACAACAAAGAAAGATGCTTGTTGAGAAGCATTATAAGGAGCACATGTTTAGAGAGACAAAGGAGATTTGATGCTTCATGTCATCGTGTATTTATTTCTAGATTTTCAGTTGTTAAAACTCATATTTCAATGCATAAAATTAGTAACCGTGAAGATCATATTAAGATTGATCGTCATCATGAAGATCAATAACAGATTTTCAGGCACATAATCAGTGGTAATTAAAATGATTGAAGATAGTTGAAGATAAGAAGACACCTGCTACCAGATTGGAGATATCATGATTTGTTCCAGATTTTCAAGAAGAGCAGTCAGAAGTGCAGATCTGATGGAAAACATCATTTACTCATCCAGTAGCTCGATATCTCGTAGTGCTATTCAAGCCTGTGACATTGGAGGAACAGAGAGGGATCAAAATTGGTACGTCTATGGGAAGAACAATGCACTTTCCTTTCCATCCTATTATATTGACGAAGATGCAATTGTCTATTTGGATGGAGATGGATGCAGAATACGAGCTGGAGTTACTACAAAAGAGGAGGAATCTTCATCTCTTGATACTTCTGTTGCATGTGACTCATGTGATCTCTGGTATCATGTTGTCTGTGTTGAATTTAACCCAGAGTGTGCAATTGAAAATACTTGGTTTTTCCTGAGGTGCAAAACAAGTGGGGTGTTGAAAGATGCAATATCTACTTTTTGTCAAACTTCACCAAAAAAAGATGTTCAGAATTCCCAGTCCAACAATGACACTGTACTTAACAACAAAGTGTTAGTCTATGTTGCAGATGCAGGGGAGACAACTCTTGTGTTTCAATGGTTGAAGGTGAAAACTGTGGTCAAACTACCAAGGACAAATTTGTAGAGGTTGCACCTGTTGAAGAGAAAAAAGAAGCAGATAGAGTATCTATGCAATTATGCACTGATCACATAAACTTAATGCAACTTGGAGGAGTTGAGCCAGTAGAGAAATTAGCAGATAATATAGTAACCATTAGTGCATGCAAAGGTGGCTCAACATTTCCCACCACAAATGATTCAACATCACTGTTGGTTGATGATTGTAGTCAGAAGCCTTTTATTTCATTTCCTGATAAAGAAATCGATGGCACAGATACATTAGTGGGAAGTGAAATATATCATTCTCTTGCAAATTTAGAGGACATGGCCAAGCCTAGTTCCTTGGTTGAAAACATTGAATTTTGTGGACTTGCGTCTGATGGTCATCATATTGTGAAATTTCCAACTGGCAAAGTATGGAAGAGGAAAGTGAAATGGTTGTGCATTTTGGTAATGCTTCAAGTGGTAAAAACTCAGATAAATCACATGAAAAAACAGGAGGTGATAAGCATGGAGAAAAGAATGACACTGTAGAGGAGAGAGTTATGTATGGAAGGCAAGTTGAAATAAGCTACAAGAGATTAAGCACTGAAAAGAGGAAACTGGACCCAAAATACAGAGATGCATTTACCACAATAGATTCTATGCAGTGTGGCCAAAGGCTTGAAAATACTGCAAAGACACTACAACATTCTTCCACCAGAAAGACTGTAAGTTAAAGTGTTACAAGCAGTTGTGACTCAACAAGAAGAACAAGGAGTGAAGCCTAGAAAACCAAGAGAGCACAACCAAGAATCAGATATCAAAGTTGGGGGTCATCAGGAACCTATGCAATTGTCACTGTTAGGGGATATATTGTTTGAAAATGGACATTGGAAGTTTATTGATGTATTCAAGAACCCCGAGACAAAATCGTGGGAATGCCAGAAAGGGATTCCTTTGATAGAAAATGATAAAGGGAAACAAGGGATAGAGGAAGCACAAGAATATGAGTTAATGTTTGATCATTTGCAAATAGAGACGAAAATCATGGGAGCCAAAGCTTCATCAGTCCTCGGAGTCTGTTTGGAGGAAGATGTTGGTGCCTTAAAAGAACAAAGTGAAAGTCATTTATCTCAAATTGAGTCTCAAAAGACTGACATCCACAAGCTTCAGGACCATTTGCAGAGACAATTCCAGGGAGTTGTAGGTCAACTGCAAGTAACAGAGGTAGGAATGTGTGACGAAGTAGAAACTCAAGTTCATGAATTGGATATTTCTACAGCATGTCAATTTGTAAATGAGAAAAACCAGTACCTTTAAAAGCAATGAAGCAGAGGGTTTTAGATCAACGGAATTATCATCAGTTGTTGAAGGTTTGCCAACACTAGCAGTCTTGGGTGTAGGAATTCAGTCTACACAACAGTTATTGACTCAGCAGGCTGGAGCTTCACTTGACCAACTTACCACACAGACGGAAGGTGAGGCAAGAGTAACTGAGGCATGGCACTTGATGATGTTGAGTAGGAAATGGCCTGTGTCACTACACCCACCATAATAATTCTAGTCAGATTGATAGTAAATTGGCAAGTGATTTTGACAATCTCACATTGGAAAGTCTTTATGAAGATGAAATGGTTAGGCAAACTGCATACAGTGGACAAGGAGGCTATGGAAATAATTAAGAAAAAGAGGATGTTCAATCTCGATCATTTTTCTTTTGCCACGGAGGACATCAAGGATGCTCAAAATACGATGACAGTCATGAAATCTGCCAACAACAAACTTTGGAAAATAGCCAGATGATAAATTGTAAAGGCTGAATGACTCCATGCCCAAAAATAAAGGCACAGGGTCTGCCAGGTTCTTGGAGACCTCGCAGGGAGGTCTCCATCCCAGTTGGAGCCAGATGTTAGAGATAAAAAATGCACTGGCATTTTTGAAAGAATGATGCCTAATCTTGTAGTGAACATTTGACTAGCTTCCTGGGCTCCAAATGCAGATTTGAAAGTACCATTGGAAATCTTAAGATTTGTAGATGTCGATCGACTATTCAAGCATGCAAAATAGACTCTCCATGACTGAAAAATTTGATTTTAAAAAAATATGCTCTTTCACCAGCTAACCCGTCTTGAATTTTGCTAGTTAGCTGGTGAAAGCTCCGCCTTTCACCAGCTAAGGAGCGTATTTTCGGGTAAATTAGCTGGTGAAAGCCTGTCATGGCCATAATAACTGTATTTTTGCCCAGATCGGGATTTTTTGAGTTTGAATGGTTTGAAACCACTTCAAATGGATAGGTGTTGAATTATCAAGTCTAATTCAAAGGCTAGTTTTGAGGGATAAGGTCAAAAAGAGGTTTTTCAACTACATTTGGCATCTTTTTCAAAGATAGAATATCAGGGTTTTTGTACATTTCACCAAATTCGAATTTTATCTTTGGAGGACCAAATCAAACAACCTTGGGAGGCTAAAACTGCACTTCGTCAATAATCTACTACTCTTAGATATGGATTGACCTCATCTTGAGGATCTCTTCCTAGTTTTTTGTAAATATAGTTTACTTTCTATTTTTAGAATATCAGATCCATTGTTTTAGGATCTGAGAACTATGATGTAAATCTATAAAGCTACAGACTTAAGACAGACACAGGGTTCAATCCTGGATACACTTTGGCTATGTACTTTGACTCTGTTTTGTTATAAGAATCACAGTCTCCTTTGGTTACTACATATCAGTCTTGCTCACATATTTCACTACTCTATATTTAATTCTGTTCAGTTTAGTTATTCAGATCTGTTATCTTCTAATATAGCTCATGGATATGAATTAGATCTTTCTTTACCTTCTTGTATGACCCTTCATCATTGTACTTGGTTATCTTGAATGTTATTCTTCACATCTTGATTATCTACTGTAACTGATATCTGGTCTCTCAAAGCACTGGTTTATTTAGATGCATAACAAGTTGTCATTTTCATAGCCTTCTCAGTTATCCCATTTGTTCCACACATACTTTGATTATTAAAATTCTTAAGTTACCAAGCATTCTTA
The DNA here is from genome assembly GCA_009831015.1 of Picea engelmannii. Lineage (NCBI taxonomy): Eukaryota > Viridiplantae > Streptophyta > Pinopsida > Pinales > Pinaceae > Picea > Picea engelmannii. The sequence goes on from ML777127.1 coordinate 1,129,678, forward strand.
GCCTACAACCCTAAGAAGTTTCTTGGAGAGATAACAGGTTCTTTTGGTTGAATTGTTGCGGTCATGAAAATAGCAATGGGGTCTGCATCGATGATCTGTCTTCTCCCATTATTTTTTGAATCAAATTATGAATTAGGGTTCAAGTCCTTTTCTTTGATCTTGGCCACCAATGATTGTTTTGAGCGACATTCATCAGTGTTGTGATAGGGGATTTTGTGGAAATCACACCACTTTCCATTGTCCTTCTTCGTCGTTCTGTCACCTTTCTTTTCCTATTGCTTGGACTGGTTTTCTAGAGGCTAGTTGTTAGGGCCATATTTACCATACTTTGGTTGTTGTTGATTTGTAGACCTAAATTCATGTTTGTTCTGATGCCTAAATTTCTGCTCAATTTTGACAGAATATAGATAGGCAAATACCAACGATGAGATGTCTAGAAAATCCATTTTGGTTTTGATGTACCTATGTAGAGCCCTGCAATATTTCAGAACTAGATGTCGCTTAGAGTCTTTGATACCCAACTTGTTGCGCAAGGTATGGAAAGTATTTTTGAACTCTGACACTGTTTGGCCCCTCTTTTTCCATAGGGTGGTCCATCTCATGTACTGGTTGTCAAAGTTACCAATAGGGAATATTGTTCCTTGACCACATCCACAACAAAATCCCAAGTGGGCTCGACCCCATATATTCTAGACTCCTTTGTGGAAATTTTCTCCCAGTAAGTTTCACATCAATGTTTGACATGGTGGAGAGCCTTAAGGAGTGCGAAGGTGATCGTTTCCCCGTCGAAAAAATTGTGAACAAAGAAATAACCTTCTAGTAGATTTAACCATTTTTCTAGGGCATTTGCATCTATCTGAACTTCAAATATGGGAATATAAAAATTAACTTGTACCTTGAAAGGAGAGGTGCCTCTAAAGTGGCCACTTGATGAATATGCACCTGGTGTTATCGACAATCATTGAAGGATGTGGGAAAAATTCTCCATGATTTTGTTTGTCTGTCATGTGAGAGCTTGCTCCAACAACGGATTAATAAAATCTTTTGCTTCGTCGTTTTTATTTTCTTCCACCATGGAGGGTTTCTTGGGTGTGTGAGAGTGATTGTCCTTAAGAGAGACAAGCTTGATACCCAACTCTGTATACCTAGACCTTGTCGAGGACATGCATTGAAAAACAACCGAGAGCAACCTACTTTGATACCACTGATACACATTATTTTGAGCATGAAATGAGAGCAGAGATATAATAAAGAAATATACCGATATATTTCAAGAGATATAATAATATAACAAAGATATATCAGATGTACATAACAAGAGGCACATATATATAGTAATACACAATTTCTATCAATGAGTGAAATGTATAGAACTGTAAAATTACATAGTGAAATACTCACTAGAATGGTGGTAGCTTATCTCTTAGAAGTGATGTGATGGCTACACTGATTCACGAGAAGATGATCATTAAAATGAGGCTCCAAAGGTCCTTTTAACATAAATAAAATCCAAAACCCTAACCTTGGAAGATGAAAAGCCAAAAGGTTTGTGGACCCTGTTTTGGGTAGTTTGGTGTATCAACTTCCCAGGGGCGTAACTTTGGCATACGATCTCCATTTGGGGCGCACGATAGATCATTGGAAAGGTATTGATGATGAGCTTAATTTCACAAGCTCAATGATGCCTTTGGCCCTTTGTAAATCATGGAGATTCCCGATCATGTAAAAAGATCGTTTAGACTGTCAAAATGGCCCTAGAAGTTTAGGACCCGAAAAACTACTAAAAATAGTAAATTTCCAAAGATTTTTTTTGATCCAGTTGGAATAGGTGGGTGGCCACCGATATCCACCTGGATCAATGACTTCTAATGATCCATGGGAAACTCCAGCTATCACATGAACAAGTTTTAGAGATTTTATGCAACACTCCACTTCAACATCCAACAATTATGAAGATGACCACATAGCCTCCAACATAGATGCCACACAACACCCACCTCAATTTCAACAAATTAAAGATGCCCCAGTCACATTCAATGCCAATAGTTTCATATCCTTTGTACACATTTAATAATAATGGATAGAATATGGTGTATTCACATTGACAACACCTATAAAGGGAATTTGAAGCAACAATTATATGGGTTAATGAAGATGTTATGATTTGAACCGAAAACATCTCAAACATACCTCATGGATGCATTCCCAAAATAACAATTTGTTGATGTAATCATAGAATATAGGAATCAATTAGAATAATAGTTATGAGTTTGATGCCCCAAGAACCTATATAAATAAAGAAGGCCAACACTCATTTAGGGAGGCACTTAGAGAAAACCCTCTAATCTATCATGACATAGTGTGCAAATTCACGGGGATTCTATTTTGAATTTAAATTGCAGTTTGTGATGCGTTAAATCATTTTAATGCTATTGTAGTTGAAGCTCAATGCCCTTCTATTGAGAGGCTGAGCTCACTCCAATGGAACACAATGATATATAGTTTAGATTGTTTTTCAATTTCGTTTTCAATTTTGTTTTTGCACATTTAAAATTTTGTAGATTTTTTTTATGTATGATGTGTTTTCTTTTCTGCAATAGCATTTTTGTTCATAGACTAGTTTTTATCAGAGCTTTCCAACATTGGGAGTTATGATCTATGGAAAAAGGAAGTGCCTAAATCATGGAAGGAACTTTCTTGGTGACAACATGGTTCCCATTAGCATGATCAATGTCTAAGTATATGATCGTTGCCAAGAGTGATTAAGATAACTTTATGAAGTGTGGTGATGCAATTTCCTTTCCATAGAAGCATATTAGAAAAACCAGTGAAAGTTAGGAACCTAAAGCCTACACATACAGTGCACGACATCTTGCAAGCATTAGGACACCGAGTTGACAATTTAATGATAATCTCTTTGATTATTCTTACTGCAAATAGTGAGGTAATTAAATAACTCACCACCTTACCTCAACAAAAAAGAGAGCCTCATAATCACTAACAATAATGATGATAACACCTCACAATGGTGTGTTGCTCCATGTTTGGTCCATGGAGAACATGTTATCAAATCTATAATATTAAAGTTAACATGTAACTTCTTTAATTTAATTAAATGTTATATATCTCCTAAATTTTAGGATTATCAATAAGATTTGTACTTAAATGATTTTTTTTTTTTTTTTTAAACCAACTTTTGATAAAAAACAATTTAACAACTTCACACTTTTATAACCTTGTTAATTTGATGGGAAAACATATTATATTACTCTTATAGAAATTAATTTCTTATAAATATTATCATATTTATTTAAAATTTCAAAATTAAAATAATAATAAGGAAGCATTAAAAAAATTATTATTTTTATTTGTAAACATTTAATCAATTTTTTCCTTTTATAATTTTGAAAAATATAAAACTTCTTAAACTAGGGGGTATTACCTATCATGATAATGATAAAAATTTATTATTTTTATTTGTAAACAGTTAATCAATTTTTTCCTTTTATAATTTTGAAAATTATAAAACTTCTTAAACTATGGGGTATTTCCTATCATGATAATAATAATGGTATTTAATCATTTACTCTCCTCCATACGCTTCCTTTATATCCCCTCTTCCTTTTAACTCGTGATTCCTTTGTATCGCCTCTACTAATAATACCTTCTCCTACGTATCTACGAGTTGCATAGATCTTGGGCCTTTATTACAAACCTTTTAGTGATTTTTATATTGTTTTTTTTAGGTTTTTTTTTCCACGTGAAAAAATAGTTTATTATATTATTCTTATTAGAATCAAATAAAATTTTCAGTTTACAAAAAATGTATTTTCCATGAAGTAGGAGTGTTCTTTTTCCTTTTATAGATTTTACCAATGGATTCCTAAGGTCACTTAAAGTGGCTTATACATAGTTTAACTTGATAGTTGTTTCTAGTTAAAAACCACCTTATAAGATGTGTAATTTCTTGGATCTAACAATAGATCTATTGTCAAGGTCTTCAAAAAATAGCCATTCTAAAGTGTCATTGAGAGCCTTTTTAGACAAGCTTTCCGCTACTTTATTGAACTGTCTATGGATGTGTATAAAATTTATGGTCTCAAAACCTTTCTTTAATGATCTGATCTTCTCCTTCCAGTGACTGAGATAAATAATATCCAAGTTGAATTTGTCATTTATCCAGTCAATGGTGACTTTCGAATCACCTGCCACCATTAGTCTTTTAATAGAGTGATGTGTGGCAAGTAAAGGATTCCCCACAGTCCCATCATCTCGACTTTCATATTATTTCCTGTACCTCCAGCAAAATGTGCTTTGATAGTGTGTCTGGAGTAGATTTTGAGATAAATTCCTATGCCACACTTATTTTCTGCAACTGCACCATCAAAGAAGCCAATTAGATTATCATTGAAGTAAATTGGGTTCAGTAAAATCTACAATCTGTCTTCTTCCTCTTTGTATGGATGTTCTTTTATGGATAGAAGAATTTTTTTACGTATCCAGGGATCATTTCTGTTCTAGTTATCAAACAGAATTTTGTTTCTGAATTTCCAAATGTCCCACATAATTAGAAATAAAACATGTCTTAACTTGAATTTATTTTTAGTTAAAGTTGGATTCAAACCTTATCAAAATATTTGTAGGTGAGGGCTTTTGTCCATTCTCAATGGCCCAAGGTGATGTTTAAAGAAATAATAGTTTGAATTTAAAATTAACATAATTATACTAAAAGAATTATTTAAAAGAAGTGAAGTATATCTTATAATTTATTTTGAGGGAGATGTGAATGTTTGTGTGTGCTTAATGATAATGTGATATAAGTTGATTCGATATATTATATATTAAAAAAATTAATTAAAAAAAACAATTTAATAGAAGTGAGATGTGTAATGTGATATAAGTTGATTCAATATATTATATATTAATTTTTTTTTTAATATAAGTGAGATGTGTAATATTTATGCTTATGAATTAAATATATTTAGAAAAAACAAAAGAAAAAATGCCAAACATTCATAAATATAAATATATATAGTCATGTATACGTGTGCAAAATTTTAACTTGATAATTTCAATACTAAGAGATTTTCATTTTAATTTCTTTTTTATTCCTCTCGATGCATAATAAAACCAAATTTAAGATGGAATTATCTTGATTCATACACTTAAATAAGTTGAGGGACGTACCATGATAAGTCGATGTACTTCCCTTTGTTATTTTTGAAATATGATCACACAAAAAAACCTCATTTCTAGTTTTTTTTTAATAGACAATTTACTTAATTTAAGAGAAATCCCTTATCATATCGACTACTTGTCCTGATGACAGATCTGGTTTTTGATCCAAAATGTTGACAACACAAAGATCTCTATTGTGGATTTTCTGAGAATTTATAATAACCACTCGCACAAAAACTTGAAAATCCTAAAATCCATGATCATTTGACAATCAAGTATTATAAATGCAACACTCTTTACCCCTTCTCTTGATTGTTGTTGGATGTACGTATGTGAATTCTAAAACCATGATTTAGAATATAAACAAAAATTGCTCAAGTTGAAGAAGGGTATACTTCCCGTTATTGCAGTGACCACCACGAGCTTAAAAAAGATTGGGTTAGAGATTTTGAATCTTGGCTTAGCTACTAGAATATAAAATAAGATAATTAAATGAGTAAATTGTAACACACCCAACCCCCTAAGTATCCTATTAAGGGATGGGTATTAAAATTCCACTCTCCTTCAACCATCTCCAAACCTCTTCTTGAGGATTCCATCGTCTTATGCTCATTGAGAGCTTTCCAATGACTGTAAGTTTGTCTAAATCTGAGGTTTGGGTCGAAAGTTATGGCCCTTTAAAGCTTTAGGTCTTTTCCAATGTAAAACCACGTGGCTCCACATCATCTAGTCATTTGACGTGGCATTGTGACATCATGACATGTCCTCTTGCATGGACATGGAAGCTGGCGTAGCATCATCGTGGCGCTTTCCACCTAATCCAATGGACCATTTGGCTTATCGAGTCTTGGAGTCTTAGATTATTCTCATTTTACTTAACCCTTTGAGGCCCGGTTTGACATGAGCAGGTGCCAAATGTCCATCGGGCTATGGTTGAGCGACATCACCCCACGTCATGCTGGGTTATTGGACCATCAACCCACCCGGAGGGCCTGCGTAACTTTTGTGCCTCGATGCCCAACCTGGTATGAGCTGGTGTCCTGGACACGTGGTCCTACCGTGCATCACCATCCATCGTTCACCAAGATCATGACATGTAGCCACCGGGTAACGGACCACCAGACCCTCAAACTTCTCCATTCTTCAAAAATATATGATAGTTCGAGGTTTGATTGACCCTCCTTGACTATGATCAACGACGTAGATCAATCCCCAGATCCAATGGTCAAGAATTAACAACACCGTCCCATGGATGCTCACCTTCAAATGAACCCACACTTGACACCTCAACGAATCCTCTTCAGAAACATCGTGACACAGAATGAATTATCATCACACATGTTATGACATGTGGCATCTCCTCCAAGTGACACGTGGCCTTCCTACATAAAATGACGTGGGGTACATATTATCACAATTGTTATCATTGAAATTTCATCCGCAACATCACATGCAAATGGTTATAGGAATACAACATCTCCAAACACTCATCAGTTCACCTGCAACACCAAAAATGCATTTCCAATAGGCAAAAACTATACAACTGGTCAAAAAATTGACATGCACTGAAACACTAAAGGAAGCGCGCACACAATGTGCGGGCCAGAGAATCCTGTAGAGTGCATAATGCTCTGTATGTGCGACTGTGTACACAAAAATCCATGCACTCCTCTGAACAACGCATTTATGGTTCTTGTCATCCCCTCACCCACTTCTGGACCAGATCCCAACTTGATTTGACCCTCAAATCCAAGATGAATCTGAATGGGGGGCTGATCAAAGAACTAAGGGTGCCCTAAAGGGCCCCATTGTTCACACTAAAGACCAGTTGGATATTTCCTCAAAGACATGCTATAAATGGAGGCCATGGGTGCACTAAGAATTTAAGAATTTCATAGTATTTTTATGATGCCTCTATTCTCCTTCAAGAAACCTCTTTTCTTCTTGGATCATTCTAGCAACATCTTAATAAGCTATTTCACTCACCTCTTGAGGGAATAGGCTTGGATTTCTTCACCATTTGCTTTCTTATTTATCATTGTAAGAAGAGCTCTCAAATAGGGGACTCAAGATCCCTCCCAAGGAGGAAGAGGGGATCCATAAGTCCTCCTTTTTCTATGGTTTTTTCCAACTTATATAGTTATCCATTGGTGGCATAATCTCGGTCATTTGGTTGATTGATTTTCGTTCAAAGTTTCTTAAGCATTTTAGTTTTATTTCTTTAGTTATTTCCTTAGTTGTTTTTAGTTTAGTTGTTCATTTATTTCATGTTCTTGGATTGTTTAATTCATACACTAACCTCTGTCTTGTCTAGCAGGCCCAACTAGACTTGTAAGTTCCATTTGTTTTCTCACCCAAGTGGCGAAATAGACACAACAGATTGGCGACCATACTGGGTAATAGGTATCAATTTTCTCCCTATTTGGGCGGTTTGAGCACTTATTTTTGACTCGTTTTCCTTGCAAGAACCATAACTAGCCTAACCTTACCTGTCAAGAGGAGAATTCCACTAAATCCCCCCCGACACGTATCATAATGTGCGCGTGTGTTCCAGCCCACAGACACGCATTCTGAGCATTGTGCGCCAACAACACTTCATTTCTCTGCACATTGTGTGCCAAAAGGTCTTCAGTTCTCTGTGCATTATGCACCCACTATGCCTATGTCTGAACTGTAACCCGCACATCTGGCCAAAATTCCAAAATTGTAAGAGATTTTGTGATGTTTTGAAGGCCCCTAGCCTTCAAAATATTTCTTTTATGCAATTTGTAAATGCACCACACTTAGATTCCCTTCCCACCTAAAGGGTTAGTCAAAACATAGGCACTTAGTGGGTTAAAAAGAACCATATTTCTCCTCTTTTTCTTTGAGTTTCCACATGGATGGCTTGTTTTGAATGTAAAAGTTAAGTTGATATTCTTTACTATCACATATAAAAACACTTGCATTGGGATCATAAATCAAACTTTAATCATTGAGTATGCTCTTCTCTCGCACCATAGAGCGATCTTGAGAATCAGAAAGGTGATTAAGGGAAAATTTCATCTCCCTTAACAAAATATTTAGGAGAGCACAAATCCCCCCTAGGGCTCCTCCTAGTTTCTTTTCAAAAACATCTTAAAATTGTAAGGGCCCATACATGCCCACATGTTGCAAAATTAGTATATTTTTTAAAATCACTTTCTTAGTTTACATCACTAGGAGAGTTTAAAGATCAAAGTAATGATCCCATACATGCCCACATGCTTACAATCTAGGATAGTTTTTCAAAGCTTTCTTAGTGTAAACAACATTAGGGAGTTTAAAGGATTGGTAAAGACCCATATTTCCACATGCTAGTTCTTTAGGGATTTTAAAATTCCGCAAGGTTGTACCAATAAAATCTAGCAAGATAGGTAATCAAGATTTGTAAGGACCACATGAAGTCCACATGTTTCAAATTGACACCTAACTTATTAAAAATTTGACACATTTTATCACTTTCTCACACAGAAAGTCACTCCTCACTCACATAATTTCATCTCGAATTGTGGAGGTTGAAGTAGGTTTCCTCCAATGGGATTCCAAAACGTCCCACTATTTCTTGAAGAAATTATCCACACCCACTTAATTCAAATGAGATTGGTTCACACCCCCAGTCTCTCAACCAACCACATCTAATTTTTTTCTAAAAACTCACTAATTTTTCTTCCACAGGAGGTGCCAAATTTTTTTTTAGTCTAGGTAGGATCTCGAGGGTAGGCATCCAAACAACCCCCCATTATCTGGTTCTCACATCTTCAAACATTAGAAGTTGACAAATAGGGAACTTTAAAATCCTCCAAGTCAGGTGTTCTTAACACCATAAGGCAGGGAGATACCCATGAAAGGTTAAAGGCTGAGGTCTGATTGTTCTGTGCGTCCCCCCTTGAGTCACCCAACTCTTGGAAGGGATCTAGATCGTGACCCATTTATGAGGTTGAAAATCTAAAATGCTGCACTTTGACCGAGGTACCTAGTGGCCAAATTTTAGGACATCTACCCAGGTGGCAATTGTGGGATGCAATTGCACCTTGATCAGATTTTGTGTGTCTATTGGGAAATATAGCCAACTCTTTCAGGATATGCACCCTCTACCCCTCATTATAATTGATGGTTTCATCCTTCACTAGTTCCTCTTCCGGTGGCTTCAGAATCCACTGTTGAGTGCTATTGGAATGTCCAATGCTATTTGAGAGGAAAGACGTTATGTCTTTATTGGACACAAGCATTTGTTTTCTTTGTTCTCCCACATGGACAAAATCCACCTACCCACATGTATGCTTCTTTTCAATCGATTTATATATGATGCTCATTTGATTACATGCGATTGTGATATATATTGTGAAGGTCCAAATTATACAAGTCTCTTGTTCATTTATTTCTCTCATCACCATTTTCACACATTCACTTTGCTAGTTGGACATCATAGGGGACCCACAGAATCCCTGTTGTTCCAGACGCTTGCAAAATCTCCCTCCTATTATAGGAGGAGTTCCTAGTCTTTCCAACTCACTGGCTCAACCATCTCACACCCTTGTGAGTGCTACTATTTTGGGATCAACTTTACTTGGTTCCACTTCACTTGGGTCCAATTCCCAAGGCCAACCATCCCTTATCTCTCCTTCATAAGGAGGCGGGGGGAAAACTTATTCTCAAGGAAGAAGTACAACCCCACCAAACCCCCCTCAAGGGTCAGGTACACAACCTTCTCACACCATGGCTAGAACTAATCCTCCACCACCACCCCTCAACATTCATGATTTGAGTAAACTCATGAATGAACCTATATTGCATGACCCCACATGGCCCAATATGCCTATCAAACTCCCTTCAAACATTCCCAAATTTGAAGGAAAATCGGGGGAAGATCCCGCCAACCATGTCATGAACTTCCACTTATGGTGCTCTTCAAATAGCATCATGGACGAATCCGTCCGCTTAAGGTTATTTCAGTGCACACTCACTGGCCCATCAGCCAAATGGTATGTGGACAAAAATTCATTGACTCACATGACTTTTGAATCCTTGGCCAAATCATTTTTGGCCTTCTTTCAACTACCAGTTCGTCATGACATTGGTCTAGAACTGCTCTTTGAGTGCAAAGAAACCTCAGCTACACATATTTCTGACCACATTCACGAATGGCGTCGACGAAGTAGTTTATACAAAGAAGAAACCACCAAAGAACAACGTCTCGATTGATTTCTCAAATTACTCGTCTCTATCCTTGCCAAAGATGTGGCATCCACCTTACCCCAAACCAAAGAAGAAGCTATCAACAATGCTCAATAGTATGGCCTCATTTATGATCTATCGAGTTACTTATATATAGTAATACCTGATGCACCGAGACCCGTACCATTCGTCCATAAAAAACCTGGAATGTCTCATGCAACAGATGGATTGATTGGTATCACAACACACCACAATCCGTACATCCAACAACAACCTATGTATGGTACACCCAAATATCCACTGATATATGGAGGGCCATCTTATTACCGTCCCCCCATTTACCAACATCCATATCATGTTGCTCTCCCTCCACCCATGAGTGGACCCTTTCCGACACCCATCATGTGCCTGACTTCTCAACCAAGTTCAGGTACCCCTTCTACCTCATCTTATAACCCGGGCACTAATGAAAGCACTATGCCTTCCTATGCACCCTACAAATCATTGCCACAAAATAATCCATATTTTCCATTTCCTGGTCCTCCATAGTCGGTTTCTCCTCCACAAGGACAAGCACACCCTAGAGTTAACTTTGTTCAGCCCTCTCCCATTCAGAAATTTCAAAATTTTGAACAGTTGAACAGGAAAAATCTGTCCCATCAGTCAAATAATGCCAAAAATAAAGGTAAAAACTGAAACAATAATAACTCAGGTCCAGGGGGAAATAACCCCCAACAAAACCAACCTTCTCGGGGCAACCAAAACTAGGGTAACCATAATCCCCAAGGAGACAATAACAACAAACGCCAAGGGAGGAACAACAATAACAACCTCCAAACAAAATTCCCTTGTGCTCTTTGTGGTGAGCATGGCCATTACACTCACCATTGCCCCCAAATTTCCAACTTCAAACGGATGAAAGATTCCATGAACCCACCACATCCTCCAATACTACCTGCCCCTCAATAGGCCCCATAACAATATTTTCAACAACCAACCCTGACCATGTTGCAAAACCCTATTCCACACCAAGGTGTGATGAATACCCAACAAGAGATGCCTCCTGCCCCACCACAAATGGGACAATATCAAAACCCTGGAAACCCAACGGATCACAATATCCTCCTCACTAGCGAAGAAGAAATTCTTCTTCAAACGCGTAGTCGTGAATATAACGTGCCCCCTGAAGCTACTCCTACCACTTCGGAAGAAGCTCCATCTACAGCCGGACAACCCTTGATGATTCAATGCCCTAACAAATAACCCACCATTTGTATCCCTCGCATCCCATTACGAGAGAATGTCAACAACCCTCAGGCTAAGGTGACACAAAATTAAAGTCTGGTCGATGGCTTGGTGCAATATCTTGCAGCCATGTTGGTATCGGAAGTCTTCCAAACTTGTTCAATTCAACGAAAATTCTTTATTTCCGCCTTGGGGGCAGTCAACCTAGTTGATACTAGACTCATCACATTTGATCTAGATTGTGGGGAACCTCATCTCCTCTCTTTGGTATCTTTCCAGATACCAGTTAAGATTCAAACCATCATGGTTCATCGATGTATCATTGATGAAGGTGCATCCACATGCATCATGTCCAAAATTGTATGGAAGAAACTTGGCTCCCTTGAGATAATACCATCCTCCATCACTTTGAGAGATTATGATGGAAGACCATCCTCCCCTGAAGGTCTCTTTCAAAATTTCCCCATTGAACTCAGGGGAAAAACCATCCTTATCGACATTGAGGTTATCGCCATCCCGCTCGATTACAACATATTGTTTGGACGTATCTACATGTATGCTATGACGGCTATGGCCTCTTTTGTGTTTCAAACAATGATGTGCCCCCACAAAGGGAAGATCATCACCATCAACAAAGTTTCACATTACAAACCTAACCAGTCCTCCAACATCGATAACATCTTACCTCTTGTCCGCACTAGTTCCGACGCATATCCACTCATGGATATGGGCCCCATAATTTTCAAAGACCCATCCTTTATGGGGGCATACCATGGAGCACCACCGCTCATACACCCCTCATCACAAGTGTGTGTCATATATTCTAATGGAACTAAAACTAGAGATACCATTCCTCCCACTGAGGCTTCTGCACCCCTCAACGTCCCACAAGTTGAATAAATTCTACCACATGAATTACTTGAGAACCCTACGACACCACTTATCCTCGATTTAACCCTTCCAAATCCCATTTTGGGAGAAAATCCCCCAAGCCATCACCAAGATTCCCTTCTTCTACCCCCCACTAAGAGTAAAATCTTTTCAGGTAGCCACAATGCTTACCCTTCCCAACATGGTGCTCACTATTCTAGTATGTCATCTACATCCACGTATGATGGTTCCTCAACCATCCCTCCCTCCACAATCAGAGGGAATACTGATGAAGATTACAATACTAACTTCGTCCACACCACCCTCACCCCCACTCACCCACACCACCACTACGGTTGGGGGCAGATAGAAGAAGAAAGATCCCACCGCTCCACTTCCTCCCCGAGTTCAACCTCCTTGCGCACTATGTGAAAGAGAGAGACACCCCACTAATAGATGTCCTTCTCTTCCCGAGTTACAAAATCTGATCCAACTCCCTCAAGCAACCACATTGCTCGTCACTTCACGAAGCATACCTAGTACTACCACAAAATCCTCTACTATAGGTAGTAAAGGGCTGCGAACCAAATTCGCATGTGCCATCTGTTCAAAGTATGGACACTATACCCATCATTGCCTTGCTTTACCTCATTTTCGACAGACGTTGATGGAAGTACGCCAAAATTTTCAGCAAGAGACCTCTCCACCAACACTTTCGGGTACCCATGTCACCGAAATCCATTATGTCTTGACCTCAGTCAATGAATGAATGAGATGCCCTTTCTCTATTTATGACTTACTTTCCCATTTCACGTACCAATGCCCTTTTATCATTGAATACCAACATCGTTAAATGCCCCTTATTCAATATCATTCGACCATCTCACCTCATGTGATGCAAGTGATTCCCCCTATTCCTTCTCCAAATATTGTTCACATCGCTTCCCTTGAACCTGAGTCACTCCCTACCCCTCCATGGTTCATGGATAGACTGTCTAAGGATTCCCCCCCAAATCCTCCCAATTCTCCAGTTCATTTCCCTCAGGAAATATTACCCCCTACCACAGTTTATAACCCATAATGTTTGGACATTTGGTTTATGTCAAGTATGCCATCACATCATAGTTGCGATACCCCCTTTTCATCTTCACCACCTAAAGAACATCACATGGTGACAGTCACCAATGTTACTTCCCCGGGTCCCCTATATTCTCACATTTTCCATTGCGACAAAGATATCCTATAGGAAATAACTACGCCCGATTTCCCATGGAATGTGCTTCATCACCGAGTGATTTTTCTCTCATAGGAAGCCTTTGACCTTCCTAGCCAAGCCTCCATATGTGCAATCGAAGCCAAGGATTTTATCCCATCCGGGCATATAGATTGGTTCAATAACCCTATCCTTTCCCCTGATGCTTTTGAATAAGGAAACATGGCCAACATTTCCCCCACTATCAAAATCAACATTTCCGTCAAACCAGGAATCATAGAAGAAATCACCATTGGCGCTGCATGCTCCCCTGAGGAACTCATCGCTTACAAAGATCTCTTTCAGAAATACCGAGATATTGTTTCCTGGTCATATACAAAGATGCCTAGCCTCAATCCTTCTATTGTCAAACATCTCATTGACACATGGCTAGATGTCACCCTAGTCTGTCTAAAGAAACTCCCACTTCACCCATCCAAAGACGTGGCTATCAAAGCTGAAATTGACAAGTTACATGCTGTCGGGTTCATATAGCCCATCGCGTATACCTCATGGGTTTACAACCTCGTCCCTGTTAACAAAAACTAGGGCACTATTCATGTTTGCACCTACTTTCACGATCTTAACCATGATTGTCCCAAAGACAACTTCTCAACCCCTTTCATCAACCAAATTATCGATGGCTATGCTAGCCACAAGGCCTTGTCCTTCATGGATGGGTTCTCCGGCTATAATCAAATCCAAATCCATCTAGTAGATCAGTATAAAACCACATTTACCACCCCATGGGGTAATTTTTCTTATTGTGTCATGCCTTTTGGACTAAAAAATATTGGTTCTATGTTCCAACAGGCCATGACCTATGTTTTACATGATCTTTCTTGCATCATTCTTGCTTACTTGGACAACCTCACTGCTCTATCCAAGAAACGATCTCAACATCTAGATCACTTACAAGTCATCTTTCAACGATGTTGCCGGTACAATATCCTCTTGAACCCCCTCAAGTATGTATTTTTCATTACCGCCAGACGCCTCCTTGGGTTCATTGTCTCCCAACACGACATCACAGTAGACCCCCTCAAGGTCCAAGCTATCATAGAAATTTCACCACCTCGGAATTTGCACCAACTTTAGAGTCTCCAAGGCAAAAGCCAACTTTTTATGACGCTTTGTCCAAGATTACGCTACTCACGCACATGGTTTCCTTCGCTTACTATGTCATGATATCCCCTTTCGATGGGATGGCCATGCCCAAGCCTCTTTTGATGGGTTAAAAGCAGTGCTATCGAATTCCCCTTTGATTAGTCCTCCTGACTATGATTGTGATTATATCTTCTACTTGTCAGCCTCAGCCATATCAATAGAAGGAGTTCTCTTTCAACTAGGGGATGATGGTCGTGAGACAGTTATTTACTACATTAGTAAAAATATTTCAGGACCACCCCTAAAATACAATCATGAGGAGAAACTCGCCGTCGTAGTTGTCCTTGTAGTCTAGAAACTACATCATTATATCTTGCTTCACACTACCAAAGTCATGGCGAATTCCAAACCCATGCAGTAATTTCTTATTCACCAACAAATTAATGGAAAATTTGCTTGATGGATTGTCATCCTCCAGGTATACAACCTAGATTTTTCAACTCCCAAAATCAAGAAAGAACTTGTTCTCATCAAACTCACCAGGGAGTTTCCCTCAGACGCTATAGGATCACCCATCAATATGAATTTCCTCGACAAACACCTCTTCTACATCCCCTCGGATGACCCTTGGCATGGCGACCTTCTTGTCTACCTCCAGACACAAAATTTTGGGTCTCATCTCTCTTGAGATGATCATCGACACCTTCACCATCAGGCCCCTCAGTACCTCCTGATCAATGACATTTTGTATCGATGTGGGGTCGACACCATACTCCATCAATGTTTGACCATCGATGAAGCAGACAGAGTCTTGAATGATTGCCATAGCGGTGCTTGCAGTGGCCACCTCTCAGGTATGTCAACTACCCAAAAAATCATTTGAGTAGGCTACTTCTGGCCCACATTGTTTCATTACTACATCCACGCTTTCAAACGATGTGACAAGTGCCAGCTTTATGCAAACAAATCATGAGCGCCACTCGCTCTTCTACATCCAATCATCACTATCGACCCCTTCTGCAAATGGGGCATAGAATTCATGATTTGCAATCCTCCATATAGAAATGGACACAAGTACATAATCATGGTATTATATTACTTTACTAAATGGGCCGAAGACATTTCTACCTTCAACAACACCGCTGACACAAAAATGCATTTTTTCTTCAACCACATCATTACCCACTTCGGAGTCCCATCACAGTTAGTCTCTGATCATGGTAAACACTTTGAGAATGATATCTTTGTTGAAATCTCCTCAAGGTTAGGCTTCTCCCTTGAGTTTTCCTCCCCATACTACCCTCAATCCAATGGACAGGTCAAGGTTGTTAATAAATTCCTCAAAACCATGTTGCAATGCACTGTCAAAAAACATAAGACCAACTGGCATCATATGTTGTTTTCATCATTATGGGTTTATCGCACGACAGTCAAAACTGCCACTGGTTTTACACTGTTTCATCTTGTCCATGGGATTGAATCCACCCTCTGGGATTGAATCCACCCTCCCCATCGAGTAATAAATTTCCACATTACGCACTGCCATCGAGCTATTACTTGACACTACTCCAATGGAGCAACACTTGCTGAACTTAGAGTCGTTGGATGAAGATCATTGGTCTTCCTTATAGAACCATGAGGCAGCTAAGAAACGGTCAAAGGCCACCTTTGACTTCTATGTCAACCTTCGCTCATTTAACGAAGGAGATCTCGTCCTAACCTACGATATCACTCACGATACTCTCAGTCATTGGAAATTCAAGACGTTATGGCATGGAACCTACATCATCCAACACTGCCTCACTAAATGCGCTTACATCCTAGCCTCTCCAGAAGGATACCCTCTCAAAGAGACCATCAACGGGTTGTACTTAAATAAGTTTTATGCATAAGCATAGTCAGTCTATAGTAGAATTTTTCTTCTTACACATTTTTAGAGTTTTTAGTCTTCTTTTTTCGCCTCCACTCCTCATGTTTGATCTAACATTCATGTTATTGAAAGATGTCTTCTCCATCGACCTACCACATCGGTTACGTTGATGGAGCTAGCCGCTGGACGTTGAATCTCGCTCCGATCACTTGGGCCCTCTACACCCTCTCACATGAACTACTCCACTCCAGCGACATATGTTTGGGCTTAACAACCAACAACCAAGCAGAATATGCAACCATCATTGGCCTCCTCGCCGAGGTCACTCACCACCACTTTTGTCACCTTAGCATCTTATTAGATTCCCATCTTTTCGTCCTGTAGCTCAATAACGTATTTCGTGTTCGTGATCCTGGCCTCTTTCACAAAATCCTGCAAGTTAGACTCTTATCTCAAAATTTTGATTAAATTACATTTACACATATTCCATGACAATTTAATCAAATAGTAGATAACATGGCTAACCTAGTGTTAGATTGGCATTTATCACATCAAGACATCATCACACATACATAACTCATGTAACATCTATCACATCATATATATTAGACATCATACAAACATAACAAAAATCATCACATGTAAACATCACAGAGATCCCAAACATGTATATATATATATATATATATATATCGATCAATGTGTCATAAATGTTTACAAAATAGTACAACATGTACATCTCCCGTAGGCAAGTGAGCCCCCCCTCACCCCTATAAGTACAAAATGGGTTTCAAACTACCCTATACAAAATCGGCTTGTAGACCTATATAAATGCAAAAATATACAAACAACACTCATGGTTCCCCTAGAGCACCACCACCAGGTCCTCTATCTCCAGGAGGTGCCACACTAGCTGGGGGTCCTCTAGGTATAGGGGGTAGTCACCCAGTCATCTCTTCCCCCACTACATATACTCTGCGGATCAAGGTCCGCAACTCTGCAAGGTCACCCACACACTGATCCAGGACTCTCTCATCTTGAATGTGGGACCACATGACCTCTAGGACACCCTGCAACACCACCTCCAACCGTCATCAGAAATCATTTAACCCACCATTGACCTCTACCTAAGGAGCATGTGATGGCCCTACACTTGTATCATCAAATATTCATATCTGATCGGCTCTCACCTCATCTGCTAGCCTCGTCCCTCCGACGTCGCTCTCCCACCCATGATAGTCTCACTAGCCCCTGGCGAGCCAACTATCCCACCACCTCCGCCTCTCGGCCTTGTGGCCCTACATATGAAAACACAAAAAAATATAGAATCAACATCCATACATATAAACATATGATACACTATCAAAATCACAAAACATAAGTACATCAACATACCTCTCTGGTCCCAAACCTCTCCAAGAGGAAACACCATGTCTGGGTCATGCTGAAAATCCATCCCACCATATGGGAACCAGAGTATAATCTATGGCATATGGTGCCACACATGCACCAATGTGGCCATAAAATAATGGCCACCCTCTCCCCCTCCATGACATACCAAAATTGATTCCCACCCCATTAGCCATGGCTCTTGTGGCCCTACAACAAGCATCAACACTTTATGGTGCAACATGGGCACCCTCTCAAGAAACCATGCCACCAAGATATATCTAAAAGATAAATCACCAGAGTTAGTGGCCCGACACCGGTGAAGTTTCCCCGTCATCTTGGCATGAAACATCAAGCCCCAGGTGAAAAAATCCCCATCAAGGACTCTCTGCATAATCCTCAGCTGACCACCATTGATCCGCTGAGTCGCTAAGGATTCGTAGATCCTCACAATCATTGCTGTGATGCACTGATGCAAGAGCACATCCATCGCCTCAATCTGGACAACCAAACCCGACATTGGGTTCGACCTTGAGCAATAATCCTGCACCATTTCTATCAACCTAACATCCCCTGGCAGTTGGGGGTCAACAAGTAGGGCCATTCCCCGAAAAGGGAGCCTTGTGAAAAAATACAGATCGTCCATAGTTGAGAATTTCAACTGATGCTCCCGCACCATGAAGCACTGCAGATATATTCTCCACATCAAAATTAGATACTGAATTAGGTACTCCTATGACCATATCAATGAGCAGTCAAAGAAATTTAACAACCCACAGACTGCCAAGAATCTCTGAATGCCAAGCTCATCTCTCACCGCCTCCCGAATGTGCTCCCAGTCTCGCTCCCTCCAGTGGACTGGCATGATAAACTGATCACCTACATTCACATAGAAACACTTGGTCATCAATCTTCATTTATAAAAATTATTCAACAAATTCAAAACCCTTAGCTCCACCTCAAGTGCGCAGCTGTCACCCCCATAGGCGCACACATATGCATGCTTGTTCTTCGCACAACTGTCGGAGAAACATATGCACATCCATGTGCATTTGTCACATCCACAGGTGCACACTCATGTACACCTATTATCCCCATAGTTGTGCACTCATGTGCACCTTTTATCCCCACATCTATGCACTGATGCGTAACTGTCTGAGCAACAATGACGTACAGTACGCCGCTGTAATTCAAATAGGAGCACATCAAATGCACACCCATTTTTCCCACCCATACATTCCCATGCACGACTATATTCAGCACAACCACACACCATGTGCGTGAGAGGTAATTATAACCGTATATCTCAGCATGAGTATCCTTCCTTCTCTCGTACATTAGTGGCCCCTTGCCCCTAAAAAATACCCTAGTATGACCCTCCGTACAAAACCTACCTAAAAAATGGAAACTAGCTACTGTGCAGGAGGATGGGACCACTAACCTGACTCTCGCAAATCCTACATTGACCATCTCAAACTCCCTTAATCTTAGAAAATCCTCCAAATACTCATGCCAATTCACTATAGTAGCGGGTACAAATGAGGTGGCTTTATGTGCCTCACAACCATATATAGTCCCTTTTTCCAAACTTCCATTCTCAGTTAAAGGAGCTCAGAGTCTCTATTTTCTGATCTTTCTTTAGCCATGGGATCAGGGTCTCACCGCCCACACAATCACATTCCCTAGATCACCATCTACACTCAGCCCTGGGGGATAATTTTTATCACATCATGCCCAGGTACACATGCTCATGTTCAAAATTATCAAATAATTATTATATGTTCTATATCTTCAGATATTGTTCACGTCGAGTATTTGGTTTTAATGTCTGCAGGTACTTGGTCATCACACACCAGCATGGCCCCTTCAGGTTTATGATCAACACTGACATGTAATCATTCCCTTTGAATCTCAATTGCATCTCCAGTCACTCCCTCTGGCATTTTCCCCGGCTCTGTAGTATTGTCACCTTTGCTTCATTTTGGTACTGTCACCTGGTAGCATTCTCCCCCACATGATTTGTCCCATTCATATTCCCCCTTGGCACTTTGAAACTCATGCTACTTTCACCCCTTAGGGATGGGAGTCCTGATAGTCTTACTCATTTCCAAGAATCAACCACATACTCCTCCTCATTTTTCTAGATTTCCCAATGGACTCCCAGGTTATCTCATCATGGTTCTATTTTGACTGCGCCTCCGCAGTATCATTAACCCTCCATTTCATCCACAATAAATTTTCCCATCTGCATATTTACCTCCATTCATTTACCTTATACAAAAACTCACCCACATGGCCCCCACCCTCCACTAGTTCTCCACGCAGCTTGTGCCCTCACAGTCCAAGCCATCTTGCACTAGGGCACCCATTTTTGTATCTATACACTCATCCCAAATTATTCTTTATTTATTTGGTAATTGTAAAAAGCCTTTATTTCTAGCATTCACTTAGATTTTTTGTTGTCACCCTTGACGACCTTCTTTTTCTAGAAATGCAACCCATGTCGGCCTTAGTTGAGGCATTCACTATATTATACTCATGTTGACATCGTCCATAAACCCTGAGTATGCCACAATCCATGTACCCCTAATCTCTGAGTTTGTCCACTTTGTCATGCCTC
The DNA here is from genome assembly GCA_009831015.1 of Picea engelmannii. NCBI lineage: Eukaryota > Viridiplantae > Streptophyta > Pinopsida > Pinales > Pinaceae > Picea > Picea engelmannii. The sequence goes on from ML777127.1 coordinate 1,150,405, forward strand.
TGGCACAATTTAACCCCATGTCTAGTCATCCCCCTGACGCTAGATCCAGCTTCACGGTTGCTGCCAATCATCCTTCACATATATCCCAAACCAAGGGCAATCTTGAGTCTCATCACATCTTGACTTTGTTCATGTTACCTATCAGTTCTTGATTTTATCTAGTGGATTTCATGAAGCCCTTTACTTCTTAGACCCGTGTCTCCCTTTCTGTTGACATAAACACAGTTTCCAAAAGGGTGACAATATCTTCACTCTTGTTACCTTTACGATGAGGAGTCTCAGATGACACTGAGAGAACCGTCATTTCTATCTGATTTTGTTGACCCCCATAACATTTGACTTCAACAACATCTCATGTTACGGTGGGTCTGACTATGCGACTATTTCATTTGTTTTATACTCGCTGAAGACCTCTGAATTTTTTAGGCCATCAACACCTACGAGTCATTGACACTTCTTATAGGTATCCTTTCCTCTTTTCAGAGTATGTTCACCATAAAAATTGTCATGTACCCTTATCCAACTGCCCTGAAGGGCACTGTATTTATTTACATCAGCATACAACTTCAGTTACTGTATTACATTTTTGAGTTACATGACACGAGCATGGGGCATGCCCACCTTGTTTGTATACATATTTTATTTCTCTACCTAGAGAAAGGTTTGGGTCCCATAGTTTTCCCTCTCCCTTCAACAAATCGCTCTTGCAGTTCCTATCAACACTCTTCCTTACAATGGTACTCTCAGTAGAAGAAACATTGATGTATTTCGGCTATACATATGCTCCTAACATCACAGATCAGGGGGAATCTATTATCACTGAAATTTCATCTGCAACATTGCATGCAAATGGTTACATGAATACAACATCTCCAAACACCTATTAGTTCACCTGAAGCACCAAAAATTCATTTCCAAGAGGAAAAAACTATACAACTGGTCAAAAACTTGACATGTGTTGAAACACTAAAGGAAGCGCGCGCACAGTGCGTAGGCCAAAGAAGCCCGTAGAGTGCACAATGCACCATATTCGCGACTGTGTATGCGAAAAGACACACACTCCTGTGAATGATGCATTTATGGTTATTTTCGACCCCTCACCCAATTCTAGACTAACTCCCAACTTGATTTGAACCTCAAATCCAAGCTGAATCCAAATGGGGAGCTGATCAAAGACCTAAGGGTGCCCTAAAGGGCCCCTTGTTCACACTAAAGACCAGTTGAATATTTCCCTAAATACATGCTATAAATGGAGGCCATGGGTGCACTAAGAATTTAAGAATCTCATAGTATTGTTATGCTACCTCTATTCTCCTTCATAAACCTCTTTTCTTCTTGGAGCATTCTAGCAACATCTCAATAAGCTATTCCACTCACCTCTTGAGGGAATAGGCTTGGATTTCTTCACCATTTTCTTTCTTGTTTATCATTGTAACAAGAGCTCTCAAATAGGGGACTCAAGAGCCCTCCCAAGGAGGAAGAGGGGACCCATAAGTACTCCTTTATCTATGTTGTTTAACAACCAATATAGTTATCCATTGGTGGCATAATCTCCGTCATTTGGTTGATTGATTTTGGTTCAATGTTTCTTATGCATTTTAGTTTTATTTCTTTAGTTATTTCCTTAGTTGTTTTTAGTTTAGTTGTTCATTTATTTCATATGCTTGGATTGTTTAATTCATACACTAACCTTTGTCTTGTCTAGAAGGCCCAACTAGACTTGTAAGTGCCCTTGTTTTACTCATCCAAGTGGTGAAATAGACACAACAACAATGCATCCATCTCATCCTGTTAGGTGCTAACACTTGTTAGACCATCATGCATAAGTCATGTGATGCCTGCTGATGTCATATTAGATCACCAACCATTGGAATTACCTTCCCTTCAACAAACCCAAATAACTTGATTCGGTATGTGTTGGCACTTGAATCATGTGGCCTTGTTGTGGGCCACCACCTGCCTTGATCCATGTTACAACACGTGGCTACTAGGCACCAAAATTTTGGGTTCCTAAGCTACCAATTTCTTCGCTTCCTAACTCTACACCCAGTCCAATATTAGTTGGCATTATGGACACGTGGTATGACATGTGGCACTTGTACCACTTGACATGTGGTACTCATTTTCCCCATGGGTCCTTGCCTGATATTTCCAAAACTTCATGACATGTGGCACCACCTTAGGGTGACATGTGATATTTCCTTGTCATTGCATGTGGACCACTTTTTGTGTGCCACGTCGCTACGGAATTCGGGTGTCGGAACTTACTTGTGATGTTGATCTAGAAATCTATCGGTTATGAGAATTACGAGGGGATTAGTTGATACTGATCCCCTAATTACGAGATCATAATGAAGTTCATCACAGGGTTACGACCCCGTGAGATATATGGCTGGGATTTGATCTAGGTTCCCATAGATCTATGATGGATATCTTCTTGTTTTTCAGATATCTTCCTATCGGGATTCCAAAGTATTTGGACTTAGAACTATTTTGGGGTCTGGTGCTCTGGTACCCTAGGATGCTATACTCCCTCCTTTACTTATAGGAATAACTACAACCAAGATCCATTGGTCGGTATATTTGATGGTTGACAAACCAAGGTGATGTTACAAGCCTCGAACCTCACAAGGCCCACACTCAATTCATTCGTGAACCATGATCAGACAAGTGTCACCTTAGTGACACCCTGACTGCCATGTTGGTACAACATGTCACATATGACATCACTCATGATCACACTTATTGTAGAGAGTTGGAACCCCACATGGGAACCCTACCCACTGGGCATTGGGCCACCAACCCATCCAACAATTTGAGTTTAGGAAAAATTCCAAGTTTTTGGGATCTGATCGACCCCATATGACCACAATTAATGACTTAGATCTATTGGCTTCCCAAATTTGAAGGCTCATATATTAAGGCACTTTTCCAAAGGATAAATACCAATAGGGGTCCATTCTCTACTTGTCTGCAATAAGAAGTGGATAGGTGCCAACCTCGTGAAACTTTGGGTTCCAATATGGCACTGTACATCACTATTATGTCATGTTCTCTCCCTCTCCATCATGCTTATGCAACAAGGCATGGGACCAGGGGCTGGAACCCTGGTCCCCAAACATCGACGTATCATGAATTCCAAAGGGGCTTGGACTTAGAATTCTTCTGGGGTCTAGTGCTCTGGTATATTGATATGCTAAATTCCCTCATGATATTTTCAAATATCTGCGATTGTGATGTTTTGGCTAGTAGATCTAATGACCCTCAATTAGTCATCGATATCTTGGGATTCAAAGAAATCCTTGTTATAGAGATCAATAGTGGAGGTTTTCTCCACTTTGAGATCCAACGATTGAGGTCTCATCTCGACTTCGTCCTAATAAAGGGCCTAGATTTAATCGTCATGCCAAATCTATTGCCACAATCCTCCGAAGCGAATTAGGGCTCCTCCACTAGCGTAGAAGTTCGAGTATGGGCTTATTCATTTTCACGAGGGTTTTCCTCACATTCTCCTGTAGGGTTTCTGGGTTCTCAAGAGTTTCTTCTCCTGGGTTCTAAGGAAATTCATTATCCTCACCCAAGGTACCTCAGGTTCTTCATATCTAGGGTATTCTCATACTGCCAAAAATTCCATACCACAACGCACTGGTGCATACACTTATACTCATATATATTTATCTATATATGTACATATAAATAAAGTTGTGCATACTCACTCCCACGTTGCAAATCACAGAAACATCTTATAAATTCATGTTTGTCGTTACTCCTACAGATACAAATATTATCTATATCTAAGACACAAGATTCACATACTGATATATATTTTCATTTCATGCACATAATCTTTAATTAAGCAGTCAGACTTGAAATTCATTATACATATTCATCAAATCCATTCATTCTGTCTAGTTAATACACATAATCAATACAAGGAACTTATCTAAAATTTTAGAGATATGTTGGCCACTACTTGTTATAGAATAATTCTCCTATGGACAAGTGAATTTTTCCTTGGAGTACAATCCCCTCTACCAAGATAGAAAACTACCATTGGACACTACCATTCCTATAGATTAAATTTATCCATCGAAAAAGAGAGTAAGAGGGATAGTATGATGTACCTCACTTTTGAAGTTTGTCCAAGCTGCTCCAATCCGTGAGTTATGAATAGTTCCTGCAATGGAAAACCAAAAGACAAATGACTATCTCCTACTCTAATGGATTAGACAAAACAAATCTATCTATGAATATTAAAACAAGCATAGACAAGTACATGTAAACACATACTATAAGGAAATAGGCCAAGTATATTTATGAGAACTTTAAAGAGACACTTGAAATATTCAAATGATGTTGCAGTAGCCTCTCCAAGTTCTCTTCATCCAAACCCTTGCTCGAAATATCCACGATAAGAATAACAATGCTTTGTTGATTATTTTCCCTCTTTGGTCACCATGAGAAATCCTCCATTTATAGGCTTTGAGAGGATCAACCACCTTGATTATATTTGGGATTAGTTGAGGATATGAATCCATCCGTTTTGATATCTCCCTTAGATGCATATTGAGGGTTAGATTCGATCCAAACCAACTTGATACATCCATAATTTTCTTTAGAGAAAAGGGGATTTCTTCCAAGATTTTCTCAACCAATTCAATGCTCCCTTACAATGGGAAACATAACACTACAATGATGTATTATAGATAGAAAAAGAACACTAATTCTCCTTGTATATGAGTAGGGGAGCACTGATCTTCCAAAATTTTCCAAGATGAACAATTATCATAGAAAAACACTTTGTTCTGACTGTCAAATGATGGGGCTTCTTCTTCTAACATGTTTTATGTGTTGTGTCAAGTGTTTTCATGGTGTCATTCATGATGTGACACTTACATTATGAGAATGCGACACTTACAACACTTGCAACAAAAGTGAGACACTTACAACACTTGTGGCAATGAGAATGTGATATTATCAAAGTGAGGAATTTTGATGTGTAAAAGATTCCCCCCCAAAGTGTGAAGTCAGAGAATGAAAGGAAATGGCCAAAACACTTTTTAGATTCTTCAAAGGAAGGGTATGGATTCGGGGAACCTGGTAGAAGCTGTAGACAACCATCAAACAATGTTAATATGTGTTCCATTCCTGAGGCATGCATATCTATGCTCAGACTATAAATGACTCAAAGTATGGCTGCCAATAAATACACTGCGGATCCATGATGATATTGACTAAGGGTATGGCCACCAAAGATACAATGTGGATCCATACTTCTATGACATGAACTGATCATAGCCACACAAAATACACAGTGGAGATAGAAGATGATAACACATAGCCATAGACCAATACAACATGGATCTATGTGAAAATCTAAGTATTAGCATGCTCAAATAACTTCTTTCGTAGCATGGGAAAAGAAGATATCAAAGTGAATTCTCAACCTAGGGTCTTTGTACCAATCCCGATGTGGCACAAATCTAGCCACGTGAATAGATGTTTTGACGTCTAACATGGTAGAAACCACTTGATTATCGGTCATTCAGGTAAATTGTTAACAAGTGTGAGCGAAATCACTAGTGATGTCAATGAATCCCAAGGTACCCTAGTACAATCCAACGAATGTGAATAAATGAGATGAGGTCGAACATTCATGGAATAAACCAATCAGAGGTCAATGATGCAAACCCATTGTTGGAAGTGAGTAGGAATTCCATTGAGGCATGCAGGTCCCAAGGTACTAACTGGTTTCTAAGTCTAATTCTTGGTTGATGTTTTGAATTCGATAGGAAAATACTGGTCGAAGAAGATCCTTGATGTATCCCCCATCATCGACACAGAACTGACATAGGAAAGTGATAAGATATAGCATATGAACACAGACTGACACGGGTATGGAAATTGGTAATTTTGTAGATGGTTGAATCTCGAGGCAGAAACCTCCCTTGAACACTAAGGAATGACATGAGACTTGGCATCATAAACACAAAGTGGACCAAAACACAATGCAGTGAGTGCCGAGGGATTCTTTAGATGGTTCAAAAGAGTGGAAAGATTCATATGATTGGTTCAGTGCACAGGTTCAACATATTTTCGAATTCTTTAGTGTGGAGGTTAAATCAAGTGTCATGTTCAAGGGAGAATTCAAGAGTTGTTTACAAAATCTTTCAAGAAACTTGACCCACTTCCTTCAATTCCCCCCCCCATTAAGATAGATGAGTACCTCTTTCTAATTTAACAAGCTCGAGGAGGATAACACATGATCGATATAAATCAACTTCGGTAAGTTCCTCTTCTTTTGTTTAACAAACTGGAAGAAGTAAGGGTTCATTCCCATATGGGCCCTTAAATGTGTATTTTAAGGAGTCTAGAGAAGGAAGATTGGGTGGTTTTTCATATTTAGAGAGTCTGAAAAGAACTTAAAGGTGACTCCAGGGTTGTCCTTTTTTCATAATTTTAGTCCCAGAGGTCCAAAAAAGAGATAAACCATTACTCCAAATATGCCCTTTCAAACCTTTTAATGAGTGTGAAAGGAAGAAAGATCACTTGACAATGTTTTCATGTTTAGAGTCTGAAAATAACTTAGAGGCGACTCCAGGGGGTTCCTTTTTCTTATATAATTTACGAGTCCAAAAAAGTGATAAAAGTATACTCGGTTACATTCTCATGTATTTGTGAGTGAGATAAAGAACAAAAACTAATATAATTGGTGTTACAAGTTCATCGAAAAAACTTTTCTCAAATTCGTATAAAATTACGTCGTTCTGGGCACAAGATATTAGTAATTTCTCGAAAAATATTAAAAAACCCCAAAATAGACTTTATAATAAGGAGAAATGACCAAATTGAACATATAAAATATCAAATTAGGTCAAAAATTCATATTTACCTTTTTTTTTTACCATTCTCCTCTGGTCTTTGAGTTTTTACCTCTTTTGGAGCATTTTTTCGAGCATTGATTGCGAGGGCTGTGGGTGACCGTTTTCGAAACCTTCCGGATCAGTTTAGTTGTTTCCTCCTTCTAATTTTTTTCATGCCTTTTTATTTCATTTCAACCTTTAGTTTAGGTGTTATAGGCTCCTTGGGAATTCCTAGAGCGTCGAACTAGATCAACGCTCCCTTAGATGCAGCCCGAGGGTTAGATTCTAGCCAAACCAACTCGATCCATCCATAACTGTCTTTAGAGAAAAAGGGATTTCTTGGAAGATTTTCTCAACCAATTCAACACTCCCTTACAATGGGAAATAGATCACTACAACACTGCCTTCTATATAGACAAAGAGAGATAGTGCTCCCTGTATATGAGCAGGGGAGCATTGATCTTCCAAAAGTTTCCAAGATGACCAATTCTCATAGAAAAACACTTTGTTATGACTATCAAATGATGGGAATTCTTCTTATAACATGTTTTAGGGGTTGTGTCAAGTGTTTTCATGGTGTCGTTCATGATGCGACACTTACTTGACGAGAATGCGACACTTACGACACTTGCGATAAAAGTGTGACACTTACGACACTTGCGACAATGAGAATGTGATATTATCGAAGTGAGGAATTTTGATGTGTAACACTATTGTGGGGATAAATACTCCCCACACAACCGTAGGAAAGGTTTCACTAACCTCTGCTACAACGAACCACCCTCTACTTAGAGTACGATGTCATGAGAGAATATCTGCAAGATTTTTCAGGAAGTCAATGCAACTTCTCTTCTCTATCTGTCTCCAATTGCTCTTGGCCTATGCCCATCCATGTTTGTTCTCTCTTCTTGTCCCTGCACCCTATTTTCCTTCCTTATCATACATGAATGAATGGATCATTACCAAAATTTTCTGAAGGTACATTTACCATCCTTTCTTAACTTCCAAATAAACTATTCCAGCTATAATCTTGACTGATAATCAATTTTTAGGGCCGGGGACATTTCAGGTCTGCACCATTTTAATTAGACAGGGTACTACCCAAAAAATTCATTTAAATTAGTAATTACCTTTGTATTTCCCATTCCTCTCATGAAATCATAACATGTGAAGGCCATTCCTTCAACAGTAGCTCAACGTATCCATGTTATATTAAAATAAAATATATACCATGCAAAATACATCAAGGTTGAATGCATTTCCTTGATAACATACAAATATGTCTATAGTTTTTTTATAATAATACTCATATTTAAAGACTAGGGGAAATAAGGTTGTTACAATCCCCTCCCCTTTAAAGGAACAGTGCCCTTGGTGTTCTATCTAACGAAAAAATTCTATATACAATAGTGAAAAAAAAGGGTATGTTTGTCTCATGGCATCCTCAATTTCCCAGGTTGCTTCATCGGGACCAAAGTGTTTCCACTGCATCTTGACCCGTGCAATAGTTATATTTTTGAGAGGGATATTTCTCCTGTCTAGGATACAATTTGGTTATGGTTGTAACTCTCCCTTTGTCTCCACCTAGATCACAGACTAGTCAATTATGTGAGAAACACCATGTATATATTTATTAAATAAGGAAACATGGAAAACATTGTGTGCCTTGAGTGTGGGAGGCAAGGCCAATTTATAATCTACAGGTCCCACTCTGTCAAGAATTTCAAAAGGTCCACAAAATATGGGTGCCAACTTGGCACATGATCTCATTTTTAAGGAGTTTATTATAGTTTTAAGTGGCACATGATCTCCTACTCTAAATTATTTATGAATTCTTTTGTTGTCTAGATAGCTCTTCTCCCTGTCCTGGGCCACTTTCAGTTTTTTTTTATTTTTTTATTTGGGTTATATTTTGTTCTAATTCCATTAACATATCAGGTCCAAGGGTAATTATTTCCATTTTATTATCCCATCTTATTGGGATATTGCATTTTCTGCCATAGATGGCCCAAAAAGGGATCATTTTCAAGGATTCCTGGTAACCATTGTTGTAGGAAAATTCTACCAGGGTAGTTACTCTTCCCATTTCTTGGGATGATGCATCATATGCATCCTCAACATGTCTTCCAACAATCAGTTTACCCTCTCTATTTTCCAATTAGTTTGAGGGTGGTAGGCTATACTAAACACTAATTTTGTTCCACAACCAATGAAAAAATATTTCCAAAATTCTGAGGTGAATTTTGCATCTCCATCAGATATAATTTTCTTAGTCATCCCATGCAGTCTGAGTATTTATTTCATGAAGACAATGAAAAAATATATTTCCTTGCAAGTGGACTTTACCAGAATGAAGTGGAAATCCTTGCTAAAATTTTCCATAACTACCATAATGGAATCATTTTGTTTTCCTGTTTTGGGTAGTCCTGTGATAAAGTTGATGGATATGGTTTCACATTTCCACTATGGGATAGGAAGGGGGTACAACAACCCTGTTGGGTGCTAGTGTTCTACCTTAACCTATTAGAATTACAAACATTTGGCTAAATAATCATCTATGTCTTTCTTCATTTTTAGCCAATAAAATAATTTATTAATGGTTGTGATCATTTTCTAGTAACCTGGATGACCCACATATGGTGTTTTATGTAGTTCATCCATGATGAACCTCTTCAAGTTGTCACAATTTGGGATGTAACATATGCATTGGTGAGTTAGCAGGATATCAATCATTAGTTGATACCCATCATACTTCAACCCTATGGGTTCTTTTTCTAAATGTACTCTTACCATTTTGAAAAATTTATCTACTTCATGTGCACTCTTAACAATTTCCTTGAGGTTCGTTTCACATGTACTTACATTTTCTAAGTGAATTAATTTCATACTCCTACTGAGGGCATAAACCACTTTGTTTTCTTTCCCTTTGAAGTGTTTGATCTCAAAATCAAATTCACTGATGAGATCCATCCACCTAGCTTTCCTAGCATTTAGTTTGGGCTGGTCAAATAAATAATTCATCCCACTATGGTCTGTCATGAGTAAAAACTTTCTTCCTAGGAGGTAGTGTCTCCACATTTTTAAATCATGCACTATGGCCGCTAATTCTAGATAGTGTGTCACATAATTTATTTCATGTTTATTCAATTTTTTGGATTCATAACAAATTATGTGTCCTTATTGCATGATGACTCCTTTGAGTCCTTCTTTGCATGCATCGATGCACACAAGGAAATCCTTGTTTGGGTCTGTGATTTTCAGCACTAGAGAACATGTCAAGAGGTGTTTTAGCTATTGGAAAATTTCCTCACATTCTGCTGTCCAAATAAATTTAAATATATTTTCTCTGTAGAGAGGTGGTTGGGTGACCAATATTGGAAAACCCTTGATGAATCTCCTATAGTACCCTACTAGGCCCATGGAGGATATAATATTAGTTACATCCTTTGGTGTAGGCCAACCCATTATGGATTTTATTTTATCAGGATCAACTGCCACTCCTTTCTCAAAGATACCATGGCCTAGGTAGTGAACTTGCTTTTGGAAGAAGTCACACTTACTAAGATTTGCATAGAGCTTGTGCTCTCTTGGTACTTGGAGTACTAACTTGAGATGTTCTTCATGCTCTTCCTTGTTCTTTGAATAAATTAGGATATCATCAATAAAAATCAATAACAAATTATTTAAGAACTTGTTGAGTACACTATTAATCAAACACATGAAGGTGGCTAGTGCGTTGGTGAGACCAAATGTCACCACCACGAATTCATAGTTCCCATACCTTTTCCTAAAGGCAATTTTATGGATTTCCTCATCCTTAATTCATACTTTAGGTATCTGGATCTCAAATCAATATTGGAGAACATGGTAGAACATCTTACCTAGTCAAATAAGTCATCAATTCTAGGAAAGGGGTACTTATTCTAAATTTTCATTTTGTTGAGTTGTTTATAGTCTATGCACAACTCGAGTGTGCCATCCATCTTCTTTACATATAAGGTTGGTTCTCCCCAAGGAAACACACTAGGATGAATATAACCCTTGTATAACATTTCTTTCCACTAAAATTTGAGCTCAACTAGCTCTGGGGTACTCATCCTATAGGGTGCTTTAGACATTGGCACTACTCCAGGTACAATCTCTATTGAGAAATCAATATCTCTCCTTGGAGGTAAACCTAGTACCTCTTCAGGAAACACATGTCTATAATATTTCAATATAGGGTGGTATTATAGGCTTGGTTTTTGGTCCTCAACATAGTTCAATACTTGTATTGCATACAAATGACATCCTTTCCTGCAATACTTATTCATTTGGAGGGTTGATATCTATCTCACTGAGATAGGATTTTGAATTCCCTTTAGAGTTATTTTCTTCCCTCCATCATATTCACATTCTAAGGTTTTATTATAATAGTCCATCTTGGATTTATGGTAAGACAACCAATCCATGCCAATCAACATGCCATTTGATCCTAGAGGAAGGATGTTTAAGGTGGCTTGGGTAGGAAACCCATTCATAATGATTTAGCATGTTGTTATGACCTTTGTTACCTATCTTTTTGTTCCAGTGGCTAGTTGTACTAGCCATGGTTTAACATATTTTGCTTATTGTAATTTAGACTTCTCAACAATTTTAGGATAAATATAAATCAGATTAGAACTAGGGTCAATCATAATAGAAATAATATGGTTGTTAACCGTACCTTCCATTTCCACCATTGATTCTTGGTGTTCTTCTTTCCTATTGTCCAAAGCCGCATGAATTGTTGGCATACTTCTAGCCACATCATCAACTGTTGATCAAAATCTGGACCAGGGGATCAAAATTTGCTCAAATTTCAAAGTGCTTGGAATGCGATCAAAATGGTGCCATTGCGTCCGTCTCGTCTTCTTGATTTCGGCGGTATATTTACTTTCTCAAACGGAGTCCGTATGGAGAAGATATCACGATCTGTTCACCGAGCCAAACAAGGATTTTTTTTTTTGATGCTGACTGTACCTGTCCGTACAGTCCATACAATGGCCACGTGGCAGGGCCATACAGTCCGTATGCTGACCGTACAGTGCTGACGTGGTGACCGTACGGTGACATGGTGCCTGGTGATGTGGCAGTATGTGATTGGTTGACAACGAGCGAATCCGAATGCGACACGTGGTAGATTTTGGGCAAATGGCATGGTGCCACGTGGCCCAATCATGGGCTGCCACGTGGCACCCATTTATTGGCTATGGGTTTATTGTTTGGTTTATTAAAATATTTGTGGGTCCGTGGGGTTCGACCCCCGGACCTCTCTCCACCGTCAAAGGTTTAACATAATCCGTCCGACCACTCGACCATGTGTTGGTTCTTATATTGCATATGACAATATATATATATGAATTCAATAATGGTTTTACACGGTGGGGGGTTGGGCCAGGGCTTAGCCCCGACCCCAGTTCTATACAATGAAACATATGACCAAACCTTTTAATATTTGGTGTGTGATTTGGGGTAGTTCACCACACGGTTATATTACATGTATGGCATGTGACCATTCTATGGAAATGGAGGGCACGTGGGAGGAATTTTAAATGGACCCCGGTTCTATGCGATAATCCATATGACCGGATTATATTGCGTGCACGGTGTTTTAACATTGTACCAAGGTTCTATTGTATTAACATATGTCCATGCCAATACCATTTGCGCGGGAGTGTGTTACACACGGAGCTAGCCCGTGGACGGGTGGTTTATTACATATGACCATATATTATTTTTCCATTCGCATGGGGTTCCAAATGTATAGCCCGGTTCTATGCCATAGTATATATGACCATTCATTTTATTAAATGGTGCGCATTTGGTTTAACAACGGAGTTAGCCCAAGGTTACGGGCTCCAAGGAATATGACTGTGTCACCATTGATTGCGCGCAGGATATGTATTGGGTTTCGTGTTGTGTTTAAACAGTTATGCAACTACACACCTGCCACTTGTCACTTCAACATTAAACAGTGGCAACTTAGCCCTTTTGGTGCGCGAGGAACGTGGCCACATGACCCCATGCGCCCAACACCTCCGACTTTGGGGGCCCTAATTTTGTTAATCGTTCGAAAATTTGGCGCGTTTTGTGGAGATGCACGCGTGTGCTGAGTTTAGGCACAAAAAATGCCCAGAGGCTAGGTTCATTCACACACAGGTGCGAAATGGCGATCCAGAGATAGGAAGCTTGAAGGGAAAAATGGCAGGAGGCCTAACTTCTAGAGTTTTTGGCCAAATGAGGTGCCGAAAAAGCCCAGCTAGGGGTTTTTGGACGTTCTGAGTCCATGGGAACTATTTTCACAAGAATTTGAAGACTTCTTTTGCAGGTTTTTAACCTTTGAAGTTTGAGGAAGCTCGAGGGAGTTTGAAGCCCTCATTGTTTGAGGCATTGCTCAGATGAGCCCATGTCTATTTTCTGAGACCGAATAGTCATTTTTGAATAATTATTATGCTCTAAACACATTGGGATAGGTTTCAGATCCATTGGAGGACTTTTACAGGTGTTTTTTCCACATTGAAGCTCAGGGAAGCTTGGAGGCCACATGTAGAAGAGATCATTACTGGATGAGACAAGATCCATTTACAGAGTTCTAATAGTCATTTTTGGGGTTTTTATGTATTTTGAACCCAGTGGTACAGTCTGTAAAACCATTGGAGTTGAGAAGCAACTTGTAAAAGAACATTTGACAAACTAATACCAAAGAGCCAAGTCCATTGAAGGAGGCTCAAGGAGATGTAGCCCAGAGAGGGGTGAACTCCTTTATCATCTTGTTATTGTTGTGAGTTTGTTGTGTTATTTGCTGCACTTTATACTATTGTGTATTGGTTTATAGCACATAATTAACCTTTTAAAAGCACATTTCCTCACACATGAACATTGAAAAGAAGAAGCATGAACTTAACACATAAACCATCTTGCATATTTTAACACGTGAAGCAAGGTCCTGTAAGGTTTATTTTATTGAAGTAGGGGGTGCTTGCATAGAATAACAAGTCAGCCTTCTATTTTCAGATCAGATGGTATCAGAGCATAGTTTGTTTTGCTCATGTATTTTCCAATGATAGCTTGAGATTTAGCTGTTGGTATTTGTGCAAGTTTTGTGTTGAAGTTTGATCTTGCAAGGATGGAGGAAGCTTCAAACATGGATAGTTCTCATACATCTTCCGAATCTAAGTTCTTTGACAAAGAGGTGTTTAAGGCATTGTTAACCATGAAAGATATGGTACAAGAGTTGTGGAAAGATAGAGAAGAGAGCATTGTCCTTCAGGAGCAGTTGATGGCCATGAAGGAGGATAAAGACCTACTTCTTGAAAAGTTGCATGAGATGGAGAATCAATTCCATGAAGCAAAAGAAACCCTTACCAAGTACATGCATGAACATGAGGTATGTAATGTTAGTTTATCTTCAAATTCATCTCAAGAAGAATGCTTTGGTGTTTTTGAAAATCACACAAAAGGAATAGGGTCCAAGTTATTGTTAAAAATGGGCTATGAAGGTAAAGGGTTAGGCAAGCATGCACAAGGCATTGTTGAGCCTATTGTTGTTGAAGAGAGACCTAAGTATTGTGGTCTTGGTTATGAACGAATTGATGGAGCAAATTCCAAAGTTGAGGAAAAAAAATGAAAAAGATCCAAGAACAAATTTTGTTTCAAGTTCACCTCCTCAAGAAGGCTTTAAAGGTGAAAGTTCAAGAACTTTTGTTGAAAGTTCAATCTCTTCAGCATGCAAAACTTGTGATCAAGATGAATGCAAATGTGTGAAACAAAAGAGTTGTGACAGCCATGAGGACAAAGACAGATTTGTTGGTCTTCAAAAGAGAGCTTGTAACTCTTCAAATTCACCTCCTCAAAGAGGCGATAAAGGTGAATGTTCAAGGTATAAATTTGCCTATAATTCTGTTGCTTTTGATTATATTAAGCATGATAAATTTGCATGTAAAAATGGAAGGAAAAGGCCATGTACATATTGTGGTTTATATAACCATCATGTTTCAAAATGTTGGAAAAGATTGGCCACTTTCAGGAAAATTTCCAAGCAAAAGAAACTTGAAAAGAACATGCAAAAGATTTGCACTCATTGTCAGAAGAGGGGTCATCTCATTGACCAATGTTGGACATTGCATCCAACCACTCATCCACAACACAAGAAGCAGTTGGGTGAAAAGTTTGACAAGAATGGAAGAGGATATTCCATCATTGATGTGAGTCAAGATGATTCACAAGAAGACGACTTTCAGCAGAAGAATTTGCCATTGGGTTGGCTTGGTAAGAAATGGTTAGATTTCTTGAGTAAGTAAGGCTTGCAATTTTTCTGTTATAGATGCACATTTCAGCCTTATCTTTTCATTTTGTTGAAGTTAGATAAGTTGCAGCAGTTATCATAACTTGTAAGATATAAGTTTTCATGTGAATGCATTTACTTTTGAGCATACTTGTGTTATACCACCTCGTCAAGAAGATGTAAAAGAGGGGTGTGCTGCTGATTTGTTACAGCCATATACATTTTTCATATTCATCTCTTTAGTACCCACATGTTTTGGGTTTAAGTACCTATGTTTATACTGGAAGGAGAGTTGAAGAGCTATGCACATGCATTTGGTTTTGTGAGTGCATAAACAATGAACTTGATGTTAGTTCATCATGAATGACTCATGATTGTAGCATGATTTTTTATCATGTTTTTCGACTTGTCGCTTTGGAAGGTTGATATGTTTTACATGAGTCTCGACTTGTGTCGATATTATCTTGATGACTATGTTGTGTCATTCATGTTTTTCGACTTGTGTTTAGTCGATTGTGTTGGATGGCTTGTAAGTTGATTTTGAGTACACCAAGATGCAGGAAAACACCATGTGCTTTGATGAAGCACAAGATGCGACAGTTTGCTTGAAGAGCAAAAAGACTTTGCTGTCATCATTTTCAGTCTTGTGTCAATTTGTTTTCAAGATTGATGGTTTTCTTGGCTTGTGACAAGATGTCGCAGGAAAGTTTTTGAAGCCATTGGAGAGTGGATTGTTGACGTCAAAGAGTTCACAAGAGGGACTTGATTCTCAGTGGGAAGGTTGGCAGTCTTCCAAGCACAGAGAGAACAATGGGTCAGCAGCAGCTAGAGAACAGTGGTTGAGGGACATAGTCAGTTGTAGTGCAAGGCATATCAAAGTATCCAGGTGATTGTCGAAAAGAATTTTCAAGTAGAATCAGTTGATAGAACTTGAAAGCAGAAGAGTATTGAAGCTCAGATAGATAATCATAAGCTTTTGTGGGCCCAAACGCCTTTCAGTGGGAAGGTGTGATCAAAATCTGGACCAGGGGATCAAAATTTGCTCAAATTTCAAAGTGCTCGGAATGCGATGAAAATGGTGCCATTGCGTCCGTCTCGTCTTCCTGATTTCGGCGGTATATTTACTTTCTCAAACAGAGTCCGTATGGAGAATATATCGCGATCTGTTCGCCGAGCCAAACAGGGAAAACAAATTTTGATGTTGACTGTGCCTATCCGTATAGTCCATACAGTGGCCACGTGACAGGGCCGTATAGTCTGTACGCTGACCGTACAGTGCTGACGTGGCGAACGTACGGTGACATGGTGCCTGGTGACGTTGCAGTATGTGATTGGTTGACAACGAGCGAATCTGAATGAGACACGTGGCAGATTTTGGGCAAATGGCATGGTGCCACATGGCCCAATCATGGGCTTCCACGTGGCACCCGTTTATTGGCTATGGGTTTATTGTTTGGTTTATTAAAATATTTGTGGGTCCGTGGGGTTCGACCCCCGGACCTCTATCCACCGTCAAAGGTTTAACATAATCCATCCGACCACTCGGCCACGTGTTGGTTCTTATATTGCATATGACAAAATATATATATGAATTCAATAATGGTTGTACATAGTGGGGGGTCAGGCCAGGGCTTAGCCCCGACCCCGGTTCTATACAATGAAACATATGACCAAACCTTTTAATATTTGGCGCGTGATTTGGGGTAGTTCACCACACGATTATATTACATGTATGGTATGTGACCATTCTATGGAAACAGAGGGCGCGCGGGAGGAATTTTAAATGGACCCCGGTTCTATGTGATAATCCATATGACCGGATTATATTGCACGTGCGGTGTTTTACCATTGTATCGAGGTTCTATTGTATTAACATATGTCCATGCCAATACCATTTGCACGGGAGTGTGTTACACATGGAGCTAGCCCGTGGACGAGTGGTTTATTACATATGACCATATATTATTTTGCCATTCGCGCGGGGTTCCAAATGTATAGCCCGGTTCTATGCCATAGTATATATGACCATTCATTTTATTAAATGGTGCGCATTTGGTTTAACAACGGAGTTAGCCCATGGTTACGGGCTCCAAGGCATATGACCGTGTCACCATTGATTGCGCACGGGATATGTGTTGGGTTTCATGTTGTGTTTAAACGGTTATGCAACTACACACCCACCACTTGTCACTTCAACATTAAACAGTGGCAACTTAGTCCTTTTGGTGCGCGGGGAACGTGGCCACATGACCCCATGCACCCAACACCTCTGACTTTGGGGGCCCTAATTTCGTTAACCATTCGACAATTTAGCTCGTTTTGTGGAGATGCACGCGTGTGTTGAGTTTAGGCACGAAAAAATCCCAGTGGCTAGGTTCATTCACACACAGGTGCGAAATGGCGATCCAGAGACAGGAAGCTTGAAGGGAAAAATGGCAGGAGGCCTAACTTCTGGAGTTTTTGGCCAAATGAGGTGCCGAAAAAGCCCAGCTAGGGGTTTTTGGACGTTCTTAGTCCATTGGCACTGTTTTCACAGGCATTTGAAGACTTCTTTTGTAGGTTTTTAACCTTTTAATTTTGAGGAAGCTCTAGGGAGTTTGAAGCCCTCATTGTTTGAGGCATTGCTCAGATGAGCCCATGTCTATTTTCTGAGACTGAATAGTCATTTTTGACTAATTATTATGCTCTGAACACATTGGGATAGGTTTCAGATCCATTGGAGGACTTTTACAGGTGTTTTTTCCACATTGAATATTAGGGAATCTTGGAGGCCACATGTAGAAGAGGTCATTACTGGATGAGACAAGATCCATTTGCAGAGTTCTAATAGTCATTTTTGGGGTTTTTATGTATTCTGAACCCAATGGTACATTCTATAAAACCATTGGAGTTGAGCAGGAGCTTGTAAAAGAACATTTGACAAACTAATCCCAAAGAGCCAAGTCCATTGAAGGAGGCTCAAGGAGATGTAGCCCAGAGAGGGGTGAACTCCTTTATCATCTTGTTATTGTTGTGAGTTTGTTGTTTTATTTGCTGCACTTTATACTGTTGTGTATTGGTTTATAGCACATAATTAACCTTTTAAAAGCACATTTCCTCACACATGAACATTGAAAAGAAGAAGCATGAACTTAACACATAAACCATCTTGCATATTTTAACACATGAAGCAAGGTCCTGTAAGGTTTATTTTATTGAAGTAGGGGGTGCTTGCATAGCATAACAAGTCAGCCTTCTATTTTTAGATCAACTTTGGTAGCGTCTTGGATGTTTTAGACTCACTTACTACTTGGATACCTATGAGGGAAGTCCCTCAACAAATTCTCTTCTCCAAAACCCCAATGTTTCAATGGTTCCTTCTTTGTACTTTCAGTCCTTCTGGGGGATGATCCCGATTTTTTATTCCACTTTGAGATAGGAAGTTTGGATGATTCACACTTTTTTTGGGAAAACTCATCCTATAACTCATCCTATAATTCTTAAACCTTGAAGGTTTAACCCCCTTCTTCTTAAATATAGTTTTAATCTTCTTCTACCAATCTTTGGGATGTTCAGCCTTGTGGGTGACTTGTTTATAAAAATACCTATCCTTCCTAATAACATCTTCTAAGGTCTTAGGCTCATCAAATTCAATTTGTTTTAGAAATATTGAGGAAGTCCACTAAGGAAGCATTGCATATTCTTCTTTTCTTCCTTTATATATGGAACATATCTTAATAGTTCCATAAACTTGTTGATGTATTCATCTATGGTGAGTTATGTCCTAGTTTGAGTTCATAGAAATCCTTAGTGTTGTCATCATAGTACCTCTTTGACATGTACTTATTCTTGAAGTATTTCTCAAATTTACTCCAATACAACTCCTTATCCCATATTACTTTTACATTTCTAAGGTCCTCCCACCAGATAGAGGCCCTTCCATTCAAATTAAATATATTTATTCGATATTTCAAATTCTCAGAGTAGTTATGAACTCTAAAATATTTCTTCAGGCCAAGTATCCAAGCTTCTTCTTCTTCCCCTTTTTTATTTCTCCATAAAAAGTTGGTGGCTTGGATTTCTTAAATTCTTCTGGGTCAACACCCTTGTAGTGCTTCATGTTTTTCCCTCTCTTCTGGGAATGTGAAATGGTCTCACTACTGGATAGTTCCTTGGGTATTTTTTCTCCTTCACTAGAGGAATCCTCAGATGAGTCTTTGGTTTTAGCATTCCTCTTGGATCCATGTTGAGCCTTCTTGGGAGTGTTTCTTCTTGCATTGATTCTTTCAGGTCCATGCCTCTTCAACTCAAGAAAACTACGGGTTTTCTCAGGCCGATGTTTTTCCATGTTACTGAATGGTGGCCCATGTTGTAATTTCCTTTTTATGTCTGACAGGATTTGCAACAAGACTTCTTATTTCAGTCTGTTTTTCCTTCTCCTTCATTATCTTGTCATTGTTAGCCTTAAATATTTGCATCTCTTCCCTAAGACTTCTAACAGTCTCAACCAGGTTTGGAGGGGTTTCTACCACTCTCCTTTCATCATATTCTTCTTCTTTGTTATGGGAAATCTCTCCCCATTCATGGTGGGTCACCATCCTTTCACTTATATCTTGTCTGGGAAGTCACTGAATGGTTACATGCTGATGATCAACAATTTTCCATTAGTTGATTTATCCATTAACTTATAAACAACACAGGTAAATATTTTTTGTCTATAACTAGATTTTTTATTCAACAATTTAGTAAATAACAACAACATACAGTCCATATTTAGTCATTCAAGAACAACATATAATTTTATCCCTTTTTTTTCAGTAATAAATCTTAAAACAAATACCCATGGATAATGACGCATGGACATTATCAATCTTGAGATTTCGGGTGTTAATTGTCTGCACAATGAAATTCGTCGAATTTCATACCCCAAATGAAATCAAGACTCAGGAACCGTTGGATCAAAATGGTCGATCAAGATAGATCATTGGATTGTGTTATTTTTGGTCAAATTCCCTTATTAACAGGGTAGGGTAGCGTGCCTTCCCCCTTATAAATTTTATAATAAAATTTATTAATTTCTTTTGTGAGCCCAAGCATTCCAAGTGTAGTTTCCCACTCTAATACCACTTTGTAACACACCCAAACCCTAAGTACCCTATTAAGGGATGGGGCATTAAAATTTCTCTCTCCTTCAACCATCTCCAAACCTCTTCTTGAGGATGCCATTGTCTTCTTCTCATCGAGATATTTCCAATGACTGTAAGTTTTTCTAAATTTGATGTCTAGATCAAAAGTTATGGCCCTTTAAAGTTTTAGGTGTTTTCTAATGTAAAGCCACATGGACCCACATCATCTAGTCATATGATGTGGCACTTCCACATCATGACATTTCGTTCTCTTGCACAAACATGGTAGTTGATGTAGCATCATCATGGCACTTTCCACCTAATCCTTTGAACCATTTGGCTTATTAGGTCCTGAATTCTCATATTATTCTCATTTTACTTAACCCTCAGAGGCCCAGTCCGACATTAGTGGGTGCCACATTTCAGTCGGGATATGTTTGAGTGAAGTCACCCTACATCGTGTCAGCTTATGGAACCATCATCCCACCAGTAGGGTTTGCGTAAATTTTTCCTCCTGACACCTGACCCCGTATGATCTACTGTCCTAGACACATGGTCCTACCACACACCACCATCCACCATTCATCAATATCCTAACATGTAGCCACCAGGTACTAGACCACTAGACCCTCCAACTTCTCTACTCGTCAAAACTCTCCATCAGTTTAGGGTCTGATTGACCCTCCTTGACTGCGATCAGCAATGAAGATTAATCCCCACATATGATGATCAGAAATTAATGACACAATCCCATGGATTCTCACCTTCAACTCGACCCATGCTTGACACCTCAATAAATCTTCTTTAGACACGTCGTGATACATAATGACTTGTCATCACATGTGGCATAGAACTTGGCATGGCATGTGGAATCTCCTCTGAGTGACACACAACCTTCCCACATGAACTAATGTGGGGTACATATTATCACAGTGCACCTTTCTTGCCTTATTAGGGGATAAAACTTGTCCATCATGCATAGGTCACATGAAATATGATGATGTCATATTGGATCATTGACCATCAACCTTACCTACCCTTCGATAGACCCAAATTGCCTGATTCGATATGTGTTGGCACTCAAATAATGTGGCCCTATCGTGGGCCACCATATGACTTAATCCATGTTATGACACATGGATACTGGGCACTGTAACATTGGGTCCTCGAGTGACTAATTTCTTCTCTTCCTAACTCTATGCCCAATACGTGATTAGATGGAATTGTGGACACATGGAATGACATGTGGCATGGCACATGGCACTCATTTTCCTCACAGGTCCTTGTCCGATCCGTCCAAACCTACATGAAACATGGTACCACCTTAGGGTGACACATGGCCTTTCCTTGCCGTGGCATGTGGAAAACTTGTTGTGTGCCACATCGCCATCAAATTCAGGTGTCAAACCTTACTTGTGATGTTGATCTACAAATATCCCAGTTCTGGGTTTTATGAGGGGATTGGTTAATTCTAATCCTGTAATTACGAGATCTTAATAAATTCCATCACAAGGTTACGATCCCACAAGATCTATGGATGGGATTTGATTTAGGTTCCCACAGATCTATGGTGGATATATTCTTGCTTGCTGGATATTGACCTATCGAGATTCTAGAGTATTTGGAATTAGAACTATTCCATGGTTCAATGCTCTAGTGCCCCTAGACACTAGACTCCCTCCTGAACTTCTACGAATATCTATGACCAATACCCATTTCCCGATAGATCTAACTGTTGACAAACCAAGGTGGTGTTACAAGGCTCAAACCTGACAAGGTCCACTCTCAATTCATTAGTGAACCATGATCTGACAAGTTTCACCCTAATGACACCCTGAATACCATGTTTGTACAACAAATCACATATGATGTCACCTATGCTCAAACTTGTCGTAGAGGGTTGGAATCCCATGTGGGGACCTTTCCCACTGGGCATCGGGCCACTGACCCATCCAACAATTTGATTTCAGGAAAATTTTTGAGGTTCCAGGATCCGATTGGCCCCATATGACCATGATCAATGACTCAAATCTGTTGGCTTCCCATATCCGACCACTTAGATATTAAGGCACTTTTGCAAAGGAAAAATCCCAACAGGGGCACATTCTCTACTCGTCTACAACTAGACATGGACACGTTTCAACCTCGTTACACCATGGTTGCCAAGATGACACTTTAAATCACTATGATCTCAAATTCTCTCCCTCTTCCCCATGCTTATGTAATGAGGCACAAGAGAAGGGGCTGGAACCCTGGTCCCTGGACATCGACATGTTGGGACTTCCAAAGGGGATTTTACTTAGAATTCTTTCGGGGTCCAGTACTCAGGTATCCTAGGACTCTAAACTCCCTCATGATATTTTCGAATATCTATGACTGTGATATTTTGGTCGGTATATTTGACGGCCCTAGATTAGTCATCAATATCTTGGGATTCAAAGAAATCCTTGTGATAGAGATCAATGGTGGAGTTTATCTCCACTTTGAGATCCAATGATTGAGGTCTAGTATCGACTTTGTCCTGACAAAGGGCCTAGATTTAATTGTCAAGCCAAATCTATGGCCATAATCCTGTGAAGTGAATTGGGGCTCTTCCACTGGCTTAGCATTCTGAGTCTAGACTTAGTCATTTTTGCAAGGGTTTTCCTCACGTTCTCTTGTAGGGTTTCTGGGTTGTTGAGAGTTTCTTCACCTGGGTTCTAAGGAAATTCATTATACTCACCCAAGGTACCTCTGTTTTTTCTTATCCAGGGTATTCTCACATTGTCAAAATTTCCATACCACAACAAGATGGTGCATACACTTATACTCACATATATTTATCTATATATGTATAGATAAATACAATTTTTCATACTCACTCCCACGTTGCAAATCACATAAACATCTTATAAATTCATGTTTTCAATTATTCCTACATATACAAAGATGATCTATAACTAAGACACAAGATTCACATACTGATATGTATATTCATTTTATGCACATATATGGCATCTCCTGAAGTAAGCAGTCAGACTTCAAATTCATTATATAGATTCATCAAATCCATTCATACACTCTAGTTAATACACATAATCGATACAATGCACTTATTTAAAATTTTAGAGATATGTTGGCCATTACTGTAGGGAGAACCACTCTCCACCAAACCGTAGGAAATTTTTCACTAACCTCTGCTACAACCAACCAAACTCACTCCATGGTATGATTTCATGAGAGTATATCTGCAATATGTTTAAGGAATTCTCTGCAATTTCTCTTCTCTATGTATCTCCAACTTCTCTTGGCCCATGCCCATCTGTGTGTGTTCTCTCTGCTTGTCCCTGCGCCCTATTTTACTTCCTTATCCTCTAGGAATTTGTGCATCATGCCAAAAGTTTCCTGAAGGTACATTTCCCATCCTTTATTAACTTACAAAGAAACTATTCCAACTACTATCTTGACTGATAATCAATTTTTTAGGGCTGGGGACAGTTCAAGTCTACATCGTTTTTAATTATATATGGTACTTCCCTATAGATTCATTTAAATCAGTAATTTCCTCCCTCTTTCCCAGTCCTCTCATGACATCGTAACCTATGAAGGCCATTCCTTCAACAGTAGCTCAATATATCCCTGTTATATTAAAATCAAATATATACCATACAAAATACATCAAGGTTCATTATCATTCCTTGATCACATACATATCTGTCTATATTTTTTTCATAATAATACTTATATTTATAGACTGGGGGAAATAGGGGTGTTACATAAATATTGACAATATTGATCTCACATCCTTATGATGTTTAAATATAAACCCTAGAACAATAATTAAATCATTACTAATGAGAATTTAGAATACTACAAATATTTTATCGATCCTAGTTTGGATGATAAAATTATCTTTCCAATATTATGTGCTTAAAAAATTATCATTTATAAAATTGAGGCCAATGCTCTTGACCTTCATAGTGACCATGGTCATTGGACAATCCAAAAGAACCTTGAGATGAGTGAATTTGTAAAGTTTGTGAGTTTACCTAGTTTTATAACTGAAGTACACTTTAGAACCTCTTAAATTGTAAAAACTATAATAATATTGATACTTTCATTTCCACTATGATTAAATAGTGGAACGACATTATAAAGAATATTTTTTTTTTTCCATTTTATTTTATGATAAACTTTTTTAATCTTAAGGAATAGTAAACTTCATTATCATCATAATGAAACTAAATTGTCCATATTAACAAATAATCAAAAAATGAATATATTTGAAGTTTCATTATCTATATGGGAAAGTTGGTTATATAAAAATATTTGGAGATCTTATTATGATAATAAGTTCTAATAGTGTACACAAATCATTTGTTTACCATATAAAAAAATAATATGTTTATTTTTCCTTTAGGACTTGAGTGGAAACACAACTCAAAATTTACAACTAAAACTTAGTACATTGTAATTTTGTTATAAGTATTCATGACATCTTTAAGGAATTATTTGATTCACTATTACTACATAATATCCCTTTTGTGTAGCCTCATGGGTGTTAAATTTTACACTTGTAGGATAGATAATCACAACATGCACATAGATTAAGTTCTAAATTTAACATGGAAAATTAAGCTTGTGAAAGCTACATAAAAATATCTTCATTACCTTTGGCCAATCTTCCTAATATTGATCATGAAAGGTTCTTTACAATAAATGATCTAATCACATTAAATATATTTATATGAGAGAATACCATGGGTTATTAAACTATGTGCTAATGTAAAACACCTACACTATGTTATTGATCAAGTCAAGGATTAACCTAACATTTTCCCCCTTTTAAGATTGACTTGGGATAAATACATATCCCCTCTAAGTTTCATTGAGTATACATGATTATTACACCATCCCCCCCCCCCCCCTCAATTTTATTGCCTCATATCTAAAGGCACAATTGTCCTACTTCCAATCTTACACTAGTGAATACCAAATAAAGATAAACATTGCAAGAATATTTTTCATTGATGATAGTCTCATGGCCCCATATTCACTTGAGTTGTCATTGCTCACCTCCCATAAATTGATTTTCATCCTAATGAAGCCTACTATCATCACCATTGCACTCTCTACTTGATCAAATTATTGTGTAACTCTTTGGATTCTCCAACTGCCATGCAAGACCATATAACTATCAGTTGATCAAGTTAGTTTGTCTTCTTCACTATGAAGTTTGGTAATTTATCTCCACATTTATATCCATGAGAATAAGTAGTCACCTTTTTCAAGTCCAATTATCACATTCAACACTTCTCACAAATGTAAATAGGACACCCCTAATTGCTACAAACATTTTTCCATTGGTCAACAAACATGCTCAACCACCGTGTCTACAAGCCACATATCAACAAAAAGGTAAGTTTACACATATAAAAATAATAGTATGCCAATTCATAACATATTTTCTATGCACATGATAGCTTGGGAAAATATTTTCTTTAGCTTCTAACTTAGAACTCACATATAACAATCCATGAAGATTGAACTACAAAAATGTTTTCTTTACCTCTTCTTCCCAAATATATTTGATTTCAACTTGGATCTATAAGTTGAATATTGGGAAACTCCACCAACCTCAATATTTGATTTCTTCTAGAGAACATATTATCAAATAATTCTTTTAAATATTGTAGATTTCATTATCTCATACAATTGATTTTGAGTAAATTGACCTTTCATTGCATTGCACAATGCTTCATCATTAACTATTTCATTCAACAAATCCATTTGCAACCATATCATCAGTAGTAGTAGGTAAACATATCATGTTCTCTTCCACCAACAAAGATTTCCATGCAATAGTGTCATGACCACAAACTATATGGCTTTTCATAGGGTAATCACAAGGATAAGATGACCTCATTCGTCTAATTATCATCTTCCCCTTCATTTTATTATAGAAATTTCTCATCAAATTTGCAGCAGTAGCATTTTTATTTTCCATTCCTTCTCTCTGATTAGTGACTTCTCTTTGTGATCTTCACCAAGATCACACAAATATATGTGGTTCTGTTATACACATTTCTTCATTTCAATCTCCATGCAAGAAAATGCTTTTTATAACTATCTGATGTGCTTCCTAGTGAAAATTAGCAGCAAGTGAGAGTACAATATGGATATAATTCATCTTTTCCACTAGGGTAAACTTCTATGTATAATCGGTTCCTTCCTACTAAGAAAACCATTTTTCCAAAAGTTGAGATTTATGTCTTTTGAAAACTACATCAAATTCAAACTTAGTCTTATAGAGCCACTTACATTTGACAATGTTTTTATCTCCAAGATAGGGAATTAAATCCCATGTATTAGTCTTCATCAACAAGTTGTATTATTTAATCATGGTGGTTTCCCATTTTGGTCAATTATGTGCATTTGCATGAATTAAGATCATATGTCTCCAACACATGATCATAAGCGCATCATTATCTCATTGTTTCTAACTTCTAATTCTCCTTGAATCAATTGTATTACTAACATCTACTCCAATAACTTCAATACTCTTTGTTACCCATTCATGACAATAATTATCTTTTGCAATCAAGTTCTCTGCAACATACTTAGGTTGGTATTTGATTCAAGTTTAGATATCACACTTCAATTTAGTGTCAAATATTTAAAATATCTAAAGTCAAAAATCAATGTCAAAATCTTATTATTTTGACTAAAATGTGACTAGAAGCATCACTGGTCAAGTGTCCAAGGAGGCTTACTCTTGACACATTTTCATCAAGTGTAACATATTGTCAACATACCACTTCCTTCTTGATCAAATCATACAATTGATAATCCTTCAACTCTTCAAAATATCCAACCATGATACAACATGACTCTTTGAGTCAATTTTCTTCTACTTGTCACTAGGTATATGTGCCCATACAAGATTTCCAAAGGTCTTGAAATATCAAATGGAAGGTTTCTTACCATCCATTTTTCAATAGGGGTCACATCCCACCATAGTTTGGTTAGAAATCTATTTAGAATATTGTTTGAGTAGGCTACTACTCTTTCCAAAAATCTATATGGAATACCATATGCTCAAAGCAAACATCTGTCCATCTCAAATTAAGGTTATGGTATTCCTTTCTACAACTCCATTATATTGAGGAGTATATCATATTTATCTCTTCCATGAGACCATTTTGACCCAAGTAACCTTAAAAGGCACCACTCACATATTCCCCTCCATTATTAGACCTCAAACATTTTATAGGTATGTCACATTGCTTTTCAACTAATGCCCTAAATTATAAAAAAATTTCAAACACTATATCCTTGTTCTTTAAGTAATATATTCAGGTATACAGGGGGAAATCATAAATAAATCTCAAAACATACCTTGTACCAACTAGGGATGGATTATTCATTGTAAAAATATCATTATGTAGAATCTTTAACTATGTTTTTTCCCTCCACACCTTTCCTTTCTCAAATATTTCTTGGTGATTATTTCCAAGCATGTAACCCTTACACACTTCTTCATTAGTTGTAACCTTATGTAGACCATGGATCATATTTAGTCAAGATGTGAGTTGCATACTTTTGAAGTTCATATTCCCTAGTATTTCATGCCAAACCTTGCTTTTATAATCCGTTTTAGCCACTAGTGCAAATGGACCTATAGTGTATACCTTTGTATATTTGAATTCCTAAAACTTGTAAAGTATGAATTTAGGATCTAAATTCCCTTGAACAATGAAATCAAATTTATTGTTAATGTCCTTCAAAAAAAACCTATCAATCCAAGATTCTACCTTCTTTCATATTTGTATGACATGAGGTATTGACATAAGATTAACACTAAGTTGAGCTACATGATACATGACAAGTTCTAGTAATGCTTGGGATTTATGACCCCAAGATAGGCTAGAACTCACTTTAAATTATCAACTAGGGAGCACAAGACTTTCAAAATGCCTACAACATATGTGCAAGATCAATACTTTTGTGTATCAAGATTATTAAATACGTTGATAGTTATTTTGGGGGGTTTTATATACTTTTACTATGATGTCATATTACTAAACAGTGGGCAATGAAAACACAAATGAAACACTATATTATAGAGTAATCTTGTTATGATCCAATGCCTTAAAAATGATAAAAATTCAATGAATACATTCCACTTTAAGGGGGAAACCTCCTTATACAATATATCCAATTTAGAAGAAAATATGAGATGAGATATGATGATCCTAAGACTAGGTTTCCTTGGTGTGTGTGTGTGTGTGTGTGTGTGTGTGTGTATAAGTGACAAAGGGTACAATTATAATGAAAGGGTTCTAGCCTACATACAAATATAACACTAGAAATTTAATAATTCATTATCCATGGATTAATAAGGGGTTTTATACTTAACATGGGGATTTTTCTAGGGATTAACATGCCCCTCCCCTTAAAACAAGTGTTTTCCTCAACACTTGTAACGACCCACCTCGTTATGACAACAACTCTGTTAACATGTGCGATTTTTTTTTTTTTTTGTGTCAAGGTGTGTGCGCGTGTAGAAAGACAGACTCACGTGACTCTACGTCGCCACCCGACAACTGACAAGACTGACCCGACAATAAGATGATTACGACCTTTTCCAACACAAATTATACGAACAAGCGTCCTCCAGAAAGGCGCAAGTAAGAAGGACCCAGACGTTGGCCAACCATGAATAAGACTCACTGAAAATCTCAGACCAATTGCTCCCTTTAAATATTAATCGACGAGATATCCAACCTTAAAGAAAGTACAATTAGTTAACTGCAATCCCCGTTTGCTGAAATATAAATACCGATTTCACTTAGATTCGCGGACCTTAATTTTTTTTTTATGGGTCATCCGTCATAATGCGATTACCATGAATTCACCATAACACCACCCTATATTTCACTATTTAGCTTCGTATGCATTCTGGCATGTAACCAAACTTACTTAAGCAACCGCTTCAAGTAATCCCTCATTTGTAAGCCTTACAATCTTTAGGTTTGCATCAAGTTTTTTACACAACAACCATTGACAAGGTTTATGGAACAAGAATCTCCCTCATTGTTACTTTTCTCCTTGGCATCATGCTCACAATTCTTTATGAAACAAGATAACAGGAATTCAATCATAGAAGTAGTTCTCTATTGCATTTTTATTATTTATTTTACTTTCAGCAATGCCAACCAGAGCTCATACAACTCTTGCAATTCCATTATTTAAATGCTCATAATGCGAACAAGAGCATAAACATGTAGTCCAAGACAATCAACAACAAGATATTGAAGAACTTAAGTTGCATAGACGGTAAGGTTGCTCATGCAGGTAAAAGTTTGGATACATATAATTCAACTTATATCTCATACTGTAGCATAAAAGGCAAAGTTAAACCATGCAAGGAAAATGCCTATGATCACTTGACTCCTCACAAAAATTCTTGAACTTATATGGATCAATCAGGGAAGAATGTATTCAACGGAGATGCCCAACAAGTGAAATCTGTTTCCCCCTTTTTTTTATTAAAGCAAGTTATCATCGTACCAAATTTTCTTGAAATGAACATCATGGGTAGTAATATCACTCACTAAGTTTTATTTGTCAGTACCATCTTGACGTTGCAAGACAACCCACCATTTTCAAACAAGAAAGAATAGGATTTATGTTCACTCTTATGAGGGAAAGAGTTAATCATAGAGGTCCATAACATAGCTAACATTCACCCAATGAAAAGAATAAGAAGGCAACATTATACCATGCCAAATCATAGTTATACTATAAGCCCAAATGCGTTATATAAAAGACTAAAGTGGGAAATGAAATTACCCATGGCTTGTAATAATTAACATCCTACAGGTTATCTAGCAGCTCTGCATCAAGCAAAAGAGGTCAAGAAATAGGGGTTTAATTAAATCCATAAACAAAATGTAAAATGACTACATTGAGACATTGTTACAATGCTTTAATGGAAAAAACCCTGGTTGTGTTTTAATGGCAGTTAAGGGAAAATTAAAGGTTGAAAGAATGTGTCTAGCATTCCCCAAAACCCAGACATCCATCCTTTCCCGTGTCGGGCATTATTTTCTTGACCAAAAGAAAATACAGAGATCCCTCATACAACACACAAAAATGCTTGGGGATAAAACACATAATTATCCATGCACCAAAATGGCTTCGATGCAAGGGGAAAATGCAGAATTTTCATGAGAAAAACATCACCATGCCAAGCAGAAAACACAGAAGCAACTTATACACCTTTTGGCATACATTTTTAACATAAAAGACATCTTTTATCTTGCACAAATGCCATAAAATGGAGATAAATATGTAAGCTAAAGGGCATGAAATAAACTTGGTTTGCCTTCTACAAAAGGGTTTATCTATGAACATAAAGTCAGAATTATGAAATGCCATATCCCACCCCTTTTCACCAATTCCAATAGCCATCAAATTGCAACAGTAGACACCAAACCCATTTCCAGCAATTGACATCAACAAGCTCAGTCATAAAATATATATGGTTAATGAATTTGATTGCCAATTCAATGTGCTTGTCAACACACATGGAGATTTCCACAACCATTACCATTCCCAAGCATGCACTAGATCTACGCTTTTCTTATTAAACAATCAAACTATGTACATACAAGGCCATAACTGCCCATGAGGTTCTCATTGTTTACACAACATTGTGAATCCTTGATTACAAGCTGGMTGCCAGATTCMTAGGCCAAGAAYTGTCACAACTATACAAGAAAACACTCCATACTTCTACTTGGGCTTCTTCATGCCCATACCATTTGAAATGGTGAAATTAAAGATAATAAATGTAGAGATCACATTCATAAAACACATAATTTCCCTATATATGACACACAGGTTTCATATGCAAAACACAAAGGTTGGAAGATTCAGTCACTATTTGTCATGGCACCATCCAATTTGGATTGGATCTATTAAACAAGGTATAGAAAAGACCGTGAACATGCCGGGCATAGCTTACCAGAGGCAGACCATTTTTCCATTCATTGGCATGCCCACACAATGGCATAACACATTTTTTCATAAATAGAAATGCAAAACAACTTAGTAACAGAGGATTACAATTCATTGACAATCTGTGTAATGAAAAATATGTAGCACACACATGGTTTCAAGCATTTGCTTGCCCTTAATGCTTAGTTACCATAAACATTCCGTAATTACCATTCTCACAACTATTGCAAATTATTGAAGAGTATGAGTAAAGATATACCTTCTCATTGAGAGATTTCTACAAACACTTTCTGAAAATTGTTTATCTGTTGGTGTACCAATGCCTTAATAAACAGAATAAAACTCTATAAATAACAAGCTATCTATATTTAATCCAAACGCATACTGGAACCGCAAGAAAACACTCAGTCTTCTACCAATCCTTTAAACGATACAAATGTGAAAAGAAAAAGGGAAAAATACCATGGAAAACGCACAAAGATTGGATCCACGCCCGAGCATATTAGTTGAAGGATTAACGCACAGGGCAGACACACACAGAGAGTAAAATGCCCACTGGAACACAGACGCCCCTTCTGAATACATCGCTCACGGAAATAAATGCACCCACGGCCAAGGCGTGAAACACAAGGATAGAGGCTGGTAAAACGAAAACCCATTGTCTTCTATAATCGCCCAGAATGTAAAAGAAAAACGGAGAACCCACAAAAACAAAACCCACACTATATATGACGCCCAGAAATGAAAACAAAATGTGCCCACTATAGACAAGAACGCCCCCGGTGGTCATAATACGCCCAGGGAAAAATGGAGAACCCACAAAAACGAAACCCACACTGTATATGATGCCCAGAAATAGAAAAACGTGCCCACTATAGACAAGAATGCCCCCGGTGGTCATAATACGCCCAGGGTATCAAAGGAACCCACTGAGATAAAAACAAATGCCCAATAGAAATATAACACCAGTGCATCCATAGAAAAACCCTACGGCAAAAGGACGCTCCCTATGAGTAAAAGAAAAACGCCCAAAGTATCAACGAGAATCCCATGGAGAAAAAAAACGTCCCAGACAAAGAAAACGAAGATCCATTGGGAAAATCGCCCATCTTATAAAACGAAACCGCCACAGAGTAGAATGTGCCCACAGTACAAAAACGAAAAACCCTGGAAGAAAGAGCAAACTCCCCCCCGTAACATAAACACCAACAATAATATAAAAATTTCTTTTCTGAGCTATTATAACAGTGGTGAAACTTCACTACAGGAATCCCTTTAGCTAGCAACCAAGCAGAGATGTAGCAACAAGTGCCCGAATAAAGATAACAGTTGAAACTATAAATTTGCACAAATACCATTAAACTACAGTTCATAAATGCACGCAGCAAGACAGAAAC
>ML777127.1:1184135-1207578 GCA_009831015.1 Picea engelmannii
CAACTGGACTGATTGGTAGACCTCTATAACCCCTGGAGTCAACACTCCACCAGGTGAACTTGTAGGAGACTAAGGGTTCTAAGGAATAAGGCCCCCGCCTTATTGTGCGCCCCTTAGAATCATCGTGAGCGACTGTCGCAGTCGGCCCTCACGGCATCGTGGGTCCTCTCAAACTAGGTAATCGTTAACCTATAGTTCGAGCCACGACGGGAGTGCTAGCAGGTGGTGGCAGGGCTGCTGTCCACCCCTCTCCCTCAACCTCTCTGCAATCGTGTGTGGCCCCTTTACTCCATATGTGAGTCAGGTTGGCAAGCTATCGTTAGCCTGCATCACCAATAATCATGTCAGAAATGTCAACCTCAAATGATCAAATCAAATGAAACATCATAATAAACATATCAACCCAAAAGCACACTCCCTGACTCAGTCCGGAGTCCAAGGGGGTTCTACCGATGCCTCTGCATCCTCAAGGTCAAAAACCCTGCACACTCAATAAAACCGAGTCAATAGCACCTGTCTACATCAAATAGTAACACATCATGTCATCTGTCAATCACATCATAATCAAATATAAAAGGTCTAACATCAAAAAGGGTCCAGATCACTTACGAGAAAGTGTCCTCAAATAATACGTGTTCTCAGTGCGCCAGAGCGGGATGTTACAACACTTGACTAACTATGGGTGTTTATGCATGAAGAAATAATATTTCCATGTCACCTCTTCCATTGGTCGATTATTCCATTTGACGAGGTACTAAGTAATTTATTGATTTCTTAGCTTCTTAAACATTGTTTGAAGGATTGTTTCTGGTTCTAGTATGATTTTATCTTGTTCATTAACCTGTGGTAAAATACTTTGGACTGGGATCTTGTTTTCGATTACCTTCTTTAATAATGAAACATGGAAGACTGGATGTACACGTGGAGATGGGGAAACTCGAATTTGTAATCCATACTTCCAATCCTTTGCAAAACCTTGTAGGGGCCATAATATTTGGGTGCTAATGTCTTTTCCTTGTTTTGTTGCTTGAGGGAAATTTGTTTATATGGTTTTAGACTTCGAAATACCCAATTCCCCACTTCAAATTCCATTTCATTGTGATGTTGATATGCTTGTTTTTTCATCCTATTTTGTTCCATAACCAAGTTTTCATTCAATAGTTTGACAACCTCTTGTTGGTGCCCTGTGTTCTCCTGCACTACTTGACCCTTTGCAGTCCCTTTCAAGGATGATGTGATGGATGGAGGATGATATCCATAAAGTGCCAGAAATAAGGATTTTTTGATAAAGTATGGAAGGATGGGTTGTACCACCATTCTACTAAGGGAAACCACTTGACCCATTATGTTTGTTTATCAGATGAAAAGAAACAAATATATCCTTTTATAAATTTATTCACAATGTCATTTTTCCCATCGGATTGAGGATGGTAAGATGAGTTGTGAGCCAATTGAGTGCCTAAACAATAAAATAATCCAATCCAAAAATTTTCTGTAAAAATTGAATCTCTGTCACTTACAATAATCTTGGGGAATCCATGTAGGTTTTGAACTATTTCCATGAATGTTGCAGCTACTATACTTACTTTAAAAGGATGATAAAGAGAGAAAAAATGGTAATAATTTGTTAGTCTATCCACTACTACCATGATGGCATTCTTTCCTTCAGATTTGGGTAAACCTGCCATAAATTCCATTGAAACTTCTTACCAATGTTGACTTGGTATAGCTAATGGTTACAGGAGACCTTGTGTCTTGATTGTCTCTCCCTCATTTTGTTGGTATACCACACATTCAAACACAAACTTTTGAGCATCAGTTTCAAGACCTTCCTAGAAAAAATCCTTTTTAATCCTATGGTATGTTTTCAATAATCCTGAATGTCCTCCTATAGGATAATTGTGGAATTCCAGAAGGGCCTTCTATTTGAGATGGGAATACTTACATAAATATAGGTGATCATGATATCATAACTTATCATTATTCCATACAAATTTATCTAATGAATTGGGGTCCTCTTTTATTTGTTGAATGATCTTGCATAACTTTTGATCTTGCTTCTATTCTATCCTTTCTTCTTCCACCTAATCAAATTTAAAAATATAAATAGAACATAGTGAACCTTCTATTTCTTCTTCTTTATTGTAAAGGGCATCTACCACAACATTCTATTTTCCTCTTTTGTAGACAATTTCAAAGTCATAACCTAAAATCTTTGTAACCCATTTTTGTTGATATTTTGAAGATATTAGTTGCTTCAAGAAGTACTTCAAACTATTATGATTTGTTTTTAGTTTGAAGTGTCTTCCCATTAGGTAAGGACGATATTTCTTAACTACATGTAGTATATCCAACATTTATTTTTTATAAATGGGTTTGAGTAAGTTTTTTCTTTTAAGTTGGTTGATTTCAAAGGAAATGGGCCTTCCTTATTGCATTGAAACTGTACCAATGCCATGGCCTAAGGAACCACACTCCACACTAATTGTTTTTGTGAAGTTAGGTGTGGAAAGGATAGGAGTTGTACACATAGCCTCCTTAAGTTTTTCAAAATATTTGGCTTCTACTCGAGTTCAATAAAATGATTTCTTATTCAATAATGTTGTTAGAGGTGCTACTATTTGACCACAATTCTTGAAAAACTTAAGGTAATATCTTTTCAATCCCAAGAATTCTTTAAGTTTTTTCAAGGTTTTGGGAATTGGTCATTCCCTCATAGGTTTAATTTTGTTAGGGTCCAATTTTACACCTTCAAGAGATGCACTATGACCCAAATATTCCACTTCTCGAACCCCAAAGACACACGTGGAGGATTTTCATAAAGTTGTTTCTCTTCTAATAGCTGTAATACTCTGTCAACATGTTGTACATGCTCTTTCCAAGATTTTTTGTAGATTAGAATGTCATCAAAAACTACTAATACAAATTTTCTAAGGGTTTGAAAATATAATTCATCTAGCTTGGAAATGTTGAAGGTGCATTAGTAAGTCCAAATGGCACAACCAAAAACTCATAATGAACTTCATATGTTCTAAAATTTGTTTTGGCAATGTCTTGTTTCCTCGTTATGATATGGTGATATTTCGAACAAAGATCCAACTTAGTAAAAAAAACGTTCCATGCAATTCATGTAATAATTCATTAATGCTAGGAACAAGAAAATTATATTTGATGAAGTTTTTGTTGAGTTTTCTATAATCTGGACACATATGCCATGAACCATCCTTTTTTATAATCATCACCATTGGTGAAGGGAAATAACTTTTTCTAGGTTGAATGATGTTATCCTCTAACATTTCTTGGTTCATATGGTCAATTTCACTCTTTTGTGCACATGGATACCTGTAAGGCCTAATGTTAGGTGGTACACTTCCTAGTTGCAAATTAATAACATGGTCATGATCTCGGGAAAGTGGAAGACCCTTAGGAATTTCTCCAAATACCTTGGAATAATTGTTGATAACTATTTGGAGATCCAATGGAGCATAGGATATATATGTTTGAACATATAGTGAGCACAATTGTGCAATTACATCACAATGTCCATTTTTGAGTAATTTTATCATGCTATTATAACTTATCACCTTATAGGGTTTCCATTGAATACCTCTAAGATCAATTTCCTAACCTTTTGAGGAAAATATCATGAAAATATCTTGAAAATTAATGGCCACTATTCCTAATGATTATAGCCATTGGACCCTCAATACAACATCAACATTACCCATTTGGATGACAATCATGGGACTATCCAATAAATATCCCCCCATATTGAGCTTAATACTATGACACTTCCTAGAAGAATTTATGGTACCTCCATCTACAATCATTACTTGAAACTATGGTGCTAGAAATAAAAAGCAATTGAGATATTTTCCTAATTTGTAATTGATGAAGTTATGGGTACTACCAAAATCAATCAACATTGTTAAATTTTTATTTTTGATGTATTCTTGTATATTTAGGGCTTGTGGAGTACTAATGTCAGCCAATGCATGAAAATATATTGTTGGAGTTGTCTCTTCTATATCTATATCTTGTGACGGCTCCAATTCTTAATCTTCTTCCTCTTCATAGTCTATGTAGAATAATTTGTTCTCACTACATTTATTCCCCTTACCATACTTTTTGTCACAATTGAAACATATTCCCTTTTCTCTTCTTTCATCCATTTACTAAGGAGTTAAATTTTTCAGTTGAGTGAGGTTAGGAGAGGGAACATGGTTCTCTCTATAGTTCTTAGTGGTGACCCTTCTAGTAGCCATGTTTTTATTTTCCACTTTCCTTGCCATACTGAAAGCTTTCACTAGGGATTTAGGTGTGAAGAGATACACCTCATGTTGAACGTGCTCCTTTTAAGTGCCCATAAATATATATAACAAATTATCCTTGGGAATAGTCTTTACCTTGAGGATAAACTTTTGGAATTGTTGAATGTGCTCTATAATTGGAACTTTTTGTTGAGGATTTACCAATTGACTAAATATTGTATTTATTTTAATATCTCCATAATTTGATATCAATTCATCCGTAAAAAAATGGACCAAGAGATAATAGAATTCTTTTTTTATTTCACAAACCCATTGATACCAAACAAATTTATCATTTTCCAAATACAAGGATGCAATAGGTACCTTTTGTGAGCTTTGCACTTGGTTTAAATCAAAGTATTTCTCCATATGGAATATCCATGTTATATGATCATTACCATCAAAATTACTCATATCAATATTTGGAATGAATTAGTTCATTGGTGCGAACTTGAAGCTCTGATCATGTGGATTTTGGAATGATGAACGATTCTAAAATTCAATATTTTTTCTATCCTCTTGTGATAAAATACTCTCCATATGTGATTGAGTCTCAACACCATTTTCTCTTTATTTTTATGATTTCATTGGATCTCCATATCCATTTTAGGGATCCTTTGTAAGAGCATGGATTCTATATATTTTTGCATTTCATTCATGGATTTTTGTATTCCATCCATGGACTTTTGTGTTTCATTCATGGATTTTTATAATTCTTCCTTATTTTCATTCATGGATTTTTGTACTTCTTCCTTATTTTCATCCATCTTGTTTTCCATTTGTTCCATATTATTTTACATCTTTTGAATTTTTCTTATTTTTTTTACCAACTCATCACTTGTTATTGACCTTGCACCCCAATCACTAAGTTGGTCCTCCAATTTGGATAGCTTGTTATGTATCTCCTCATTTTCTTCATGAGTTATAGATGCGATTTATGGAGGTTTAATTAGTGTTGAATTATTTTTTGGAGCCACGAGGGGCAAAAATAATAATAATCCTCTATTTTCGCTTTATCACAAATTTCGAATCACCAAAAATAGATCTTATAATAAAAAGTTCTGCTAATTGTAAGTTACATACTTTTCAAACCCTAATTTGGATAATGTTTGGATGAATGAACTTTGTCCTGATATATATTTGAACTTTGAATCCTTCTAAGTATGGAAAATTTTCTTGTAGTACTATGATATGACTTATTAAACTTCTAAAAATTTCACCATCTAAATCTTCACTGATAAAAGGTTATAGCAAAAATACCAGAATGTCTTGTTTAAGACTAATTTCAAGATTAGTAAAAAACCCCAACTTACACAAGATATATCTCACAAATTTTAATGATTAAAAATATAAAAATTTCCCCGCATGTAATTCACTATGTCTCCTAAGTATTTGGAAAATTTCATAGTCTGAAACTTCATCGAAATTCATTTATAATGAAAATAAAAAGATGGTTTGTTTGAGACTAATTTTAGGACTAGTCACAAACCCCAACTTACATAGACAATATATCTGAAAATAAAATAAACCAAAACCTTAAATTTGGACTAGACACACTTCGCTATGTTGCATCAGTCACCACAAAGTTTTATTTTCTGAAACTTCTCAGCAAAAAAATTATAGTGAAAATCCCAATATAACTCTTTTAAAACTGATTTCAGGATGAGTAAAAAAACCTATCTTCCATAGGCTATATCTCAGTAAGTATTACTAACTAGTACTTTAATTTTTTACCAGAAGTACCTGTATATTTCTACTGAGTAACCTCCAAATTTAGCTATTTTGATCACCCTAGAAAAAATTCCAAGATG
This sequence comes from Picea engelmannii, assembly GCA_009831015.1. NCBI lineage: Eukaryota > Viridiplantae > Streptophyta > Pinopsida > Pinales > Pinaceae > Picea > Picea engelmannii. The sequence continues at coordinate 1,190,257 of ML777127.1, forward strand.
ACTCGTTTGAAGAAGAAAAACTCTAGGATCAATGTTTTGGTAGAAAATGTTATGATCCAACGCCTTACAAATGATAAGAATTCAATGAGTATAGACCACTTTGAGGAGGAAACCTCCTTTTACAATATATCTAATTTAGAAGACAATATGAGATGAGATATGGTGATCCTAAGACTATGTCTCCTTGGTATATATATTAGGAGACAAAGGGCACAATCAAGGGTTCTAGCCTACTTACAAACATAACGTTAGAAATGTAATAATTCAATATCTAGGGATTACTAAAGGGTTTTATACTTAAAATGGGGCTTTATTTAGGGCTTAAAAAATCTAATACTTCCTTGATGGACTCTACCAAAAGAAACATGAAGATTTCTTTCATGGCTTACTAAGTCTCTTCCAAAATATTATAATAAAAAAAATAAAACTAAGTTATTAAAAACATAAAGTTGAAATGATGAGACAGAAATCATTCCACTACACTATTCTACTCATTTCTTAAGAATGTAATAAAATAATAAATAAATGACCAAATAGAAAGTAAGATCTATTACTACAAACAAAAGAGGCATTTGGTTGCCCGCTGCAAGAGTGGGACCATACCCTGCAACTCATTGTATGATCTCTAATAAAAAATTAACTCAATTTTTTTAGAACAACCAAAAACCGTAATAAAAAGGATCAAAAGGTTTCTAATAGTTGTTGAACCAAATGGTTTAAATATTTGTTCATTTATAGAAACTATTTTGTTAGATTCTTGGGTAGTTACCCGATTTCAAGGAAATATAACTAAAAAAAACTAACGGATCCTTAACTACTTGGATGATCTTATTTACTGTTCGATAAACATGATATATCCACACATGTCAAACAACCTAGGGGAATTGCTCACACGAACATATCAAATCTCAGTACACCAGTGTATTATGTGGTTAAAACCCTCAAAAAAGGAAACAATCCATGAACCTAGCCAACGTGGCCACTTGAAGAAATATATTAATGCAAAAGGAAAATAATTTAAATATGGGTTTCTCACAATTTATGATTAGAAAATGACCCTCCATGCTATTTAAATAGATATCATGGGCCAATCGGGTGTTAATTCATAGATCAATAGTCATTAATTGAGATGATAAACCATCAGATCAATTTATGTCTAGAACATAATGATGACTGCCAAATTATATTATTACAAATGCATAGAAAATAAACATACTTTACCGAAAGACACATTAGACCAAGTTGATATTAACTAAATCGTATCTAAACATCCTAACATCCCCCCTTAAGAGTAACTTGGGATAGAATTGAAGGATTCAAAAAGGTGACATAATAGGAGAAGGAAGGAGGAATTAGATCTTAACCCCCTTGAATGACAACTTCCTAAAATCCTAACATAGATCGAAGTTTGGAAAAATTCACTTCTGTAAGATTATTTATGAAAATGTATGCAACTTAATCATCTATATGGAAATATAGCACTTTGAGAATGTGATATTGAAGAAGCTTTCCGATGAAGTGCATGTTTAGCTCAAAGTGTTTATCGTGTTGACGTTGAACTACATCTTTAGTGAGTTGCATTACACTATGATTATCACACCAGAGTGTGGTCAGATGCTACTACTGGAATCCAAATTTTAAAAGGATCTATCAAATCCATAAGGATTCTTGGCTTATAATAATTGTTGCTCGATACTCTACTTCTACTAAAGAAAGAGAAAGGGATTGTTGTTTCTTACAATCCTGAGTGAAAGGTGTAATTTTTTAAACCTTTACAGTAATGCAATGCACACACAAATTATTAAAACATAAAATAAAACAATTGAAATCACACATATACACAAAGAATTACCTTGGAAACCTAAACTAGGAAAACCAACAACTTTTTTAGAGCCACACCTCTAATTCTTATTCATCATCATACAAATTCATTGTTTACAATACAATATATAGGATCTCATGGCATCCAAAACCCCTAATCCATTGAATTTTATTAGACTACAACCCTAATTCCTTAACTGAAATAAGAAAAACCATAGGATGAAATACCATGCACCACTCATGGGGCCTTCACCTTGTTGACCAATATCTTATCATGTTGATTCATAAAGGGGGTTTTTAAATTATGAAAAATAAATTCAATATATTGTAGGTATTGGGGGGGGGGGATGTGGGGGTCTCAAGGGGTTTATAGGTATTGGGGGGTATAAAAGTGGGTATCTAGTAAAACATGGGTTTATTTTATTGAAAAAATGTATCTAGAGGCAGGTTCAATACAAGGATTTTGGGAGGTATTTATCAATATATAGTGAAAATAGGGGTATTATTTAATATCCTACGAACATAGGTTCTATTTCACAGGTTCATTGAATAAATACCCCATCCCATGGCACCACTAAACTGCCAAGAATATAACACATACCAAATATTATCCCACTTATTTTTTGTTTTCATATAGGGGGCACATGCTTTCATGATCAACAATCCATGGCATAATTACCATTGATTCTCTACACCAAGAGAACCTCTTAGTGCTCACAAATATTGTTAATAAATCCACAACATTCTTCAAAGTGTCCACCTTCACCAGTAGCACCTTCTTCTCTTCAACCTTGTCTCTAAAAAAATGATTTTGAACATCGATATGCTTAGTCTTATAATGATAAGTCAAGTTCCTCGCCAGGAAGATTTCACTCTGACTATCACAATCTATCCTTACAACTTGTTGTACCAACCTAATGCCTAAACACAATCTCTATAACCATACTTCTCCCTTTCTTGCATGAGTGGTTGCCGTGTATTTAACTTTTGTAGTTGAGAGTGCCACTATATACTATCTTTTTCTCATCCAACTGATTGCCCGTCCAAATTTTCAGTGTTTCATGGAAACTAGCATAGGAGATCTAGATAAAGCATACACAAACAAAGATTATCAAGAAAAGGAAGAGAGATACACAATGAAGAATGACAATCAATGCATATTATGATCTTATCAATGAGTGAGTGATCTTCACTCATATATAAAATGACATCCTATAATTAGGAATGCATGCATAATAGCGATGGTATAAGATTATAAAGTCTAAAATAGAACCATTCAGTTAACTCCCATGAAACTATTGTTATTCCCATTGAATTAGTGTGCCGAAAATAGAAATTTCTCCAACACCCCCTATGAACATCACTATGGAGTAAAAAATGAGTCCCAGCTACTAGGCCATTTTAGGTACTCATGTACAATGCAACTAATGAACACTGAATACAAATGAGGAAAGAGGCAAAACCATGTGGGAACAGAACCCCCCCTCAAAAGATGATATATCAAAATAAGAAAATGGTAGCTGCTAGGAAAATGTGTTCTTCACTGCAAAAAGATCCCACAAAGTCTGAAACTTCTTCTAACTGAAAGTCTTCGTGAAGATGTAGAAATATTTATGGATCTGATGAAGTCCTTTGGTAACTTGTTGGGCCTTGTACCTATTGATCCTATGGACCCATCTGCACCTGAAAATATTCCTTTCTAGTGGAAGTGGAACCATATTCCAAGTCTGATTCTGTAGGAGTGAGTCGTACTCCTTCTGCATGGTTGTTTTCCATAATGGATTTCCCACACCCTATTGTAGTTTTGTGGATCAATAGATTGAACCATATAGCAATGCATGGGAATCGCAGGTTCTGAAGCTGAAAATACATGAGAAGGCTCCTGAGGCTGAGATTGAGTCCTCTTTGAATCCAATGTATTCCTTGCAAGGTTTCTTGCTTCCTGTAGTGTGGTTTGTGCCTTCTTGAGCATCTGTTGAAGCTTCGATGCTGGCTTCTTATCTGGCTATACTACCTGCTTATTTCCATGTACAAAATCTGAGTGTATGGAATCATCTCTGATGTCTGAAACTGATGGAAGCACAAGAGTATATGCATGTTGCACTGGAGGTTCTTGCAAAGTACTCTCCTTATGTGTAATTAGAATAGAGGAGTCAATGTCAGAAAACTTAGTGAATTTATACAACCTTGACTTGTGATCCACCTCACCAATTGCAATAATGGAATTGTCATGTAGGTCAATTACTAAAACTGCATTTGATGTAAATTCAACCTTTTTACCTTTCTGAGTGATCTGATAATCTGAGAGCAGATTCATAGAAATATTTGGAACATGTAGAACATTCTCAAAACTTCCATTGTGGAGTTCCACTTTCCCTTCTCCTGCTACTGCTACTGGAGTATCATCCCCCATGAGAATAAGGCGTCTTGAGCATGGAATCAAAGAAGAGAAAAATTCCTCTTTCGCTGCCATATGATGGGATGAACCATAATATATAATCCATGAATCAGATGAGGAATTAATTGCAACTAGAGCATGATGATTACCTTTCTTAGGAGCAGGATCTTCTTCCTTCTGCTTCTTGACTCCCTTTGGAATGAAGTTTCCAAGGTTGTTCTGTTGAAGTGCCTGTGCCATAAGATTGATATGTTTCTTCATGCACATGGATTCTTCATGTTTCAGTTTATTGAAGTAAGTGCACTTCTTTCCCTTCTTCTTCTTCTTGGAATCTGAAGAGTCTTTGGAACCCGAAGAATCATTAAAGGGTTTGGAATATCCCTCCTTCTCATTCTGTTTGGATGACCCCTTTCCATCGTGCATGGTGAGTACATGTGCTTTGAGATATTTCATGAGGCCCATCTATATGAGTTTTTTCTTCTCTTATGTAAGAGACTCAATGAACTGAGCCAACATAGGCATTTTCCAATTTGTTCCAAGAAGAAATCTACCAGAATGGAAATTGGAGACATATACAATGTATTCTGGTCCTAGCTTGGCCAAGATTGTTAGAATAAGTTGTTTCTCTTGTGTAGACTTGTCAGTACCACATTCACCCAAGCTCAATATCAAATATTTATATTTAGTAAAGAATTCCTGTATATTATCAAAAATTTTAGGGTTTAAGGTATTCAACTCTACCTCAAGCATATGACCTCGCATCTCATCTTGCTTTCCAAAGAGTCCTTCCAAGGTGGTCTAGATCTCGTTTGGATTCTTCCATGTGGAAACATGAAACCATATATCAGTGGATATTAACTCAATAAGTAGTCCTGTGGCCTCATCCTTACGGTTCTCCCATCTTATATTCTCAATCACTGATGTAGGTTCTGTTTCTGTCGCCATCGTCAAGTTATACAGTCCTTTCCTTATGAGTTGGAATTATTCCTTGGGCTTCCAATCAAAATAATTATATGGTGTGAGGATTAGCACGAAGTTTGATGTATAATATTTGTCCTATCCATATCTCCCACCATTTCTATGAACCCCTAAAAATTTACTCTCAATCTGCAAGTGAAAAATTAAGAAATCACAACATAAATGGCACTTGAAGTGAAAATTCATATCAGTTTAAGGAGACAATATTCCAACTTACTTTCTGAGCAAACGATGAGAAATCTCGTCAAACGATTGAAAACCCACTTACAGAATGGGTCGATTTACTTCTCTAGCAAGTCGTTTCCTCAAAAAATTAATATTTTGGGAGTAACCATTATAGAAAGGTGAAACCATAGTTTCGTATCAGTTTTAGGAGGCTAACTTCCTAAGAAAATGATGAGGAATCTCACCAAATGGTTGAAAACCCGCTTGTAGAATGGGTCGATTTGCTTCCCACGCGATCCGTTTCCTCAAAAACTTAATATTTTGGGAGAAATCACTGTAGAAAGGTATGACCACAGATTCATATCATTTTCAGGAGGCTATATTCCGGCTTACTTTCTAAGAAAAAGGTGAGAAATCTATCCAAATGGTTGAAAACCCACTTGTAGAATGGGTCTATTTACTTCCCACGCAAGTTGTTTCCTCAAAACATTAATATTTTTGGAGAAATCATTGCTAAAATGTACGACCACATGTTTATCTCGTCGAAACTCTGATTTTCCTTATTCTTTGGCTTGATCCAAACATCGTAGCTCTGATACCATGTCAGTGATTCATGGAAACTTGCACAGGAGATCTAGCTAAAGCATACATAAACAAATCTTATCAAGAAAAGGAAGAGAGATACAAAATGAAGAATGATAATCAATGCATATTATGATCTTATCAATGAGTGAGTGATCTTCACTCATATAGGAAATGGCATCCTATAATTAGGAATGCATTCATAATAGTGATGATCTACGATTAGAAAGTCTAAAATAGAACTAGTTAGTTAAATCCCACTAAACTAGTGTTACTCCCACTGAACTAGTGTGCCGAAGATAGAAATTTCTCCAAAACAAATAAGTTAAACACATACCCACTTGTAGATATTTTGTAATCCTGATCTCCCACCCATTCTACATTAACAAATCCATGTATGTCCAACACTCTGTCCAATCCTGGTCTTCCTTCGTAGAACAATACATAATTAGTAGTGCCACAAATATATTTGAAAACCCTCTTTACTATTGTCTAATGCTCCTTTCTTGGTTTTGACATATGCCTGCTCAAAACTCCCACTACATGTGCAATATATGGTCTAGTACAGACCATTTCATATATCAAAATTCCAACCACAAGAACATATAGAACACATGACATGTCTTCTTCCTCTTCTTTTGTTTTGGGACTCTAATTTGAAGATAACTTTACACCTATAGAAATAAGAACCATGGTCGATCTACATTCCTGCATATTAAACCTCTTCAATATTGTCTCAACATATTTTCTCTGATTCAATCATATTTTTCCTATTTTCCCGATCTCTTTTAACTTCCATGCAAAAAATAAATTTTGCAGCACCAATATCTTTCAGGTCAAATTTAGAGGACAACTAAGTTTTCATATCTTGGATAATTTTCTTGTCGTTTCCTATCAACAACACATCATCCACATACAAGACCAAATAAATAATATGATTACCTACTAATTTTAAATACACACAATGATCGACTTTTCTCCTTGTGAAGCCAAGTCCCAATATAAAACTATCAAATTTGTGATACCACATCCTTGGTGATTGTTTTAACCCATACATGGAATTTTTCATCCTACATACCAACTCTTTATTTCCCTTCACTGCAAAACATTTTGGCTACTTCATGTAGATCTCTTCTTCTAGATCCCCATGTAGAAATGTTGTTTTCACATCCATCTCTTCTACTTAAAAATCAAAAGAAACAAAAATAGATAAAATAAATTCAATAGAGATTAAATTGGAAACAAGAGAAAAAATTTCACCAAAGTTAATTCCCTCTACCTGGGTATAACCTTTTCCCACGAAAGGAGCTTTGTATTTCTCCACTTTTCCTTCTGCATTCAACTTCTTCTTAAACACCCATTTTCTTCCAATGGTATTTCTTCCATTCGAAAAATCCACTAGATCCCAGGCCTCATTCTTGTCCAAGGCTACCATTTATTCAACCATGGTCATTTTCCAGAGTTTTCCATCCTTTGAATCCACTGCCTCCCTAATAATTATAGGATCATCATCAGTAATAAACAAAGCAAAATTTGAAGGGAAATTAGGTGGAGTATACCTTTCCAATTTCCTTATTTCCCAAACTAATCTCCTTATTACTGGAGTATGAGGCTCCTCTTGTTCTTATTCATGTTATTCTATATGGTATGATTCATTATCCTTTAATTCAAAATCTATTTTATCTGTTTCTTTCTCCCTTGGAAGGATTTCCTCTTTGACAACATATTTTCTTTCTCTAAATACCACATCTCGAATATACACTGCCTTATTAGTTTTTGGGTTCCAAATATCATAACCTTTCAAACCATCTTTATAGTCAATATAGATGCAATTTTCAACCTTTTTTTTTAATCTATATTACTTCTATTTTCCTTTGGAATGTGTACATAGGCATCACAACCAAATACAATGAGATGTGTAAGAGAGGGTTTCTTACTAGTCCATACCTCATGTGGATTCTTGTCATCCAACAATGATGAGGGTGATTGATTGACCAAGTAACATGCAATACCCATTGCCTCTGCCCATAATTCCTATCCTAACTCGACACCACCGAGCATGCTCCTTTATTTTTCCATCAACGCCATATTCATCATTTCTGCAACTCCATTCCACTGAGGTGTGTATGGAGTAGTCTTCCACCTTGCTATACCACACTTCTTACATAATTATTTGAATTCGTTTCTACATAATTCTCCACCATTATCAATCCTTAACACCTTAATTATCTTCTCTATTTGATTCTCCACAAGAGCCCTAAACTCTTTAAATTTGTCAAATACTTCATATTTCTTCCTGAGGAAATAAATCCATGTATTCCTCAAGAAGTCATCTATAAATGAGACATAGTACACAAATTTACTCTGTGATGGAATCAACATAGGTCCAAACACATCATTGTGCACCAACTATAATATTTCCTCTGCCATCATAACAATAGAGGAGAGTCTTACCTGATTATGCTTCCCATATAAGCAATGTTCATAGAAAACAAAATACAGAGAGAAATTTGATATTCCTTCAACCATACCCTTACCGTGTAGTAATTAAAGGCCCTTCTCTCCAATATGTCCCAATATTTGATGCCATAACATAGTATTTTTTCTAGAGACTATAGGAGTTTTTCCTTCTTCAACTCTAATATCAGGAACAATGGAAATATTACACCTTTCACTAATAGGGACTCCAAGTAGCTTATACAAAGTTCCAATCCAAACTCCCCTCAACAACACCATTTACCCTCAAACCATCTAGCAAATTTCCTTTTAAAACATTATTTTTACACCTGCATCATCCATATTACTTACATAAATCACATTTTTGGCCAATATTGGGATGTTTAGAACACCATGGAGTTTTCTAATCCTACCATCCATGATCTTCAACTTGAATTTTCCTTGTGCTATGATTTTGGCTGTTGATTTATCTTCTAGAAAAACATCACCCCCATCATACCTTTCATACTCACAAAACCACTACCTGTGAGGAATCATATGAGAGGATGCACCGATTCGACCAACCATGACTCATTATCTATGTGTGTGCTTGAAGAATCCAAGTACACATCCCCTTCATATATGGAGGTTTTTTCTTATGTAGAAAGAGAATCATCATATCCCTTCCCTCTCTCAACACTTTTGGATCTATAGTGTTTCTTGTAATTCCCTTCTTTTCCACATATCCAACATACTTTATGAATTTTCTAGAAGATTTAGATCTTCCTCTAGATTTGTATCTCCCACTCGAGGACATATTTTTATTTCTTTCCTGGGAGTGTCCTCTTATGAATAAGGCATCTGTTCTATATACTTCCATGTTTTTCTTCCTTATCTCCTCCGAAAACAAGGATGAGACCACAACATCGAAGATTAAAGTATTTTAATTATTGCTTATTGATACAACCAGACTATCCCATGAGTATGGTGAAGAGAAGAATAAAATGATACACTTATTTTCATCATACATTTTAATATTGATAAACAATAACTGACTTACTATGGTATTGAAGGTGTTAAGATGCTCTATCACCGAGTTTTCATCTTTCACCATCAGTTTGTACAACTTCTTCCACATGATCAATTTGTTTACTAGGAATGTATATTGATACAAATCTCCTAACTTATCCCATAATGCCTTGGTTGTAGCTTCCCCTGACACATTTAGTAATACTAAATTTGAGAGACATAACCAAATTATGCTCTTTTCCTTTCAATCCAACTTTTTCTAGTTTTCTATTGACATTCCCATAGGTGCAGTTACTGGATCCACAATCATCCATTGATCTTTGTCTACCAAAATATATTCCATATTTAGATTCCATAGATAAAAAAATTTCTCATTAATTTTTTTGATCTCTATTTTTGAACTGTTCACCATTTCTTTTCACCACAAGAATCAATACCACAGAGCTCCCACTATAAAAAGGTTTATCATAGACCCAAGCCAAACCCTTAGACACAAAGGAATCCCCCTGAATCTGATTACTGATTTGATACCAACTGTAATTTTTTAAACCTTTTACAATAATGCAATGCACACACAGATTCTTAAAACAAAAAATAAAACAATTGCAATCATACATATATAAAATATTTACCTTGGAAACCCAAACTGAGAGAACCAACAACCTTTTTAGAGCTACACCTCTAATTCTTAATCATCATCATACAACTTCATTGTTTATATATATATATATATATATAAACCTCTAATCATCATCCAAAACCTCTAATCCATTTACTCGGATTAGAATACAACCTTAATTCCTTAAGAAAAACCATGGCATGAAATACCATGCACCATTAAACTTCCAAAGGTGAAAAACTTCTCAAACAATTGGTGAATAAACCCCCAAAAACATTTCTCGAGGGATCTGCCACTAAGACCCCCAATAGGCGGACCAAAAATCATGCAAATAATATAACACATACCCAACAAATAGGTTTAGACTAAGACTAAAAACATAACTTGCAATACACTTCTGATCATCATGGTCACCATCCCAATCATAATTAGTGAAACCAACTAATAAAGGAGTCCCCCTTGAACAATGATATATCCCAAATTGAATTGTACCACAAAAATACCAAAGTATCATGTTTGTTTGAGTATACTAGGCAACATGAACAACAAAAAAAGAAATATCAGGATGGGAATGAGTCAAATACAAAATGATACCAACTAATTAATGGTACAAAGTGTCATCTACTTTAAGTGTAGTACACATGCAACAAGTTTTACTCTAGATTGGAAGGGAGATGGGGTTGGTTTACAATATACTTCCATGTGAAAATAGTGAAGAATGTCACATGCGTACTTAAACTGGGAAAGGAAAATTCCTTCCTTGGATTAGAAGACTTGGATGCCAAGAAAATAATGCAAATGTCCTAAGTATATAATTTCAATTTTTTCTTAAGGCTATATTTCACATGGGTTAAAAGTTTGGGGTCACTACTAGTAAATATAAGGTCATAAACATAGAGAACAAGTATGATGATATGGTTACATTAGTGTCAGAATGAAATCTACAAAATCCAATTTCAATAATAAAGATATCCATTTTATCATACCAAGCCCAAGGACATTTCTTAAGGCCATAGAAATATTTATTAAGGTAACAAAACATGGTTGGAGTCATTCTAAACATAACTAGGAGGTTGTTCCATGTAAATTTATTCTTGCAAATCCCCATTCACAAAGGTGAATTTAACATCCATTTGATGCACCTCCCATTTATATGAAGTAGAAAGAGATAGAACAAGAAAAATGGATTCATTATGGCTACAGGGGAAAAATGTTTCATTATAGTCCATCCCTTCTACTTGAGAAAACCCTTAAAAAATTAATTTAGCTTTGTGTTTTTCAACACTTCCATATGATGCATACTTAGTTCTATACACCCATTTACATTTTCCAAGTTTTCTTCCTTTCAAAAGAGGTGCAAGATCCCAAGTATTGTTCACTATTAAGGAATGGTATTCTTCATTCATTGTTGCATCCCAATTTGGATGGCCAAAAACTTCTACAATTGTTTCTTGATAATGAGGCTTTGAAACTTTATCCAAAAGAGAGGATGTTTTCTATAGCTATACAAATGTACAATTATGATCTAAAGGATCACCAACAATATCACTAGTCACTTCTTTTTTTGTATGAACCCATATGAGAAGCTATGGTGTTGGTGCAGGTTCATGTTCAATGGACTAAATTGGAGGAAGGTGAGAAGATGAAGGTGGATTTTCATCCTCACTATGATCATTTGAAGAAGAAACTAGAATAGGAGCACTGACATAAAAGTTGGGAATATAAGATGGCACAATCACTGAATATGGCTCATAAGCTGAGAGACCTTCATCAAACTTAACATCTCTCCTAACAATATTTTCATTAGAAAGAGATTGAATAATTCTATAACCTTTTATATCTATAAAATATCCAATAAAAATACACTTTTGACTTTTAGGTTGTGATGTTTTCCTTTTATCATCATGAATGTGAGCCCACGATTCACTACCAAACACATGAAAGTAGAACTGGTTTACTTTTATTCCATGCTTCTTTCAATGTTACGTATTTTAAATCCTTTTTGAGAGTGTGATTAATTATTTAATTGGCACAATTAATGGCTTCCACCCAAAAATGAGGACTTAATCCCTTTGATTGGATCATACAATTTGCCATTTCTTTTAATACATGATTTTTTTCTCTTAGCAACACCATTTTTCTATGTTGTAGATGGAATAGTATGTTGCATCTAAATTTTGGTAAGTTGTAAATTTATTGTTAACATATTCACCTCAATTATATATTCTTAACTTTTGAAGTTGATGTCTAGATTTTTTTTCTACAAGGGACTTGTAGTAAAATAAACATGTCAAAAAATTCACTCACAATTTTTAATAATAAATCCAAGTGCATTTGGTGAAGTCATCAATGAAAGTTAAGAAGTAATTGAACTCGGAGAAAGAAGTAGAATATACCAAACCACACAAATCATTATGAACAATCTATAGGGGGGTTGAGGTGTGCCAGGAGGCATGCTTGTCAAAACCATCTCAATAATGGTTGCTAAGAACATAGCTAGATCAAACACCATCTCTGTAAGAAACAAGAAGAAGACTAATTTCCCTTTTCTAATTACATAGTTTTTGTAATGCGTGATAGTTTAGATGAACAAATCACTCATGCCAATTTTTTCTCAAGTCATCGCTATGAAAAATAAAAATTGATGGAAGAGATGATGACCTAAAGTTGTTGAATTTGTACAACTTGGTATTATCATCATAAATTCTAGTTGCTAGGACATGTTTAGGATATTTTAAATCCTTGATTACAAGTTGGTGAGGTAAAATTTTTATTTTTTTACCTTCACCTGAATGAGTAATTTGATATATTGATAGAAGGTTGCAAGAAATATTTGAAACACATAATGCATCATCAAAATGACCTTGATCTAGCTGAAATTATCTATAGCCTACAACACTAAGAGATGTATCATCAACAATATATTTTTTTTGGTGTTACATTCATTAAGAGAAGGAAAAATGGCTTTTCCCTTAGCCATATGATAAGATGTTCCAAAATAAATAAGACACTCATTATAAGAAGTAGATGTTGCATTGGAGAAAAAACCAAAAGAAGAAAGTGTATATCCATGAGAAGAAGAGTTAGAAGATGGGGGGTCAAGATTGTTGTTGCTCTTTTTTATTTTTGCTTCTAAGGATTCCATATTCTTGAAACTTTTATACTCTAGATAACCATCTCATCCAAAAAAATTACAATGTTTCTTGGTTTCTTGCCTTTTGATTTAGTTCCTTTAGCACCATTAGAAGGAGGATCCGGATGAGAGGGTTTGGGACCCTTGTTTTGTTTGTTGTTGTGTGGATGTTGCTTCTTCAGATGTTGGGATTTATCCTTCTATTGTGCCAGTAAGAATTTGTTAGATGTACTTGTATGGATGGTCACTCTAATATGTAAGAGATAACATTTCTCTCTAATCAAAGAATCAAAAAAATTATTTAAAAGAAGAAGTTTGTAACTAGCCTTTGACTAATAAGGGATTCTCTGGTGGAGTGAAAGGTAGATATAAAAATAGACTAGGAAGTGTCAATATTAGCAAGAATAACATATATAAGTTGGTCATCTATATTGTTTATTTCACATTCTACAAGTAAAAGTCTAAGTGTTTTGAACTTATATATAAAATCTTTAATGCAAGATGGATTTAAGCAATTAATTAGTTTTTGAGCTAATGGGATTGAATCTCATTGTGTTTACTGGACACGATTTCCATATTTTTCCATGGTGCATCTAGGATCTCAATTCCTTGAAGGTGAAATTGAACATCACTAGATATGGACACTTCGCTTAGTCCACATGCTTCGTCATTTTTATTAACCCATTTCACTTTCTTTAATGCATTAATATACATAATTTATGTTCCCAAGGTAACCTAGTAAAGTCCCCTAAGTTGTTGTAGATCCTCCATATGATATTTCCATGGGAAGTAGTTTGAATTGGTAAGCAAGAGATCACATGGACTAACCATATTACAATATGTAGGTAAGATGGCTTCAAAAGTAGAAACTATCTATTTATATGGAAATCTCTCGGAAAAAAAATAAGAGGTTTTAAAAAATTGCACTAAAAATAGGATTTGGATGTCAAAGTTATTCCATTTTGAAAAAAGATATGGAAAGCAACCAAGGTGTCATGTGGAAAATAGAGGTTGGTCAATGTGGTGCTAGGTGCACAATGACATTGTCGGGTTGTAGAGAGTAAAAAAGTTGATATCTTTGTCTAATTTTGTTTATAAGCTCACTTTTACAAATAAGTTACTTTTATGAATAAAATAAGTGACCCACTTTTCTAAAATAAATGAGAACCACCTTTTTAATAAAGTTACTTTACAAATTAATTACATGCAAGGAGTAACTTGGAAAAAACAACAAAGTTAGTTTATAAGTGATTCACTATTATAATTTTAGTGAATGCAATTTACAATAAAGTTGTTTTATAACTTAAATTTGCATTCATTTTTTTTTTTATCAAAATGAAACTTAATAAAAATAAGCATTTGAACTCAAGACCTGTAATTTAATAAAGTAACTTTCAATCAAGTGAACTATTACAAAAGATACAAGAAATGTTAGAAAGGAGCACGGGGTCCTATTATTTTTTATTTTTTTTATTCTTTTCCTTGAAGTGTGTGCTTACCCCAAAACCCCTTCTTTTTGCCTATAAAAAAATTCAACACACTTATACACACAAAAAACAATTTTTGAAAAACAAATCAACACTTTGTAAGCTCAGCGTTAGATTTCGTTAGTCTATTTGGAAAATGGAAATTTTCCTCTATGCTTTTGATTTGTAGAGTTTGTGCAAAGTGTAGGGAAAATATCATACATAGAAAATAAAGAACTTTCTGCTATGTTTCTAATTTGTTGAGACTATACACAATGCACAAAAAAAATACTGATATTGGAAAGAGAGTAACCTATAAATAAAAATACAAAAACTGAAATGAAATATTAAAATAGTATGAAAGAGATTTTAAAAACTAAAATGACATTGTATACATATGGATATGATATAAATCATTCTATCTTGAGAAAACAAAAAAAAATTTGGGTAAACAAAATATTTTCCGACTAAAGCAACACTCTTGATGTAGTGGAATAGTTCTCTTGATCTAAAAATGATCAGAAACTATAGAATATAGAAGTCCTTTGATGCATGTAGAAACATAGGTCCATGACCTTAATCAACAATGAGAGTAGGTATTCATAAGAACTTCATACCATTTTTGAGAAACAAGTATATCCTCACAAGTTAGACACCTTAATGCAATTTCTTACATAAGAAAATCAAAGACTAGTACACCAATGTATTACATGGTTAAAACCCTCAAAGAAGGAAATGTTACGTGACTCCAACAAACATAGCCACTTGAGGTGATATTAATGGAAAATAAAAATAGTTTACATTTTGTTTTTACAATCGATCACCACCAAGTTGTTAGATTGTGAGTCCCTAGACAATTACAAAGTTTGAGATTACCTTTTTGTGAGTTTCTATCCTTATCTGATGATGAGGTGTCATCCTTATTCATTAATGAGTTTTTAGTGAGATCTAGATCTAAAGGTGGTGAAATACATGTACTATGTATTGATGTCATGGGATGAATATAGTGTTGAGATGGCTCAATCATTTTCCAACAATCCTCTTTTATTGTGTCTTATTACATATTTTAACATGGAATCAAAGCTTCTCTAGTCTTAAGGGAGCTTCTTTAGTGGTCCATGGGAGCTTAACATGTGTATGATAAATTTCTCATGGTAATAATCCACAGGAGGTGAGGTGTGAGTTGAGAGGAGGTCTCTAGATCAATAAAATTGTATATCTACATTCATTTAGGTGCAATGGAAGAGACAAGGTCCTAGTTCTTTTAATTTATTATTAATTTAAATTTCTATTGTTTTACTACATATTCTTGGAGAATATTTCTTTGCATTTAGGATATATAGCAAGAAGTAATGGGAGATAATTGTTTTTAAAATTTATGTTCCTGGGTCTATGCTTAAAAGTGAAATACATTCACAATGAAGTTTGACTGTAATATAATGCAATATAATGAGATTGTTAGATTCCTGAATAATACTTGTAAATATCTATATCAAAATATTGATTTGCATCCACAAGAAATTGACCTATATCAATTTTGAGCTACCAAATTGAGTGATTTCAAGGATCTACCCAATGACCTCAACATGCATCAATCTACATAAGCAATAGACAATAAACCTCAACAAGCATAAGCCATTTCCCAATCAATCACATTAGAGCTACATCAAGTGATATAACAAGCGATCTCCCCATGAGTAGAGATCTCTTATTTAACAATTAAATATGTTAGATTTAATATCATGCAACAAATTTGTACAAACATATATGAAGCAAGGGACACAAGTAATTTGCATTCAACAAAACACTGAAGGGGGGAATTATATTAATTAAACCATTCATATGTGTGTTTCTATTGTACAATTGGTCCCCTTTATATAACAATAGGTGACCATAATAACTATGTCATAATTATATGTTTAGTTCAACCATATGCATAACTATCTCCAATAGTATATTCTTAAATATTTCCATGAATCTCTCAACCAATATTCATCCCTAACTTCTCTCTTTTCTTATGTTTGATTCTTCCTTCGACTTATATGCTTGGTCTACATTATTACAAATCCATCATATTATTCATGATTCACAAGTAGGAGTTAATCCTTCATACTCCCCCTTAACAATTACTTGTGATCTCAATATAGAGTCTTCAACTTTCTTCTGATCTAGTCCCATCTTCATCTTCATATTCTATGCTCTTTTCCTTCGATGCTCTTTGTCTTCATTTTATGTCTTCAACAATATTTGGTCTTCTTCATTCTTCATCCTCAATATTATTCAATTTTCATCTTGTACTTCCAAAACATAAACATTGTATTTGCTGAAGCCCATATAAAAAATTTACCATGTACTGGAATACATTGTTAGGATGTTTAGACACTTAGGAGTTAGTAAGATCTACTTGGTGTTAGGACCACATATTGTACTCTTTTTGCCCATACTTTTTGCTATTATTTTACCCTTCATCACCTACATTTTGACTTATACTATCATTTCACCTGATCATTCCAAGGTATACAAAGTCCTTTCTCATTATTTTATGCTTAATCCGTTCTGCATAATACTTTACATTACTTTTGAACCTAACCATTGATTAGAAGTGCAGAAGTGTCCATATTTGCATAATAGTATTTCAGACCATTGCTGAAACACAGAAATGCCCAAGCCGCTGTTGAGCTGATGATGAAACACG
>ML777127.1:1235608-1272122 GCA_009831015.1 Picea engelmannii
AGAACCGCACATTAAAAGAAATGGCTAATTGTATGATCCAATCTAAGGGATTAAGTCTAAAGTATTGGGTGGAAGCAATCAACTGTGCAAATTACATAGTCAATCACACTCCCACAAAGGCTCTTAAAAATATAACACCAGAATAAGATTGGACTAAAATTAAACCAAATGTAAGTCACTTCCGTGTATTTGGCAGTATAGCATGGGCTCACATTCCCTATGAGAAAAGGAAAGCATTGTAGCCTAAAAGTGAGAAGTGTATATTTATTGGTTATTCTGAATATGTCAAAGGTTACAAAATTATTCAATCACATTGTAATGAAATTATTATTAGAAGAGATGTTAAATTTGATGAAAATCTCTTGGTGTGCGAGCCTAATTCAAAGATTGTGCCTTCTTCGGCCCGCGAGCCATCTTTGACATTTGTGCCTTCTTATGATATGGTTTCTTCTTCAGATGATGACAGTGAGGATGAAAATCCACCTCCGCCTGCTCACCCTCCTCCAGATGAGTCCTTTGAACCTGAACCAACACTAGCTCCACCACTTCCTCGATGGGTCAATTCAACACAAGAAGAAACTGGTAATCTTGTCGATGATCCTTCAGATCAACGTTAGACACACTCACAGTTCCAAAGAGCCTCTTCTCTTTTTGCTCAGGTTTCAGAAACTCATGATCCAGATACATTTGCAGAAGCTTCAGGTCATTCAGATTGGGATACAACAATGAATGAAGAGTATCATTCTTTAATGGAAAACGATACTTGGGATCTTGTACCTCTTCCAAAAGGAAGAAAACTTGTTATATGCAAATGGGTCTACAGAACTAAGTATGCATCAGATGGAAGTGTTGAAAGACACAAGGCTTGGTTAGTTGCCAAAGGATTTTCCCAAGTTGAAGGAATTTACTATAATGAAACCTTTGCCCCTATAGAAAAAATGAATTCCATCCATTTTGTTCTTGCCCTTTCTTCCTCACATAAATGGGAGGTTCATCAGATGGATGTTAAACCCACCTTCTTGCATGAATATTTGCAAGAAGAAATCTTCATGGAAAAACCTCCTGGTTATGTCCAAAATGACTCTAGCCTTGTTTTTCGCCTCAAGAAATCACTTTATGGTCTTAAGCAAGCTCCCCAAGCTTGGTATGCCAAAATGGATAGCTTTCTTATTGCCACTAGATTCTCTAGATGCCATCTGATCCTAATGTATATACCAAGAAAGTAGGAATCCATCTCATAATCCTTGTCCTTTATGTTGATGACCTTATCCTTACTGGTAGTGACTCAAAACTTTTAAACCATGTGAAAACCAACCTTAAGAAGAAATTTGAAATGACAAACTTAGGATTTTTGCACTATTTCCTTAGCATCCAAGTTTTGCAAACCAATGAAGGAATTTTTGTTTCCCAGTATAAGTACGCTTGTGACCTTCTTCATTGCTTTCACATGGATGATTGTAAACCAATCCCTTCTCCCTTCTAGTCTGGATTCAAGCTTTCTTCCACCTGTACTTCTCCTGAAGTTGATGCCAACCTATATTGTCAGTTAGTTGGTAGCCTTTTATATTTGACTCATACCCATCCTAATCTTTTCTTTATTGTTGGTCTTATTGCCCGATATATGCAAACACCCCATGAAAGCCATTGGAAAGCAACTAAATGGATAATTCACTATGTTCATGGTACAGTTCAGTTCAGGATACATTACAATTTAGGAGGGACTCCCTTATTGGTTGGTTTCACTGATTTAGATTGGGCTGGCGACCCCGATGATCGAAAGTCTACTGCAGGTTATGTTTTCAGACTTGGTTTAGGATCTTTCACTTGGGCCTATAAGAAACAACAGGCTATTGCACTTTCTTCAGCAGAAGCAGAGTACTGAGCAATGGTAAATGCAAGTCAGGAAGCCCCGTGTCTTCGACAGATCCTTTTAGAGTTTGGATTCCAGCACCCACATCCGAGTAGCCTTTGGTGTGACAATCAGAGTGCCATTAAGCTCGCCAAAGACCCAGTTCAATATCAACGCAGAAAACACATCGAGCTACACATGCACTTCATCAGAAAGCTCATTCATGATCAAGTTATTGAAGTGTTCTTTTTCCCTACAGAAGATCAAGTTGCAAACATTTTCACAAAGTCTCTTACATAAGTGAATTTTTCCAAAATTTGATCTATGTTAGGAGTTCATGAAATTGTCATTGAGGGGGGATAAGCTCTAATGCCTCCTTCCTTGTCCTATTGTGTCACTATTGTAAATTCTCAAATCCTATCCCAAGTTGTTCTTAAGGGGGGATGTTAGGATATTTAGACACTTAGGAGTTAGTAAGATCTACTTGGTCTATTGTGTCGTTAGGTAAAAGTGTGTCTTATAGTGTGTTTCTTTAGTATGCATTAGTATGCATTTGTAGTTAGGAAATCTGAGGACCGTGATATGTTCCCGACATAGAGTGATTCGACGGTTCATACTCTCCTCGATATTAATGACTATTGATCCATGATCTCTATTTAAAGAGCATGGAGGGTCATTTGCCGATGATCGATTGTGAGAAACTCTCTTGTAAAATCTCTCTGTAATCTTTTTCTTTACATTAATAAACTACTCCAAGTGGTCGCGTTGGTTGGGGCCGTCGATGTTTCCCCATAGGGGTTTTACCATCCCTCCAAGACTCAGAGAGGACTCTCTCTATCTGATATAGCTTTGTTTCCTAGGAATTTTAGGCTAGTTATTGTTGTACAGAGGTTTGGTTTTTTAAATGGTTGGCTGGAACAAAAAGGGAGGGCCATTGGGCAATGGAGTCAAAGAGGCCTTATCCAATCAAGACAGTTTCTATAGGAAAAAATCATAGGGAAGGATAGGCACCTTTGTTGCATTATTTGAAATTGTTGAATGATATGAAAGAAAAGTTGAGGAAAGAGGATTGTATCAGAGCAATTAAGAATTATGAAACTAACCATCTAGTAGAAAACATAGAAATTATCCAAAGCCAGAAACATAATGTATTTTAAAACAAATTATGATCGTAATATTCTATTGAATAATTCAGAAAGAAACCAATATGTGACATGGAAAACATATTACAAAAGAGACACTTCACCAAAAAGATATGCCACAGGAATCCTGAGAAGCTTGACTTGTATTACTGAAATTTGATTAAAAGAGGCTTTGTGAGATGCTCTACAATGTTGTTCTTTCTAACAGGTCTCAACTGATCAACCCCTATTACATTTAAATTATATAAATATTATCTCCCAGGATCAAGAGTTTGAATTCAACAACCTGACCAAAAATAGAAACAAATCCCTGGAAATCTTGAATTGTTTGCCATGAAAGATGGGCCAAACTACTAAAAATGGGGGCCCACTAAGACGCTTGTATCTCCAAATATGTGAAATATGTGAACAAACTGAAAGAGGTTATTGTATATGAGTCCGCATTGAGAAAATACCTCTTTATGTTTTCCCAAATTTATCTCCATATCTCCAAAACATCCGCCGCAAGATCATGACCAAAACAGGAAAAAATGGAAGCCTGAAAAATAGGGCTCAGAGATGGCTTCGATTCTCCCAACTGCTGAGACCTGTGTAAATTATGGGAGAGTTTATTGTTCTTCCACCTGTGCTGAAAAAAAACCTCTCTCACACTTTCAAAATCCATTCCCATTTTCCTTATGTTCTCTTTTGAATATGATGTGTTGAATTGTGCCAAAAAACAATTTTTTATTTTTGGGAAGGTAGTTTTGAAGGAGAAAGGTGGTATTTCGGAGGCCCCTAGGGTGGTAAGTGGTATTAGGGGGAGGGGGTCCAAGTTCAAATGATGGTGACAATTGTCTACGGTGGTTTTTCATATCGTACCCCCTTTTGGTTGAGTGATGTAAGGGGGGGAGGCCCGATATATGGGGAAAGGGCGTAGGTGTTAGAACTTTATGATAGTTTTAAATTTAATTTTCTTTATTAATTCATTTTGTCTTTATTATTTGTTTTTTAATTTTTATTTATTATTTATTTTTAGTTTTTAAGTGTATTAATTTGTTTTATTATATTTTGTTTTAATGTTTATTAAGTGTTTTAATTTTGTTTTTGTTTTTTATTTTTTTTTGTATGTTTTTAATGTTTTAATTATATAGTTTAGTTTTTATTTGTATTTTTTTTGTTTTATGTTTAATGTTTATTTATTCAAATTTTTAATTGTTTTATTATTAAATTTATTTTTACTATGTTTTATATTTTTAAATTGTTTTTTGGTTTTTATGTTTTATATTATTTTATTTTTTAATTAATGTTTAATTCTAATAAACTACCCTAATTGCTAATTTAATCAAACTAACCTAATTACTATTTATTAATTAATTTATCAATATCAAGCCTAACCTAGTTTTATTAGTCTAACTACACTAATTTATTTAAATTAACATTATTATGCTAATTAGTGTTAAAAAATGCCACTAACCATTTATTACTAACTTAATGTTTTTTATCCTAAGCTTGTTTATGCATGTAGGGACGAAAATGGTGGAGGTGTGAAAAATTGGAGGGCGAGGGCATGGAGGGTGCAACATGGTGATGAAGGATCGAGCAGAATGGTTGAAGGGAGAAGTGAAATCAATCGAGCCCAACAAACCAGATGTCTTCATCATGAGGGCAATGCCAAACATATAGTTGAAGAAACAAATCACCTATTATTATAGGACCCCAACACTGGGTTTTCCTTGGCTTACTGATAACCACACTCTGGGTTTTTCTGGATTACCCTCGACCATCACATCCTCAAGTGGTTTCTTCTTACCACAAAAAATACATCAAGTGATTTATGGCTGATCATGAACCTTCCTCTGTCACGACAAGTGGTTTTTTCTTATGACAAACCTTGCACTAAAAAGTGATTTTTAGAGCACCAAAAACTTTTCAACATTCAAATTATGGGGATACACTTGCCTCTTCTCGGCTTACAATAACATTAAATCAGATACATACAATTTCAAAATTTCAGTTCTAGCTTAATCTAGCCCTTATACAAACATAGGACCAAGACCATTTTCTTCCATCATCAAATATTTTTCAAGGAGGACCATTATACTTTTTAGGGATGTCATTTTTCATGGATTCATTGCCTTTTCATCTCAACACATAGTACTATTTATTTATCTTGCTTCTTTTTTCCTTCATTTTCATTTCCTTTATTTATCCTTTCACTTTTTCTTTGTGTCTTGATTTGTACTTCTCTTTGATGCTTCATTCCTTTTTCCTTCTCTTCTTTCTTCATTATCCTTGTCTTTTTTGCTTCATTTGTTCATGCTCAGGAGTATATCTACTTCAACTTTATTTCACCATCCTCTTGTTTCATGGAGTCTGAATCTTCTTCTCTTTTTATCTTTTTCTTTCCTTTACACTTAAAATTACATTCTTA
Organism: Picea engelmannii; assembly: GCA_009831015.1. Taxonomy (NCBI): domain Eukaryota; kingdom Viridiplantae; phylum Streptophyta; class Pinopsida; order Pinales; family Pinaceae; genus Picea; species Picea engelmannii. Next base: position 1,241,013 of record ML777127.1, read on the forward strand.
CAAAAATATGTTTCTCATTGGACTGCACAATGTCCAACAAAGAAAACTACGACCTTGGTTTGAAAAAATTAATTGACACACCAGTGTCATGATTTTCCATGTCTTTACATTTTACTTTGAAAATTTCGATGACTTCATTACATAAACATAATATTTCAAGTCACACTTTCGCTTAAATTGATTTTAATAAACTCTCAAACTTTAAATTGACTCAACACTTTACATCAATAATTCAACTTATTAAATAAATAATCTCAACTTTGACTCCTAACATCAATGATCCTTAAACATATCTCTTACTTTATCACTTACATGATTTTTTATATCAATTTGAAAAAGAAATTTATTACATAATAAATTTGGTTTCAGACTCTTAACTACTCTTTTCCCTTGACTCTTTACATCAATGAATGCTTCATTCTAATTTCATTTGTTTCTTAATTTTGAATGCTTACTCTCCACCAAAACTTAACTTTTACAACTTATCAAAACTTTATATACTTTGTCCATTTCAAAAAACTTCATTACATACATTGACAACCCTTTTAACTTAGTGGCAAACCCTTAACAAAATATTTTTACTTTCTCCATTTAAAAAAAAAATAAAAGAAATTGTGCACTAAGTCAAACTTTCCATGTCTAGAGTGTCACCCTTTCCTATTTTCTTCTTCATCTCAATGACCTCATTCCTTATACTGTTGTAATAGAGAGCCTCTTCAGATTGTTTATTTGCATATGTCCAACATTGCTCTCACTTTTGGTTGGATCTGTAATTTGTTTGGAACAACAAATGCCACATCCCTAACTAAATATCTTGTAGAATCCATATGGGAAAGTCCTTAAGCCTCCTTCTCGTTAACTCTACTAAGTCAAGGAATTTTTTTTATAGGCCACTCATCATTGTTTTCAGCTATCATGTTGATCAATCACACCTCTTTAGATGAAGGAAGAAACAAGAAGTGCCCATATCTATTCAAATTTATTCCATATATCACATTACACCCAACTATTTTACCAACAATCGTTGAAACACTCCTAAAAAAAGACTTTGCTTGAGATGAAGGAAACAAACAACAACATGAACCCAATGTACAAAATTGATATTTCACTAGTTATCCTTGAGATCCACTTAGAATGTGATGATATATTCAACTGAGGGTAGGATCCTTGAGTATTGCAGACCATTTATCGAGGCCAATTTTTTTATTCCTTGTGTAAGAGCCACCTCCTCCTCCTTTGTTTTCCACAGACATCACTATAATACACAAGCAATGGAACATATTCTCCACCATTTCATCCCTGTCTTCTCAAAACACTTTGACGATAACTCCTCTCTCTTTTCGTGGCATCTCACTCACAAGGTGGCTATTTTGTTAGTAATATTCCATGAGAAAAAATGTGGTAATCATCATAGTCGAATTCATATCCTACTGCCCTAAGTCCAACCATGGTTGTCCCATAAGTCTTATACAACTTGGTATCCCCAATTTCCAGGGATAACTAGGAGATGATGTATCGAGGCCCTCAGGTTGCATACATGGAGTACCAAGAGACATATGACTAACAACATCCACTTGCACATACAAAGAACCACTTCAACACTACACATCCTTAGTTCATCATGATGGCATTCACCACATCAAATTGCTTCCAAATGATTATGGGTCTTGATCCATGAGGTACAAGTCAAGTATTGTGGTAAGTATCACTTTAATGCTTGAGGCATTTGAGTATATTTCATTTAAAGGTGTGTTTGATTATAGAACATCTGCTTGGAAATTATGATCTTTTCCCTGTTTCACTTTGGTGGTTGAAATTATTTCCTAGCAAGTGGTCACCCTTGGGGATGGGTTTTCTATTGGGAGGTCTCCTTGACAAGTCATCATGCCATTCCCAATAATACTTATCATTTTTCATACTTCATCCTTTTCATCTCATCTTTTTGGATTTTTGGGTGTATTGACCCAAGAAGGGATTGTACCTCATTTCATGGGAAGAAGGGGCTGAAGGCCCAAAGGGAATTTAGTTGGAAAAAGATAAAATAAAAAACTATTACCTTCCATATACTCACCCAAAGAGGTCTTGATAACAATGAAACGTTTCTCTTAATAAAATCAAAGACCTGCAAAAGAAAATACACATATATAAAAATGTCCCACTTGTTGAGGGATCTACACAAGTGTGTTGCAAGATTTTCTTTACCCATAGGACACTCTGTGTATCTCTCCCTTCAAGTGACACTATGGTACTGCCCCCCAAGATTTATGTTACCCATTGGGAGTACTCAGTGATTCTGAACTTTAATTAATTAATGGAAAATAAATGGGCTTGGAAAAAGGATTCATTGAAAACAAAGGTGCAACACACCCTCTACAAAGGCACCCATAAATGAGACACTACGAAACCTTGTATGTCATGAACCCCATGCCCAAAAGTATTACCCCCATCCACTTCATATTCTCCACATGACTTAGAGAGGGTTACACCTAGGAACAAATCCTTGACTTAAGGACTGATTGACCCAATAGGTTACCTTGTCAACCATCCCATACCTAAACTTGCAAAATGGCATATGGGATTTGAGAACTTGTTTAATTTGATGAGGTAGTTTTTGATGTACATGCTTAGGTGGCTCTTGTATTAAAAACTAATTTTATTTCCATGATGCTTTGACTTGATATAATTGGAGGGTGCAATGTTCTGAGATCCTTGGAGGGTGCACTTTTCTGTCTTTGCAGGACCTTATTGATGGACGTTTTAGAGGAACAATCCCAATTTGGGCCTTCATTGGGGCAGGAAGCCCACATGTTGGATGCCATGACCCACACCTTGGGACCAACTAGATGATGGAATTTTCCTTTGGAGGAAAGAGAGGACACCTTGGATAGTGACACATATCCCTCTTCCAGCCCAACGACTTGCTTGGGAGTTCTTACGCAACTTTTCTAGGCTTGACGTCTTGTTTTGGGTCTAGGGCATGTGGTGGTTGATGGACACTTGACACTTTTGGATGGGCGGACCCCTTTCACTATGGATGAGACACTTGGATTGAGGACACATGGCCTTTGGAGGCCTATCACTTTCTCCTAACCCCAATGACTTCACTAAAGTGACAAAACGCCATCCTTTAGGGATATGCCATCATGTTTTTAGGGTTTCTTCATGTGCAAATTTAAATTTATCTTGTAAAGGGGTAAGTAAAAGAGGACAAACTCCTTAATTTTTGGTTTATCCTAACTAAATGTGGACAAACACTTTTAGTAATTTTTGTATAAATAAGGATCAAATTCATTTTTTTTTATCATAGCTCTCTCATAAGATAAGACTTACTCTCTCATTTTTGTAATAATTTTTGCGCTATACTTGGGAAATTTGGACTGTCTCCCTCTCTTGTGAAACTATATTTTTGTGTTTTCTCTTGGTATTTTGTGGATATAAGGTGGTGCTGAACTCTTGAAGGTTTGATTTCTTGCTTTGGATATATATTTCTTGGTAACCTAGGGTTTTCTCATGCTATTTTGTGGAATTGGTAGGGAAATTTCTACATTTTGTTGGTTTTTTCTTCTAGTTTCATTGATATTCTTGTTTTAAAACCTTGGAGGAGTATAAGAGCATACACCCTTTACCAAGCTACATTTTAGTTTCATTTTGGCAACTCATTTTTCACAAGGTTTTTAGGAGGAGTAAAAGGGATTACACCCTCCTACCCTTACCTTAGTTGGTTTTGCATGCTCTAGGAAGTATAAGGGCCTACACCCCTCTAGATATTGTGGAATAAACAATCATAACCAAGAATAAATTTACCCATAGATTAAAGTCACTAATCTGAAATTTGCATTGGAGAAATAAATTACTTGCATTGGAATGCATGATTTTACAAGATATTCAAATTGTTTGAAGTAGAATCAATTCTATATGTTATTAGCCTCTTTGAGACTCTAGGGAGTCATATTTGGAAAAGTATTTATTGATTCTGTAATACATTTGTTCTACAACCATTAGGTATGCAGCAAAACACTTTTAAACCCTTACTTTACTCACTGATCTACCATAAGAGTTTTCTTGGAAGTTGTCATTGATAATCTACTTGATATTGGCTAATTGTTGGTCAAGTTGTTTGTTGATTTCTTGGGGTATATTTTGCAACAGACATAAGGATGTCATAATATCTATTCAATAACATTACTCAAGAATCTTACTTTATCACTGAAGTCTTGCTTTATCATACTTGAGTTATAATAGTCAATGCTAGCTTAATCTCTTGCATCTTTACTTGAAATTTAGTGACATATTTAGCAGATTTTATTACCATTTAATCCCTGATTTATATCATTGTTTACTTCTGATACATAGGAAAACACACTTCACTTGATTTTACATTTAAATATTGGGCTTGTATATTTGTCTTTTTTCTTGTCTTGGGTAGGTACAATTCTCTTCTGTAGGTACTCAAGTCTCTGGAAACCATTTACCATCACCAAGACTAATTTTCAAACCATCTTCCATTTCTTAGCTTGAAGCATAGGGGCATCACCTTCGATTACTCTACTTTCAATCTCATTTCCCCCTAGGGTAACCAGGGATACCCCCCTTGTGTAGGATTTATCATTCACTAAAGAGAGGGGAGTACCTATATAAGGTGATAGTGGATAGGTATTCCTAAATTTATCACCATCATGTGGATTGGGTCGAGCTTTTTCCAACCTACAATTTGTGTGATAACACAAATATCTTCTCAAGTCTAGGAATTTTCTCTTTTAAACTCAAAGATTTTGATTCACATAATCTTCAATGTTGTTGATGCATGCTAAAAAAATTACAAAAATTAAGGGATATAATGTGTCATATAGATCAAATATAAGACATTCACATCAAGGCCTTTAGTCTGTCACGTGTTGATTCTCATCCATCACATTATCAATAATTTTGGGTGAATGCAATAGAGAGGGGGGGAATATATATTGAAAGAAATGACAATGTACGTTGAAATTAATGGGGAATCCTAGAACTGTATGTAATACAAAAGAGAAAAATAAAGATAATGAGGTCAAGATGCAACAAAAGGGGGTTGTACCATTCACTATTGTCAGAAATTCTTCATAGTTGGAAATATTAGCTGCACCCATATCCTTTGTTGGACAATGGTGTGCTCAAAGTTGTTGTATGAGTGTCGTAGATGATGTTAAATATATTCCCATATCCACAAGTACCCCTCATGGTTTCTGATGCCATTTCATCACCATAAACTGTTACATGAGATAATTCCCATGGCCCTGGTTGGTATGTCCTACTGTAGGAACCCCTAGCTTTTGTTGTACCCATATCACCGATGAGAGAAAATACTGCATCCAACATGCTACTTGATAAATGTGATACCTATATTGCTGATGAGAGAAAATAATGTAGACAACATTTCTACTTGAGAAATGTGAGACCCCATGGCATTCATATATTCTTCCAATTCCATTGCTATCCTCTTGATTTCCTTCCCTTGGTTTTGATGCCAAATTTTGGATTTAATAGCTTGCAACAAATCCTTACAAACATATACGAAGTAAGGGACACTAGGATTTTACAATAAACAAACCCTTGAAGGGGAAAATTATATTAAACGAACCATTCTTGTGTGTTTCTATTGTACAATTGGTCCCGTTATATAACAATAGGTGACCATAATGGCTATGTCATAATTAGATGTTTAGTTCAACCATATGCATATGCATAACTATCTCTAACAATATATCCTTAAATCTTTCCATGAATCTCTCAACCAATATTCATCCCTAAATTCCATTTTTTCCTCTCATCTTTGATTCTTCTGTAGACTTCTATGATTGGTCTACATTATTACAAATCCATCATATTGTTCATGATTCACAACTAGGAGTTAATCCTTCAAAATAATCTTCAAATGCATATACTAGATCTACAACATGGATATATTCCATGGAATTTGTTACATGTGTTGTACCTAGGGATTACAATGTGATTAATCTCCCACACAAGAACCACAATTACATATAGGGCTATAGACATGAGGTTTCTGATGGACCCTCGAATAAGAAGTGTTATCACTACATTCTCCAAGATGCCCTCAAATATTCAGAATATGCCATCTACAACTCCAAAATATCTAGATGTGATTTAGCAACCAATGTTGATGGTGTATTTTCTACCGAATATTCTATTTCTTAACACATGGTATATTAGTTCTATAATATCTTCTTATTGTAATCAAATATTTGCAATTTTTCAAAAACTAGTAGAGACTTTCATTGTGTCCTTTGGATGTTAGTTGGTGTACTGAATGTGAATCATTGTCATGGAAAAATAATTTCCCACTCTTCTTTCCTCCTTTGAACCCTCATTCTATTTCTATGGAAATCAAAGCCTCAAGAAAATGTTCCCTCAAATGGACTCTCGATAATATGGTCAATAAGGGAGAATGAGCACCACATGCACCTTGAAGAATCTCTAGCTAGAATGGAAATGTAGGTATAATAAAGCCTAATCTGGGTGTTTGATTGACACAAACATGTTGCAGATTGCAATTGAAGAGGATGAACTATACAATAGATTTCTTTCTAGGTATACCACCATGCACTTGTTAAGCCAAAAGGAGGTAACATGATTTTTATTTTGGGACTTTGTAGATTTTTCTATCCCACATAGGAAAGGTAATAAAACAAATCATTCTTTATATTGAATATTGATCACTTAAAACCATAAGAAAAAGAACCAATGAGGGGTATTTAGTGAATTATACTTGTGCATATTGTCTTCATTCTATAACATTGTCAATAGTGAAAAAATATTTGAGTTGTTTCCCATGGGTGATGGTGAAAAAATATTTTAGTTGTTTCCCAGGGGTGATATTGTGGATATTTAAAACAAAAAATGTATTTCTTTTTTAAATGTTCTACCCTTATTTTTAAAAGATGCATTTACTTCGTCTAACCCCTTGAGAGGGAAGTTTTGGAAATTTCCATCAAAGGTGAAGGAAATGGGACTCCCTCTAGATTGAGTTAATAAGCATTAATATTTTCAAATATTAGGAAAGTTTTGAAAGAGATGAGTTTTGATGCAGGAGAATCTCTCCACCCTAGAAACACACCAACATTCCATCACATCATCACGCATTCAAGGAGGGGAGAGTCACCGACCCTCCCATTTTTTAAATTTGTAATATGATCCTGTACGGATTTATGTTGTCAGGTTGAGTAAAGACAAGCCATGCCTTTGTACATGTAGGAGATAAGGTCACCTTTAATGGCTCACATATTGATGGCTCTAGATTCAATTCAGACTAGATGGTCATTAAATAAACTTCAATGTAATGGATGAGGTTAGGTTAGTTGGAGGGAAATCTCGTGGAGCCCCTCTTTTGTAAAAATATCATGGTATAAAAATTCATTAGTGGAGAGATTAGGAAGGGATGAGCGAGTAGAGAGATCAAGAGAGGAAAGGAGAGAAGAGATCCGAGATTCTACTGCAGTCCGAGATTTTGTACACACCTGTAATAGACATTAATATTAATACAAAGAGCAGTTTTTCTGCTTATGAGTTTTATGTGTTTTTATATGTTCTATGAATGTTATCTATGTGTTCATTTATGTTGTATATGTATGATAAGTTTTCATGTGTAGGAGAAGATAGAATCCTCTATCTGTGAGTTTGTTGAATCGTTCTGGGTTCTTTTGGATAAGTGCAAGGAGTGCACGATAGAGTCTTGAAACATATGTGAGCTAGCGCAAGGATTTTGCATTTGAAATTCAAGTCAAATTTAGAGAAGAGTGTGCCAGGAGGGAACACTAGAATAGTTTACAAACTCAGAAGGATCCTCAAGGTTGTTGAATACCTTGGAGGAAATTCTGTGCAGGAGAAAGAACAATAGAAAGAGTTGTTGAATACTTTGTGGAAGCACTACTAGGTGGGTATCAAGCAGGTGAAATTGTGAACAAGAGAACTCAACTTTGAGTTTATAGAGAAGAGTGTCAAGGCGAAGACGCGACATAGTTGCTGAATACTCTGTAAGCTCAACAAATAGTGCTTTGATAAAGTACAAGAAGTGCATGAGACTAACACATTCTTGAGTGTTGGAGAGGTTGAGAGAAACATAGTTACTTAACACTTTGTAGAGATCTCCAAGGTGTTCATTGAGAAGATGCAGGGAATGCATCAATGAACCTGAAAGAGATTAGGATTCTGGAGGAAGACCTGTGCAAGGAGTGCACGAGGTCAACACTTAGACAAAGTGTTGAAAGTCTGAAGACACCCAAAGGTTCAGAGGAGTGCAGGGAGTGCACATAGAATCATACTTGTTCCAAGTGCATAAGCTCAGGAGGACGAGCATTAAAGTGCCAGGAGGGCGCAAGAAATAATTTGAAGGAACCCGAGGTCTGAGACCCCTAGGAGATTGAGAAATTTGAATCTCAGAAGGAGTAGTGAAAGTTTTCACGCAGAGTGTAAGTGTGCATCAGAGACAAAAGTCCACCTTAGTTAGAAAATATTAAGGAGGGATAGCATTCCCAGAAGCAAAGTCGAGACCCAATAGTCAGACTTGTAGGAGAAAGAACGAAGACCATAGACTTTGAATATTTTCCAATTCTTCCAAGCTGGGAGAAAATCCAAGATCAGGCGGAGGAGAAACAATATTCGTCAGATCATCTTTCGAAAGAGATCTGGACCATTAGATCTACGTCCAGACAGGTGGAGTGCACAGAGAAGGAACATATCCTAGCCGTCGGATCTGAGCATGGAGGACCCACAACCATTGGATCCAAGTAAATGCACATGCATTAACCCTTTTAAAAGTGCACAATAAAGAGAGATAACCAAAGCCCCGAAGTCCCGAAGTGGATCGGGACTGTCCATCATCTGGAGGAGACAGGTGGAAGAAGATCTAGAAGTATGGAATAAAAGAACTCTAGGAGAACCTAGGTGAGTAGAGTGTGAAATAATTGAAGCTCCAAAGGTGGAGTAGACCCTGGCCTTTGGTCACCAAGAGACACACGTCATCATATTGTGCAGTCAGGAGCATCAACACTCCAGAAGATTTAGTGTGTGGAGTTTGCAGAACTCTCGAACTCATGAAGAGTGGAGTAGATCCTAAATGTTGATTGTCAGGAGGGACGTGGCAGAAGCTCCTAGAGTTTGTGAGAAAAAACTTTGGAATAATTGTGTGGAGAAGAGAGCCATCCTCGCGAAGTCGTGAAGAGCAAAGTGAATATGAACCATTGGATATAAAAGGAAACATGGTGGAGATCTGCATGTTTTAGAGGAAAGGTACTCCAAAAGAAAGAGGAGAGTAGTGTAGGAGGACACTTGAAGGCCGTAGTGTTGATGTCATCTTAGTTGTCCATTGGGAAGGGACACATGGTAGAAGATATTCCAGTATAGAGGAAACTAATCTAGAGGATTTATGGAGTGTACATGCGGATTCGGCCAAAGCCTGAATCCCGAAGGAGAAGACTGAGTCATAGATCTCAACGAGGAACGAGGACCGTTGATCATGTTTCCATGATTTCAGAGTATTGTGTTTCCATGATTTCAGAGGATTGTGCCTCTAGAAGAATTGGACGCAACATGAAGTGAAAACATTCGAATCCTAGAGCTCCAAAGCACCCTTTGGGTAAGTTCCAAGTCATAGTTGTGGTCATGTAAAGAAGAAGGGGCCTAGTGGAAATTTATTTGGGTTCCAGCAGGGGCCCGAAGAATCGATTCGAATCAAGTGACTAAACGATCCTAGACAGGGAGGTCGAGAAACCCATAGGAGGGGAGGGGGTCTACGTCAAGTGGTATCAGAGCATGATTTCTTTTGTAGACCGTAGATGAAGGAGATAAAGTAAATAACCAAATGGTATAAGAAGTTTAAGTTTGCTTGTAGACAACAGGTGAAGGAGGATTACATAGTGTAATACTATGTGAATGATGGTTTCATGTGTGCAACAACAAATGGACAGCCAAGTGGGTTGTAGGGAGAAGTTGGAGATACTCTTGATTGCAGGGTAATCCATAGACTTGCCAGAAGGGAAGGAAGAGGGTGAAAATGGATACTGAAGGCCATAGGTGTGGCCATGATAAATACCACCAATAGATGAAGAAAGAAAAGATAGATAAATATCTCAAGGAGATAAGAGAAAAAATAGAGAGGCTGACATTGAAGATGCAGAAGGAGGCCAAGGTGCGTTGGAGGTATGAGTGGCCTCTGAAAAGGAAGGAAAGGTGGCATGTCTAGAATTTGGTGTCTAAAAGGAAACAAAAGGTAATAAGGAGATGGGTGAGGGAAAATGAAACCCTCAGTGATGTACTGGAAGTGGTTCACATTTGTGAGCCAGAAGTTGGAAAAATCCTCAGTGATGAGTAAGAGAAGAGATCAAAACATCTCATGAGATTCTAGGAGGGAATTGATGAAGGTTCCTATTGAAAAGTGGGAAATGAGATGATATCAGTTGATCCGATAGAATTCTAGAAGGGAATAAGAGAAATCCCAAATTTCCAGGTGGGCAGAGGAGAAAAGATGAACTCAAGTGAGAGTTCATATCAACAAGGAGTGTTGATGGGGGTGGATCAGGGGTGTGTTCTGATCATTGGAGGAATTCAAATATTCCTTCCAACTAGCCAAGAATAGGATAGAATAGGTGTTTCTGATGCAATAGAAAGGAAATCAGGTATGACTTTCATAGAGGAGAAAGAGAAGACATTACAGTTTTCCCAAGAGGTAGAAGAAGAAGAGAATTCTTAGGAATGGCTCAAAATTTTCATCCAGGAAGCTGAACAAAATATGACTACAACACTGAAGCCTGCAACAAAAGAGGAAGCATACAACCGTTGAAATTACTAAGACAACTGAGAGGGGTGGGGGGGTGAATCAATTGTTATTATGCTTAAACAATTTTAAGTCTATTAATAAATTCTTAATCTTTCTTCAAGTGATCATCAACATTATACAACATATGGACAATAAAATTAATGAGCATCAGTCACACATAAGGTATACACAGAGATATATTTTCATGAGGAAAACCATAAAGGGAGAAAACCTCTTCTTCTTCGAAATGATAGGCAGTCTTTTAAGTTCTATACATCATCTATAATTGAGCACCAACTCAATGTGAGGCTGCTACCTCTGTTTTACAAGATCCAACTTGTTTGAGAGCACCAACTCTTTGGTTTCTCTAGCACCAACTCCCTTAATGTTCCAGCACCAACTGGATGGAAGCACCAACTTCCAGTTACATAGGCTCCAACCTGTATAACAGAGAACACTTTTTCTCCCTTGCACCACCCTGCCACCCTGGTTTCTCTGGCTGCAACCAGATGGAAGCTATAGCTCTATGTGTTCAAGCTCCCACTTGAACCTCTGAGGACAATAGTCCTCCCTAGCACCTCCCAACCACCCTGGTTTATAAATGGATAATTAAACAACCAACTACATAGATAAATCGATTCTTACCACTTATTCTCTGTTCTGTAAATCTGGTCTTCTTCTAACTGTTCTGCAATTCTTCTCTTCCTTTGTATGTTCTGCAATTTTTCTCTGCTTCAACTTGTTCTATCATTCTGCTATGCTTCAACTCTTTTCCTCATCTGTTACTCTTCTCTAAGTTTTATCTCACACTATGCATATTCTCAGTCTCACACTGCACATCCTGTGATTTTCCCTTTCTTACAGTTTAATTCATTTTTCGTCCAGAACAACCAACTGCATACAATCTATATATTTTTCTTTTATACACCACTCCCATAGCCGTTCTCCTTCGAATCTTCTAAGGAAAAAGAAAAATCATCTAAGAAACTGAAACGCCAACCGATCAAGAATCATGAATCAGTTTCACTAACAGATTTGTAACTGATAAATTAACTGTGAGCGAGAATAGTAGCCCTCCGATCATATTCAAGTTTATCTGCACCATTAGATTAACTTTATTAATCTTGCCTTTAAATCAGGTTTTGGCATTCCTGTGGCCAAGTATCTCGACACTTCATATCGCAATCTCCAAAACTCTGATACAGAGCTTTTCTGCGCTAGCTACTTCCTCAATATGACCAAGGCCATGAACAAGTGCTTATGCATAAAGTGCTTTTCGCGAATTCTCATTTCATGAATCTGGAGATGAGGCATCTCGACTCTCCAAGTCGCGATCCCCGAAACCCTGAAATGGAGCTTATATGAACTGACTCCTTCCCTTCTCGTGACCACTGGCGATGACCATATGCTGTGCCAAAAGGCACTTCATATTTTGCGAGTTTATAAACTTCATTGAGTTTGATCGACGGTTTAAATATCCATAGATTTGATGGTCCAGATCTTATTGCAATCTCGCATATCATGAGTTTCCACACCATGCTCCATTGACTCCAAGTCAGGGACTTTTCCTATGATTCGACGATCCATATTTGATCTTAATTCAATGGCTCATATCATATCGCGATTTCGCATCTTGCAAGTTTCCACACCATGCTCCATTGACTCCAAGTCAACGACTTGTCCTATGATTCAACAGTCCAGATCTGATCTTAATTCAATGGCTTAGATCATATCATGATTTCGACGTTCTTGAGGTTATGTTTCTTGCATCTCCAAGTTGTGATTCACGAAAATCCGAAATGAAGTCGGATCAACGGTCCATATCACACCTTGATCTGACGGCTGCAATTAAATCGCGATTTCATATATCGCAATTTCGGTGGTTATATTTCTTGCCTCTCCAAGTTGCGAGTCGCGAAACTCCGAAATGGAGTCGGATCAATGGTCCAGATCACACCTTGATCTGACAGCTGCGATTAAATCGCGATTTCACATATTGCGATTTCAATGGTTATGTTTCTTGCCTCTCCAAATCGCGAGTCGCGAAACTCCGAAATGGAGTCGGGTCAACGGTCCAGATCAACACTTGATCTGATGGTCATTGAGAATTGTAAATGGGATCCAATGATTAGAAATGTTGCTTCTCCTCCTGAGAAGTCCCGATCAACACTTGATCTGACAGTCATCGGGAATTGTAAATGGGATCCAATGATCAGAAATGTTTCTTCTTCTCCCGAGCTTACTTTGTTCCACTTACTCTGATCTTGCCATTGATGATATGCCAACAATCCTCTGCACTATCTCTTCTGAGCTTATTTGAATCTTCTCTACAACATATTCTCATAATGCCCATCTATTACATACTTTATGTACTCATTCCATCTTCACTATTGTACTTTCCATCAATGACAAGTATACAAGCATGCACTGTCTGTTAAATATTTGCCAACATTCTCCCCCTTTGGCATTGATGGCAACACAAGCACCCACATGCATTCGAACTCTCTTCCCAAACTCTTTTCTCCCCCTTTGACATCAATGTCAAAGAAGAAACATGCTCCCCTTGAGCTATTGCAAAACATACTCCCCCTGTCAACTATGAGCATCTTGGAAATACACCAGATATTGAATAAGTACTCCCCCTGACTAGGTGATAGATTAGACACAAGAAATTATAACCCCCAACTTTTGATGAAGATATCCAAAAGGGGTTGCTGCTAATGGTTTTGTAAATATATTTGCAATCTGTTCTGTAGAAGGTATATAATTCAGTTGAACAATTCTGTTTATAACTTGTTCTCTGAGAAAATGGTACTTTATTGGAATATGCTTAGTCTTGGAATGAAGAACAGGATTCTTGGAGACACTAATGGCACTGGTGTTATCACAGTGAATTGGAATGGGATCAATGTAAGTTACCTTCAAATCTGCAAGAGTTTGTATCATCCATAAAATTTGTGTGCAACAAGTAGCAGTAGAAATGTATTCTTCCTCTGTAGTTGATAATGAAATGGATCCTTGATTTTTACTAAACCATGCAACTAATGAGTCACCCAGAAAGAATGCTCCTCCACTGGTTCTTTTTCTCTCATCAACACAGTTTGCCCAATCTACATCTGAATAAGAAGTTAACTGGAAATTCTGATTTCTAGGATACCACAGACCATAAGTCATTGTTCCCTTCAAGTATTTAAATATCCTTTTGACAGCTACCAAATGACTTTGTTTAGGAGCAGACTGATAACGACCTACCATTCCAACAACTTGCGTTATATCAGGACATGACGCTGTGATGTACAGAAGACTGCCTATCATAGATCGATATGACCTTTGATCAACATCAAGTGAAATATCATCTTTACTCAGCTTGGAACCAACCACCATAGGTGTACTAATAGGAGAGGAATCCTCTATCTGAAATTTCTTTAACATCTCTTTCAAATATTTTTCTTGAGAGATAAATATTCCTGCGGAACTCTGTTTTACTTGTAAGCCACGAAAATATGATAGTTCTCCTATCATGGACATCTCAAACTCTGTTTGCATAGAGTTATCAAACCACTGGATAGATGATTCATTAGCACAACCAAAAATAATATCATCTACATAAACCAAAACAAATAGTAAATTATCACCTTCAGACTTAATGTAGAGATTGTTGTCAACAATACCTTTCTTAAACCCTTTGTCTTGTATAAATTTGTCCAGTCTATAATACCAAGCTCGTGGTGCTTATTTCAATCCATATAAGGCCTTCTTCAGCTTGCAAACATGATTAGGATTATCTGTCAATGAGAATCCTTCAGGTTTCTCCATATATACTTCTTCTTCTAGATCTCCGTTTAGAAATGCTGACTTAACATCCATCTGATAAACTTTAAAGTTCTTATGACATGAATAAGCAAGAAACATTTGGATGGCTTCCAATATTTCCACTAGTGCAAAAGTTTCATCAAAGTCCTAACCTTCAACTTGCACATATCCTTTACAGACCAATCTGGATTTGTTTCTAACAACTTGCCCTTTTTCATTCATTTTATTCTTGAACACCCATTTGGAACCTATTACATTCTTATCTTCAGGTCTTGGGACAAGCTCCCAAGTATTGTTCTTTTCAATTTGATCAAGCTCTTCATTCATTACTCTAATCCAATCATCATCCTGGCTAGCTTCCTAAATTTTTTTAGGTTCAGTCATAGATAAAAAGGAAACATGAGATTGTTCTGAGTCTTTAATCAATTTCCTTCTTGTCTGAACTCCTTTATTTATATCCCCAATTATCTGATTTTTAGGATGATTCTTTCTAATAATTTTGAGAGGTGATTTTGCTTCTTTCTGCTGATTTGTGTCAGTCTGAGTATTTGTATCTTCATCTGATTCAAATTCTTCCTTTTCTGATCCTTGGACCTATTCATCTTCATCTTCAACTATATATTTTATTCTTGGTTCAACACTGCTTACATTTCCGACTGGGATTTCTTCATCAACTTTTATATCTATACAATCAACTAGTTTATGCAGTCTCTTATTGTAGCATCTGTACCCTTTACTATTTGTAGCATAACCCAAAAAGATACCTTCATCAGCCCGATCATCATATTTGCCAATATTTTCATCATTGTTCTTGATATAACATTTACTCCCAAAAACTTTAAAATTCTTGATTGAAGTAGGTCTTCCAAACCATAGTTCATAAGGGGTCTTTTCAATATGTGGCCTGAGATGAGCTTTGTTAAGGATATGAACAACTGTATGAATTGCTTTCACCCAATAAGTCTAGGGTATGTTCCTTTCATTCATCATTGATCTTGCCATTTGTTGTACTGATCTATTCTTCCTCTCAACAACTCCATTTTGTTGTGGAGTCCTTCGAATTGTGTACTCTCTTTTGATCCCATGTTTATCACAAAACTCCTTGAAGTTCCCTGAACTAAACTCTCCTCCTCTATCAGACCTTACTGCCTTTAATCTTTTTCCTATTTGATTCTTAGTCAAAGCCTTAAACACTTTGAATTTTTCAAATGCTTCAGATTTTTCTTTCAAAAAGGCAACCCAAGTTAGTCTAGAATAGTCATCAATAATAAACATAAAGTAATTTTATTTTCCTGTACCTTCTTTCCTTGATGGTCCACATAGATCCATATGTACTAACTAGAGAGGTTTTTCTGTTGAAGGAAAGTTTTTAGATTTGAACTGAGTGCAAGTAAGCTTTCCTATCTGATAGGGTTTACAAACAGAGTCATATGGCTTTGATATCTTCGGAAGATATTTTACTGCCCCAATGTTTCTGAGTTTGATTATGTGATCAAAATTTAGGTGACCAAGTCTCCTATGCCACAACCAACTTTCATCATATTTTCTTAAGTGACATTCTTATTTTTCTTCTTTTAATACATAGACATTGTTTTATGTTCTTATACCTTTTGCAACTAGCTGTCCTGAATCCATAGATTTTATTCTACAGTCTTTAGAGGTAAAAAAAACTTCACACCCTCGGTCACAGACCTGACTGACACTAAGAAGATTATGTTTAAAACCTTCTACAAACAACACATCTTGAGCTTTCCTTTTTCCATTACTCAAACTTACAATTCCTTTACCTTTTATCTTTCCTGGTGCATCATTTCCAAAAGTTACATTCCCTGATTTACTATCACTTAGAGTTAGAAACTTACTTTTGTCTCCAGTCATGTGTTTGGAGCATCAACTGTCAATATACAAGGGATTATTTTTCCTTTGGATTGATAGCACTAGTCCACACTTGTCATCTACTTTCTTCTTCCAAACTTTGACATTTTCAGTAGTGGGGATCAAATCTGACTTGTAATTCTTTAAGTTATAGTCTGCAGCTTTATGTCCATAATTGTGGTAGTTGTAACATTCTGGTTCACTAAGTAATAGATCATAATAATTGTTATGCTTATAATTGTTGTTGCGTTTCACCTGTTTCCTTCTCCCAGTCATCACATGATTTATTTTCTGTGATTGTTTGTTGCTTGGTTGTCTCAATCTTTGTTGTGGAAGATAGTTATTCATTGAATATCTTGATTGTTCATATCTAAATCTTAAAGAGCAGTTTATAGCTTTGTGACCAAAATTAGAGCAGAAAAGACAATAACCATAGAAAAAATCTTTGTACCTTGAAAACATCTTTCTTCTTTGAGGAGGTCGATTTCTTTCATGCCGATAATCTTTTTGATCTACAAATTCGGTTGTGGTGCTTTTTCTTTCATTCCTTCTTAGTGGCTAATTTTCCTTCTTTGTTTCTGCAGAGTGACTGTTGTCAATGTTTGAGGATTTGACAAACTTGATAGATTCTGTATTACTTGGATGATCACTACTTGATCCTTCTTCATATCCCAATCTAGCTTTCAATTTTGAATTTCTTTACTGATTTAGAATGGAGGTTAATCCTTCCGAGGCTTTAATACTTGGCATATTTTGATGATACAATCCCTTAAACTTGTCCATTTCATTTCTTTTTTTTACTATCTCTTATTCTAAGGCTTCACAATTGGCTTTCTTCTCTGACAACTGTTGTTTTAGTATGTCTTCTATTTTCTTTGCCTCTTCTAATTTCACTTTCAGCAGGGCAAAGTCTTCATCAGGCTGTTTACTGTCTTTCTCGAACTGTATCAATAATTTTTTTGCTTTCTGTTCTTAATTCTGAGTCTGTCAATTTCTTCCAGTGCACTGATCAGTTCTCCTTCCATATCAACCACAACTTGTTCATCATTATCATCGATGCCTATGATTTTATTATCATAATCCTCTTTGGCCATAAGCATGAAGTCATTTGCCTTATCGTCACAGGAAGAGTCATTATCAGTGTCTTCTGAGGAGTTGTCATTGTTTACAACCAAAATTTTCTTCTTATTATATTTCTTATATTTGTACTTATTTTCATCATCAGAGTTCTGATCCTTTTTCTGATGGGGACACTTAGATGCAAAATGAACTATCTTGCCATAGTTAAAGCATTTGAAGGGCAACTTCCCTTAATATTTTCTTGATCCTTTATTTAACCTTCTCACAAATTTTGCCTCAATATCATCTAATTCTGAATCAGTATTCTTGTCTGCTTTAAAAGATGTTTCTCTAGTATTGGATTTATCTTTGTTAATTCTCATTTCATATGCAGTTAGAGTTCCTAGGAGTTGATCAATGGACAGAGTTTTAAGATCACTAAGTTCTTCTATTGCAGAGACTTTTGAATTAAATTTATCAAGCAGAGATCTTAAAATCATTTGAACTAAAAATGGTTCTTCAATCTTCTCACCAAGACCCTTCATGGCATTTACAAGTTCTTCAACTCTTAAAAAATACTTGCTAATTATTTCATCTTCATTGATCTTTAATTGTTCAAATTTTAATCTATATGTTTGAAGTTTGTCATCTATTACTTTCTCATTTCCTTCATAACTGCTAATAAGTTTATCCCACATTGCTTTGGCAATTTCAAGATGCATCACCTTTACAAACTTAGCTTCAACAAGTCCATTCAAGATAGCATTCATTCCCTTAGGATTAAAACTAAACTCTAACTTGTCTTCCTTGGAGGCTAACACAACAAGATTTGTATATCTAGTCTCTACTACATCCCAAACATCAACACCCAAGGCCATTAAGTATGTTCTCATTCTAATCTTCCAGAAGGAAAAAATTGTTCCATCAAATAGAGGGGGCTTAGAGGCTGAAGTCCCTTCATGACTTGTCATGTTTAAGCTTACAGATCTACCTTTGAATAAAAGGAACCAGCTCTAATACCAATTGTTGAAATTACTAAGACAACTGAGAGGGAAGGGGGGTGAATCAGTTGTTATTATGCTTAAACAATTTTAAGTCTATTAATACATTCTTAATCTTTCTTCAAGTGATCATCAACATTATACAACATATAAATAATAAAAGTAATGAGCATCAGTCACACATAAGGTATACACAGAGATAGATTTTCATGAGGAAACCCATAAAGGGAGAAAACCTCTTCTTCTTCGAAATGATAGGTAGTCTTTTAAGTTCTGTACATCATCTATAATTGAGCACCAACTCAATGCGAGGCTGCTACCTCTGTTTTACAAGCTCCAACTTGTTTGAGAGAACCAACTCTTTGGTTTCTCTAGCACCCACTAGAAGGAAGCACCGACTCCCTTAATATTCTAACACCAACTGGATGGAATCACCAACTTCCAGTTACATAGGCTCCAACCTGTATAACAGAGAACACTTGTTCTCCCTTGCACCACCCTGCCATCCTGGTTTCTCTAGCTGCAACTAGATGGAAGCTACAACTCCCTGTGTTCAAGCTCCCACTTGAACCTATGAGGACAACAGTCCTCCCTAGCACCTCCCAACCACCCTGGTTTATAAATGAATAATTAAACAACCAAATACACATATAAATCGATTCTTACCACTTCTTCTCTATTATGTAAATCTGGTCTTCTTCTAACTATTATGCAATTCTTCTCTTCCTTTGTTTGTTCTACAAATCTGCTTTGCTTCAACTTGTTCTGTCATTCTGCTCTACTTCAACTCTTTTCCTCATCTGTTACTCTTCTCTGAGTTTTATCTCACACTGTGCATCCTGTGATTTTCCCTTTCTTACAGTTTAATTCATTTTTTGTCCAGAACAACCAATCGCATATAGTCTGTATATTTTTATTTTATACACCACTCCCACAGTTGTTCCCCTTTGAATCTTCTAGGCAAAAGAAAAACTGTCTAAGCAACTGAAACGTCAACCGATCAGGAATCATGAATCAGTTTCGCTAGTAGATTCGTAACTAATAAATTAACTGTGAGAGAGAACAATAGCCCTTCGATCATATTCAAGTTTATCTGCACCATTGGAGGAACTTTATTAATCTTGCCTTTAAATCAGGTTTCGGCATTTCGACATTCCTGTGGCCAAGTATATCAACACTTCATATCACGATCTCTGAAAATTCGATACAGAGATTTTTTGTGCTATCTCCTTCCTCAATATGACCAAGGCCATGACCAAGAGCTTATGCATAAAGTGATTTTCGCAAATTCACATTTCATGAATCTAGAGATGAGGCATCTCAACTCTCCAAGTCCCAATCCCTGAAACCCCGAAATGGAGCTTATCTGAAACAATTCCTTCCCTTCTCGTGACCACCGACGGTGACCATAGGCTGTGCCAAAAGGCGCTTCATATTTCACGAGTTTATAAACTTCATTGAGTCTGATCGATGGTTGAAATATCCATAGATCTGATGGTCTAGATCTTATCACGATCTTGCATCTCATGAGTTTCCACACCATGCTCCATTGACTCCAAGTCAGCGACTTGTCCTATGATTCGACGGTCCAAATCTAATCTTAATTCAATGGCTCATATCATATCACGATTTTGCATCTCCCGAGTTTCCACACCATGCTCCATTGACTACAAGTCAGCAACTTGTCCTATGATTCGACAGTCCAGATCTGATCTTAATTCAATGGCTCAGATCATATCGCAATTTCACATATCCCGATTTCACATATCGCAATTTCGTCGTTCTTGAGGTTATGTTTCTTGCATCTCCAAGTCGCGATTCGCGAAACTCCAAAATGAAGTCGGATCAACGGTCCAGATTACACCTTGATCTGAGAGATGCGATTGAATCACAATTTCATATATCGCAATATCGGTGGTTATATTTCTTGCCTCTCCAAGTCGCGAGTCGTGAAACTCTGAAATGGAGTCAGATCAACGGTCCAGATCACACCTTGATCCGACGACTGCGATTAAATCACGATTTTGCATATCACGATTTCGATGGTTATGTTTCTTGGCTCTCCAAATCGCGAGTCGTGAAACTCCGAAATGGATTCGGGTCAACAGTCGAGATCAACACTTGATCTGACGATCATCGGGAATTGTAAATGGGATCCAAAGATAAGAAATATTGCTTCTCCTCCTGAGCAGTCTTGATCAACACTTGATCTGATGGTCATCGGGAATTGTAAATGGGATTCAACGATCAAAAATGTTGCTTCTTCTCCTGAGCTTACTTTGTTCCACTTACTCTAATCTTTCCATCAATGATTTGCCAACAATCCTTTGTACTATCTCTTCTGAGCTTATTCAAATCTTCTCTACAGTATCTTCTCATAATGCCCATCTATTACATACTTTCTGTACTCATGCCATCTTCACTGTTGTACTTTCCATCGATGACAAGTATACAAGCATGCGCTGTCTATTAAATATTTGCCAACAACAACATGGAAGTTTTTTATATATACAAGGAAATGGAAGACTTGGAGAGAAGGGTAAATATGCAAATAAGGTGTATCCAAAAGGTCAGGTTGGAAATAGGTGAAGGAGCATACTAGTCGAGGGAACAATTGGAGGAAACTAGAGAGATGCCAACAGAGGAGATGACATAAGTCAATCTGTCAGAAGAAGAAGATGAGCAACAACTCAGTGGTGAGACTGTAGAGTTGGATTCTACAGCAGAGTGACCAGCTAGTGCCACAAAATAAGAAAACAACATGGGAGATCAGGATGATCTACCCATTGATAAGGAGGAAGTGTAGCAAGGAAGTCTACATGAAGGAAGCTAGCCAGTGGAAAAACTGGACAAAGAGATAGAATGAATTAGGAGGATGATGGTGAGGTTAGAAACATAAGAAGTTCGCAAGGAGAAGCTAAGAAGAGGAGAGCCTTCCATAGTAGCAGGGACGAAGAAGCAACAGTAGCAACAACAACAAAGCAAAGGAGCAAGAGGACAACTCCAAGGAAGATTTTTGTATCTAGGAGGATTTGAACACTAGGACAGAGGAGCTCATGAGCAGGAGCTCATGATTTTACTAGCAGTAGAGTATGATGTAGTAGCACCACTCCACCCTAGCAACGCGCCAGAATTCCAACACATCAATGTGCATTCAAGGAGGGGAGAGGCACCAACCCTCCCTTTTTTTAAATTTGAAATATGATCTTGTACATATTTATGTTGTCATGTTGAGTAAAGACAAGCCATGCCTTTGTATATGAAGGAGAGAAGGTCTCCTTTAATGAATGACATGTTGATGGCTCTA
This sequence comes from Picea engelmannii, assembly GCA_009831015.1. Taxonomy (NCBI): domain Eukaryota; kingdom Viridiplantae; phylum Streptophyta; class Pinopsida; order Pinales; family Pinaceae; genus Picea; species Picea engelmannii. The sequence goes on from ML777127.1 coordinate 1,262,878, forward strand.
GATTCATTTCAGACTAGATGCCCATTAAAGAAACTTCAATGTAATGGATGAGGTTAGGTGAGTCGGAGGGAAAGCTCATGGAGCCCCTCTTTTGTAAAAATATCATGGTATCAAAATTCCTTAGTGGAGGGATTAGGAAGGGATGAGCAAGTAGATATATCAAGAGAGGAAAGGAGAGAAGAGAGATGAGACTCTGTTGTAGTATGAAATTTTGTACACACCTGTAATAGACATTCATAATAATACAAAGAGCATTTTTTCTTGCCTATGAGTTTTCTATGTGTTTATGTGTTCTATGAATTTTACCCATGTCTTCATTTATGTTGTAGATGTATGATAAGTTTTCATCTGCAAGAGAAGATAGAATCCTCTATCTATGAGTTTTTTGAATCGTTCTAGGTTCTTTTGGCTAAGTGCAACGAGTGAACAATAGAGTCTTGAAACTTGTGTGAGACAACACAAGGAGTGCGCATATGATATTCAAGTCAGATTCAAATAAGAGAGTGCCATGAGGGTACACCGGAATAGTTTACAAATTCATAAGGAGCCTCAAGGTTACTGAACACCTTGGAGAAAATTATGCGCAGGAGAAAGCACAATAGACAGAGTTGTTGAATAATTTGTGGAAGCTCTACTAGGTGGGAATTGAGCAGGTGCAAGTGTGAAAAAGAGAACTTAGCTTCGATTTCAGAGAGAAGAGTGTCAAGGATAATACACCACATATTTTCTAAATACTCTATAAGCTCAACAAAGAGTGCTTTGAGAAAGTGCAATAAGTGCACGAGACCGACACATTATGGAGTATTGGATAGGTTGAGAGAAACAGAGTTACTGAACACTTTGTAGAGCTCTGCAAGGTGTACATTGACTAGATGAAGGGAACACATCAGTGAACCTGAAATAGATCAGGAGTCTAGAAGAAGACATATGCAAGGAGTGCACCAAGCCAACACTTAAAAAAAGTGTTGAAAGTATGAAGACGCCTAAAGGTTCAGAGGTGTGCAGGGAGTGCACATAGAATCAGACTTGTTCCAATTCCATAAGCTAAGGAGGACGAGCATTAAAGTTCCAGGAGGGCACAAGAAATAATTTGAAGGAAGATGAGGGCCGAGACCCTTAGGAAACTGAGCAAGTTGAAATCTCAGAAGGGGTAGTGCAATTTTTCATGCAGAGAACAAGTGTGCGTTGGAGACAAAATTCCACCTTATTTGGAAAAGATCAAGGAGGGATAGCGTTCCTGGAAGAAAATTTGAGACCCAACATTCAGACTCACAGGATAAGGAATGGAGGCCATAGCCTTTGAATATTTTTGAATTCTTCCAATCTGAGATAAAATACAATCTCAGGAGAAGGAGCAGCAACAGACGTTAGATCAGTTGTCTGAAGAGATATGGACTGTTAGATCTACGTCCAAACAGGTGGAGCGTGCAGAGGAGGAACAAATCCTATCCTTCGGATATGAGCATGGAGGACCAACAGTCATTGGATCCAGGTAAGTGCACAAGCCTTAACCCTATTGAAAGTTCTCAAGAGAGGGGGATAGCTGAAGCCTCGAAGTCTCGAAGTGGATTGGGACCATCCATCGTCCAGAGGAGACATGTGGCGAAAGATATGGAAGTCTAGAACAAAATCACTCCAAGAGGACCCAGGTGATCAGAGTGAAAAATATCTGAAGCTATGAAGGTGGAGAAGACCTCGGCCTTTAGTCTCCATGAGACATGTGTCATCATATCATGCAGTCTGGAGCAACAACACTACGGAAGATTCAGTGTGTGGAGTTTGCATAACTTCGAACTCCCAATATAATAGTAGATATTGAATGTTGATCGTCAGGAGGGACATGGTAGCAGGTCTGAGAGTTCGCAAGAAAGAACTTCAAAATAATTTCATAGAGAAAAGAACCATCCTCGTGAATTCATGAAGAGTGAAGAGAATCTAGACTATTGGATCCAGAAGGAAACACGACAGAGATTTGCATGTTTCAGAGGAAAGGTACTCTATAAGAAAGAGGAGATCAGTGTAGGAGGACTCTTGAAGGCTAAAGTCCCGAAGTCATCTTAGCCATCCATTGGGAAGGGACGCGTGGAAGAAGATTTTCTAGTCCGGAGGAAACCACTCTGAAGGATTTGTGGAGTGTACATGAGGATTCAGACGAAGATCGAATCCCGAAGGAGAATACTGAGCCGTATATCTCAGCGAGGAATGAGGATTTTTGATACTATTTCTGTGATTTCATAGGATTATGCCTCTGAAATAATTGGTTGTGGAATGAAGTGAAAACATCTAGAGCCCGAAGCTCTGAAGTGCCCTTTGGGTAGGTTCTTGGTCACATTCGTGGCCATGTGAAGAAGAAGGGGCCTAGTGTAAATTGATTTGGGTTCCAACTGGGGTCCGAAGAGTCGATTTGACTCAAGTGACTAAACGATCCTAGACTAGGAGGTCGAGCAATCCCTCAGAGGGGAGGGGGTCTGCGTCACGTTTAAAAGTTCTTATCATGAATTTGGAATTTGTATGAGTATATGGGTTACTTTTCACCAACTGAAATCTTATTGAAAGGGGATTTCCTTGTTGTGATCTTGAGTGCTAAGAGCTAGTTCTATCAAGGTTTTAATAAAAATAATTTTTTGTTGTTGTGGTAATTGTGTTCTAGATCTGCCTAAAATTTAAGTAAGGGGGTATAAGGTACATGTTGTATTTATGTGATTGTGTATGATTTTAGACGCATTATGGTGATTACGTGTCTAGTGTTTGACACATATTTAATCTGGAAAAAATACACATATGGTGTAACAAGACAAACAAAATATTGATCATTCAAAGCATGTAACAAAGAGAACTAAGTGTTCTTTATTCCTCAAATCTTCATTAAGAATTGTCAAAAGTTAAAAGGTCATAATAATTTATGGTCCATGTAAAATATGCTTCAATTGTTCCACGAAAAAATAGTTCAATTATTTTTTCCAGTCATAAGTCTGTTGAGTAATTGAAATTGAAGCATAAGGTGAAGTCATTGAATTATAAAATTAATGAAGTTGCAACCCCTTGTGAAAATTTTCATAAAGACTTGCTTGAAATTGAATAAGGAGGTAATTTTAATTAAAGTTTAATCATAGTAAAAGATCACTTTGCGGTGCATTATTGGTAGTGTTAGATACCCTAAGATATAAATAGGAATAAGTGAGCATGACATAAGAGAAAGTGAGTGTGATATAAAAGAAACAAGTGCAAGCAAGTGAGTACAAGTGAGCGTGACAAGTGAAAATAAAAAAAATGGGATAAGGAGGAAAGTGTTTGTAAAATTATATTCAAGAAATTAAAGAACTACATGAATCACTTGAATTGGATAATTGGATTTTTGATATTCACAAACAATTGGATATGTAGGATAAATTGACTGAAGCACTTCAATGAAAATTAATTGGAAAGGAGGAGAAAATTGAAAACATAATGGATGCAACTTGTGATACAAATAACCTCATACGAATGGATGATGTTCCTTGTGATAAAAATGATACAGAGACACCAAAATATATGGTTGATGATTCCTTAACTAGTCATGGGATGAAATTATACAATGAATTGATGAAGGTAAGTTTTTTTGAAGACGAGTCACAATAAGAAGCAAGGAGTGATACTGGAAGTGGAATTAGTGAAGGTAAACTTGAATTTTATTTTAAAGATAAAAAAGAAAACTGTCATGAATGAATGGAAGAGCATAAAATACATATTGATATTTCCAAGTCTATCATCATACCTCGGTAAGAAATCTATGATAACAAACATAGAACAAGACTTGGATATGATAAGGAAGTTACCTTTCATATTCTGAACTATTCTAGACCAATCCACTTCTATTGTACAATATTCCTTCAAGGATATTCCACTTCACCTATTTATGTTCAACATGAATATGCTTAATGCCAACATTTTCATCTAGTTGGTCATATGGAGATAGAGTACTTTCATATCCATCCTTGTTTTCATTGTGGGAAGACAAATCACCATTCAAATAAATGTCAAAAGAAGAAGAAGGATAAAAAGAAAAAAAAATCATTATGGTTGGATAAGCGCTTGGAGATGGAATCAATGAGGATTTTGAATAATTCCTACCATCTAGTTCAGACACAAGTACAGACATATTTTCTCAAAGAAGCAACAAAAACAAATGGATTTCAATCAATTGTTATAGATGATACTTTTGGTCATGACTAGGGCCCATTTTAATTCAAAATGAAAATTGACTCCCAATGGAACTCCCTTTTACCTTAAAGGGGGGAAGTACACAAATGAAATGAGAAATGTAATATATTGCACTCAAGGGGGGGAGTACACCGATGAAAACAAACTCTGTAACACCTTTAGGGGGAGTGTATTGTGAAAATAGTTAGTGGTCATTATTTATGAAATATGTATTGAAAAACAATACAAAACTCAAGCTTGGATCCCTTCCATAGAATTTTCACCTTGGACCTAACAAGGGGGGATAATAATAATGATAGCCATGATTCAAATTTAGAAGTCCTATCAATTAAAATTCAATCATAATTTGGGAATTCTAGCATAGAAATTGGTCTCCTCATTAGGATATATACAATTTTATAAAATTAAATCAATATATTTGGGAAGATGTAGCATGCAATACAAAATCCTCTCATTTCTCTTCAACTATTGATTCAAATTATGATCGACACCTAATTGTGTCTAAATTTAGAGAGAAAATTAATGATCCCATTTGTTCACTAGTAGCATAATGGTGATCATATTTGTTCATGAATCAATATGGGAATGTTCAAACATGGTAGCTATTCACTTCTAGAAATTTTGAAAGTTAATTTCAAATGAACCATTCAACATCCATATTAGTGGTTTTTCAAGAATATCTTCATCAAAGCTCAGTTTAGAAATTTCATATTGAAGACGAAAGATGATACTAGTTTATGCACTATTTATTGTTTCCTTATTGGTATAATTATTCGAGATTATGATTCATAGAGGGAATGCTACACTATGAGTCCTTATAAAATCACAAAGTTCTAGATCATATTCTTATGAGTTTCCATCCTTATCTAATGATGAGTTGTCATCATTATTCATTGATGATTTGTAAGTGATATTTAGATCTAGAGGTGGTCATATATATATATTGGTGGAAAAGGCTTTATATATATATAGATATGTAATATATATTAGTATCATGGGATTAATATATTTTTGAGATGTATAAAGCCTTTTCCACCAATATTCTTGTCTTGTGTCTCATTGCATAGTTTAACACACATGACCCTCCACACTCTTTAAATATAGATCATGGACCAATCAGGTGTTAAAACATAGACCAATAGCTATTAGTATCAAGGAGAAGATGAACTGTAAGATCACTTTATGTCTAGAACATAATCATGACCTTTATATTATATAAATAAAAATGTACATCAAAGAAATACACTTTACCTAAAGACAGAGTAGACCAAGTTTATATTAACTAACTCCTAAGTTTCTAAATATCCTCACATTTACAACATAGATATAAAAGTAAGGAACCTCATTCGTCAAAAACACAAACTAATCTAATGAAACCCATCATGCTCTAACTGTCCCAAATTATATTCCATCATTCATCAAAATTTTCATTGCTATAATTCTCAGTAGAGTCTTAAAAGAGAAAAACATGCAAGGTATTAGACTCTAGTCAACAATAGAGCATGTTCATACAAAATTGTCTTCTCCTTAACTTTTCTAGCATGTTGTGCCAATTCATCAATAAACTAGAAGGATTTATCATCATATGGAAGGGACTCATTAAGTAATCTGGATTATGTAGAGAAAAAAATCAAAGGTAGGAATATGAATCAAAACACACACATGGAAATATTGTAGAGAGCACAATAATATAGTGAAACACAAATTCTATTATTGAATGAATATGAAAACAATGTAAACTAGTTAGAACGATGGTATCTTATCTCTAAAGAGAGAGGTGTTGGATATTCCCATTCGCAAGAGGTCATTACAAGAGATTGAAAATGGAATTTTAACATAAAGTACTGATCCCTAAGAGGAAACACCCCTAAATATACAAAACCATAACCCTAGGAGACAAAGTGCCAAAAGGATTGTGGGTCCCAAGGTGGTTAGTTGATATGCCAACTTCCCGGGTGGAAATTTTGCATATAGTATACGCTTGGGGTGCAAAATAGATAATTGGAAACATATAAATGATAAGTAAAATTGTTTTCAAGACTAAGAATTCCATGGCCATTCCGAGAAATTGAATGGCCAAAAAAAAACATTTAAGGCCTCAAAATGGCCTCAAAAATTTAGGACCTAAAAAACTGTAGATTAAAACACTCCCAATATGGAGAACTGTGTTGAGTCAGTGGAAGATGTGGGTGACCAAAAATGTCCACTTGGATAATTCCTCCTCCCTTATGAAGAAATGGTCCCCATTACATCAAGTTCCCTCATTGGATGGGGAAACGTTTACTAATTTGAATCTTGGTGAACCACTTGCCTTGGTGAAGAAGTTGTCTTGCTTTGATAACTTGATAGAGTTGTATGTTCTTGTAGTGGGTTCCTTTTTTATTTGTATCCAAGATCTAATCCATTGTAGATTTCTCAATGAAATCATGATTGATTTTTGTAGGGGCAAAATTATCAACCATCTCTCAAGTGTCCAATAGGGGTGGAAAATATGGTTGACGCAACTCCACATTAAATACTGGGCACAAACCAAAGACAGGGGGAATAATTAATTCAAAATCATTCTCACCCACAACCTTGATGATGGTTTAAGGCACATATTGAAGTTTTCAAATCTTCTTGTGGGTACTTGTAGGGTGTTGTTTCTGCAAATTCAACCATACCTTATTACCAACATGAAAATTGTGTGGAACCCTATGTTGGTCATGTCATTACTTGTACTGGGCATTGGATTTATATAGGATATCATGAACCTGTTGTTGAATGTTTTGTATCCTTTCAAAAAAATTATCTTCTCTATCTACCTCGATCTGAGAATGGGAGGAATCTTCTTGTGAAAATGAAATGAGAATAGCTACATCAATGGGGATGTTGGCTAGGACCCCAATCACACCTGAAAAATGATTTGGAAAATAGAGCTATGGAGGGATTTTTTGTAGCTATGTTGAACATATGGAAGGATCTAATCCCATGTACATGGATTCTTGGAGTTGTACATTTGTAGGATATACACAATCATTTGATTTACCAATTCTATTTTTCAATCTATTTGGGGGTGGAATACAATTGATTTGGTCAGCTTGGTGTCCATCAGAGACCATAGGATGGAACAAAAATTAATGAGGAACCTACTACCCCTATCTGAAATAATGTTCCATGGTAGCCCAAAATGAACCTGAACATACTCAAATAAGATCTTAGTAGTAGCCTTGATTATGAATCTCTTCTTACATGGTGGAAAAGTGACCATCTTAGAGAACTGATTGACAACCAGAAATACACAATTGTTACCATGCTAGGTGGAGGGAAAAATTGACCTGTAATCCATGGCAACTAACTCCCAAGGATTGTATAAGGTAGGTAGAGGAGTGTACATCCCCTGCTTCTTAATGGAAGGATTATCAATGGCATAGGTAGTGCATGATATGATATACCTAATAACTTCCTATTAGAGTTATCACTAGTATAAATAATTTTGAAGTACTACTATTGTATTCTCCACACCAAAGTGCCCTAACACCTAACTATAATGTGCTTCCAAAATTATCTTTACACACTTTCATGAAGGAAAACCAATATGGAATAGATTGCAAAAAAGTGCATCATGGAGGTGAAATTCTATAACTTTTTTACCAATTCCCAGTGCCTGATATGTAGCAATGAAGTTATGGTCACTATCATACAATTGGGGCCAACTAGAAGTCTTGTTCCAATAAGAGATGAGAAATGTGGTTAGCGCTATGAATGGGGTACAAATGAGGTAGTATGTAACATGGTTTGTGTTTCCCTTCTTATACTGAATTTTTAAGTGGAATTCTTGCAAGTACATTGACACTTTTGATAGTGGTCATTTTGTAACTTTCCTTGTGTATGCATGAATTATAAAGGATTTTGATCAATGTGGATGATTTTTTTCTTCCCCAGAATATAATTCTTCCACTGTTGGCATGCATGTCTCACTATGGTAGGCCATTGTATGTCCATACTGAGTCAAGACTGCATTGATAACATATTGAAAGGAATTTATATCAATCTCAAATGGTTCTTGTAGATTTGGCAGAGTGAGGACTGGTCTCGAACCTAGGTGGCATTTCATATCCTTGAATATATTTTTTTGTGATTCAGACCAAGAACAAATGACTTTATCTCCACCCTTGGTCACTTGGATCAAAGACCAAGCGATATGAGAGAATCGCAACACAAACCTACAATAGAAGTTGGAAAGGCCCAAGAAGCTGTAGAACTCTGTTACGGTTTTTAGGGTTGGCCAATTATGAATGAATTGGATCTTGGTTGGGTCCAAGTGCACCCCATGTTCATCCATTATGTATACCAAATACCAAATTCTCTATGTGCCAATGATAATTTTTCTATATTGGCATATAAATTGTGTTTCCGTAGGATGCTCATGATTTATTGAATGTGTTGCAAATGTTCTGCACATATTTTGTTGAATGTGATGCAAATGTTCTACACATGTTCTATTGAATGTTCTACAAATGTTTTGCACGGGTTCTGTTGAATATGAGGATGTCATCCAAATATACAATGACAAAAGAGTTCATGAAAAATTGCAAGATATCATCCGTCATCCTCATGAATGTTGTTGGAGAATTAGTCAAGCCAAAAGGCATGAGCAACCACTCAAAAATGCCTTCTTTAGATTTGAAATTGTGTTCCATACATCAACTTATTCAATTGGAACTGGTGGTATCTTGACTTTAGATCAATATTACTAAAGAACTTATCACCCTTAAGCTGATAAAGAAGATCATTAATTCAAGGGATTGGGTATCAGTTTTTGAAAGTGATTTTTTTCAGGGCTCTATAATCAATACAGAGTCTCCATGTCCCATCCTTCTTCAACACCAACACAATTAGGCTCCCACAAGGTGAGGATATTGTAAATTCTAACCTTGTACAATATCTACTGCAAACTGATATTCAGAAAAGAACAGAAAAGATGCAATGGCAAATACAAACATTACACAGAGATTTTTCACCTGGAAACCCAAACCGGGAAAACCATCATATATTATATTGAT